>JARLTB010000065.1:8667500-9112500 GCA_030141615.1 Unio pictorum
TTCCATTTAACTCACTTAGTTTTGTACAACATCAATGATTTGAAAACATCTTATTGTAATGTTATTTAGTATTGAAGAATAACTGCAGAAAGATTTATATACTATTTATTTAATATAAGACATCAATACAACTAAGAAGGGGAGTAAAGATTATACGCTGAGAGTATGATTCCCAATGAAACATAAACACGAGTGAATATATAACACAAACCAGCTATTGATGTGTGTCACGTTTAATCCAGTGTGGAATATCTGATTAAGTTTACTGTAAATATATATTTCAAAGCTAATTAGATTAAAGATGACACTACATCACCCCTCCTGAGAAAGTTAGCATTAACACAAAACGTGATGTGATGACCGCATTTCGAAACAAGCTACATCAACTTAATTTTTACAAGTTCAGTCTCTCTGATAGTTTTGACTTTCTTCCCAAAGGTGTGAAATATCCGTTTTGACTGGTTTCCACTGTTTTGCTTTCATCTGAGTCGGTCAAAGCATCAGGGTTTGAACCAGTCACTATGAGAGGCTTCGATAATGTGGTAGGCATGGAAATTAAATTTCTTATATGATGCCGTAACTCTCCCTTGTCAGTTACTACCATGTATGATCGAAGTGCAAATGCCTCAGATTTAATAATCCCTGAAGAAAAATTATCTTTAATCCATAATTTATTCCGTACCTGAAGATTTTTAATATTTCGGGTGCGATGTCGATGATCTTAATTTCTCTTATGAGTCTGCTTTTGATAGTTTTCCAACTTCTTCAGTTTGATTAAATCTGGCAATTTCGATTCTAAGTTGTTGGGTGCCATTGGCAAAGTATTTTGCAATTCTCTTCCCAACAATAATTCAACAGGGCTATATCCATTTGGTAATGGTGTTGCGTGATATGTCAAAAGAGCTATGTAAGTGTCGTTTGCTTTTTTAAGCATTCTTTTAATTGCTTGAACAGCTCTTTTGGTGAGACCATTGCTCTGAGGATATTTTAGATTACTTGTAATATGCCTGAATCCAAAATTTGTCGCAAAATCTTTGAGTATTGCAGAATATTATCTGAAATTAATACGCATGGTATAATGTGTCGAGCAGAGATAGATTTGAGATGATTGAACATTGCTTTTGAACCTGTGCCTTGCAGTTTTGCTATTTGAATATAGAGAGAAATAATCAATCACCAAGAGATATATTTGACCATTCAGTTCATAAAATTCCGAAGCGACTCTTTCCCAAGGTCAACTTTGAAATTCATTGGTATCATTGGGTTAAGGCTTTAGCGTGATCTCTTGAGTTTTCGATGCAATTTTTAGCGAGACTTTGCTACAAAGTATTCTAGCTGTGTACTTAGTCCTTTCCACCATACTGATGTTTTGTCACGTTCTCGGCATTTAACTATGCCTTGGTGACCATCACGAATCATCGCAATGATTTCAAGTTTGAATTGTGACCACATTAAATGGCTACTGAAGCGTTCACACACCCTAGTGATCGCAAGGGCCTCTTGTTCAATTTGAGCATAGCGGTGCTCAGTTACTGACATTTGGCGCGACTGGCCAGTTCATAATTAGCAATAATGTTTTCTTGAAATCAGATTATACTCCAAGCATAAAATGCAAAACATTTGTGACTGCAATCTGTCAAAGTACAATAACTGTCATTCATGTAATGACTGGAAACCAAGGAAAACTAAATTTTAGAATTCCCTATTGATTGAGTTTGACTTATCAAAGTGGAGTAGTATTTTATACTTTACACACACGCTGCAAATACCAACATTAGTTATTCTGGAGTATATATCATATATTGGCATATTAGTACGTACCCATCTTCTGGGCAGATGCAGTAATTTAATTTCCAATGCTGAGAACAAATAAACATGTTCATCATGGAATACCATGCATAAAGTTTGCATATTTTTTTAACAAAACCTTTAATATATCTGAATGTGTAGTCATGATATATGACTGTGCTAACTGTATTTGATTCCAATTGTATTAAATACTTCAAAGAACACTTGTATTTCAGATTTGAATTTGCATCATCATCATCGGAGTCGCATATTCTGAGCACCACCACCCTCCTCTTTTAGGACCACAAAACAAACATTTAAATTTTCAGAAAACCCTCAACACTGCTTGGAAGGTTGGCAGGTTTGCTGAACAAAATTTAAAGATGAAAAGATTATATCATCATGATCTCAGACTACATTGAATACGAGAAAGAAGAAAAAACATCAGCAAGGTGATATTGTGTCTGCTTGGCTTAGCATGTTACCAGACCTGCTAGCTTTTACTATTTACCGCAAGTGTTACGAACATTAGCCATAAAATACGGACTTATGGCGTACTAGCTAAAAGTACGGAAAACTCTTGGCCAACAAATCCTGATAATTGGTTCATCCATGTTTTATTTCGATCCGGGTTTCATCTTAGAATTAGTGAAATTATTGAACCAGACTAACTTTACAGCAGCACCCCAGACACTTTAAACTGCACCTATTTGTTCATAATTTAAAGATTCGGAACAGAAGAAGTTGATTTAAATGGAAAAGTCTTTATCCTAATGTTTCATAACACACTGCAAAAATTAAACAGTGTGTATTTAATGAAGCAAATATCAAACCCTTTCTTTTGTTTCCTTTGCAGCAATGGATCACCATGTACAGGCAATAACACAGTCTTTGGTGATGGAGGAAGTGCTGAATCAAATATCAACTGGTAATCGTATTTAGTGACCTGGGTCATACGATCGTTTGAGGTTAAGGTCTGACCCAGCATCTATTGTCAATCAGTCAGTTCATACAGAATTCCTTGTTATCATCCTGAAATATGTATTTGTGATCATGTTTGATCAGATTTGGAATTAGCTTATGTCACCACATTCTTGGATGAGCTTGGATATAAAACATTTCCATGGATATCAATGATGTAAACTTGCATTTGTCTCAATTTGTGTCCACCCTGGAAACAAATTTTAATCAGATTTTGATTAGACTTTGCATTGAGGCTTATATCAGCCAGACAAATTCATTAATGAGATGGAACCATGCATAGAGAGTTTGCATCAAACTGGCTTTCTTATAATTCTGAATGTCCCATTTTTTTATTCTGCGGTGATGAGACTTGGATTCTGGGCCTTTATCATCAAAAACAACTTAAATAATGGGCAAGGTCTGCACATATTAACAAGATAATCTGATTGGCTAAACTTGATGCCATTCGGTGGGCCCAATTTATTGTCTGATTGTATTCTAGTTAGAGTTAGAATACAATCAGAAAAGAAATTGGACCCACCGAATGACATCAAGTTTAGCCAATCAGATATTGTTTTAACCTAGCTTGAAATACATACTTATATCATCAAGATCTTTGAGAAATTTGATAATGAATGGGATTCACAGAATAATGAGGTGATTGTGTTTCTAATTGATTGAAATTATTACCTCTCTGGAGGCCATATTTCTGATTCAATTCTGATAAGTAGATAGATAGATAGATAGATAGATAGATAGATAGATAGATAGATAGATAGATAGATAGATAGATAGATAGATAGATAGATAGATAGATAGATAGATAGATATCATCATCATCATTATCATCATCATCATCATCTCAGACTACACTGAATATGAGTAAGTAGTATAAACATCAGCAAGATGTTTCCTTTATTATAGGCAGTTCTTACTATAACAAGGCATCATTGTTATCAGTACAAATCTAGATTATTATAACTTTTTTAGTATTGTAATGCAGTTCTTACTATAACAAGGCATCATTGTTGTCAGTACAAATCTAGATTATTATAACTTTTTTAGTATTGTAATGCAGTTCTTAAGATAACAAGGCATCATTGTTGTCAGTACAAATCTAGATTATTATAACTTTTTTAGTATTGTAATGCAGTTCTTACTATAACAAGGCATCATTGTTATCAGTACAAATCTAGATTATTATAACTTTTTTAGTATTGTAATGCAGTTCTTACTATAACAAGGCATTGTTATCAGTACAAATCTAGATTATTATAACTTTTTTAGTATTGTAATGCAGTTCTTAATATAACAAGGCATCATTGTTATCAGTACAAATCTAGATTATTATAACTTTTTTAGTATTGTAATGCAGTTCTTACTATAACAAGGCATCATTGTTATCAGTACAAATCTAGATTATTATAACTTTTTTAGTATTGTAATGCAGTTCTTACTATAACAAGGCATCATTGTTGTCAGTACAAATCTAGATTATTATAACTTTTTTAGTATTGTAATGCAGTTCTTAAGATAACAAGGCATCATTGTTGGCAGTACAAATCTCCCTTATTATAACTTTTTATTATTATAATGCAGTTTTTAATTTCACATGTCATCATTGTTGTCAGTTTAGTTTTCCTTATTATAATACCCTTCATTATGATGCCGTTCTTAATATAGCATGTCATCATTGTTGTCAGTTTAGTTTTCCTTATTATAATACCCTTCATTATGATGCCGTTCTTAATATAGCATGATATCAACATTGTCAGTATAAGTTTACTTCATTATGATGCCATTCACTATAATGATATTCTGGATATAACATGGCTTCATTATTAGTAGTATAGTTGTCTGTTAAACTCCACTGCAATGTATCTAACATTGCCTTATTGTACAGCTGTCCCTCATTATAATGTATATCAGGATACATCACAGCTAAATTATTGCCAGTGTTAAGATTTGGTTAATGTTTTGTATCTCAAGAGTCCATTATAACTCAGTTCTGTACATAACATTGCATCATTGTTTTTAATACAGCTGTTCATTATTATGATGCCTTTTGTTTATCATGCAATTTTGAATACAGTGTATTCAGCTTTTCCTTATTATAATGTAGATTTGGATATAACTCAACATCCCTGTTATCAATATTAAGATTTTGTATTCATGCTTTTGTTTATTGCTAAATAAAGGGTAAGCTCACAAAAAGGGAGTCTCTTATTTACAGGTACAGTTGGAGGTTCATCCTATGGTAGTGTACAGGTGAGACACTGTGTTTCATGGGTCTCTTGTGTTGCATTTTACAGCATGCATGTAGTGAAATCCTAGTAGAGAAGTCATTTTGTTTTTAGTTTTGAATTTTGTTTTGTTTTTCCTGTAGGTATGTGTTGTTGTGGGTAAATAGACCCCTCCCTCTGTGGATTCTGCAAGTGACCCTTGGTCTGGTGGCTTTTTTCAAAGCTCTTCTCAATATCTATATTGCCAAGGTGAGACAACTGTGTAGTTTTATCTATCTTTGTTTGTGACTTTGTTAGTCTGTGTGCATGTTTGTGTTACTTGCACTGTAATATGTTCTTTACACAATTAAAATTTTGTACTTGATTTGTACTTGATTTGTACTTGATTTGTACTTCCGTTTGTTTACATATTTGTCAGTGAAAGGGAATGTACAGTATTTCTGTGCATATAATTATAATGCAATGTTCTGCAAACAAACTCTCAAGATTGTAAAAAATTTAAACTTTGAAAGAATATATAAATGTATCTAATATGCATTTTAATTAGTTGATTTCAATTTGCCAAAGACCGTAAATTTTCATGTATACAAAAGTATTCAAAAGAAAAGATATATAGTTTATAAAAGCAAAAACTGTTTAAATGAGGAATGTTTAGGTCCTAAGTATTTCATAACACAGGTGTGTTCCATAAACAAGTCCCTATATGTTTTATTACATATGTCCTTATCTGAAACCGAAATATACAGAATCTTGGAAATATGAGATTAGATATATTTTTATTAGACACAATAATTAATTTTCAAGACATGTTATGTTATGTAGTCTATGTTCTGTAGTATAAATTTGTTCTAATTTGATAAACAATGTCATAAGTACAACACAATCTGGAATTCTTGCTGTAATTTTGTACAGAAACCTTGAATACAACAAGCAGAAAATAAATTTTGTTGCCCGATCTAACAAACAATATAGCTCATTTGACTTACTCAGGTATATTACTAATAAAATTAATAATTTTGTCCAATATTGATTTAAATAAGCATGTGAGAAAGGCCTTTTGGTTTTGCAGAAGTATTCTATATTTGCAGTTGAAGTTGTATGCTTGAAGCAGAGTGAAAGAAAAACAGTTATAGTATTTTGTTAATAAACATTCAATAATTAATAATTATCATTTTATAATATGATAATATGACATACATGTAATATGACCACCATGTAAGCCATCTTAAAAATCTTGCAATGTATACTCCTTCAAAAAAGAAAATACATTGTGTTTATAGCAGAAGACATTTTATGATGTCTTGCTGGTCCTTAATGATGTCTTTTTGGCAACAACTGCCAATCTGATTCACATATGTTAACAACAGCTGCTTGTTTGAAATCTTCTTATTGCTAAAGATTATTACAGATGGTTTCAACACTTGGTTGTTAAAAGAAAGGAACAATGTTATGTTGAATTTCTGGAAGGAAATTCTTTGGGTTAATAGAGCATCTATTCATTTGAGAGATCTTAATCCATTATGTAAATGAAAATCAAAATGTTTCCTCTTTATTTCTAGGGAACAAGATGTGAGGCATTATTCCGTGGTAGTTTTCTTCTTGAATTCATCACGACAGTGCCACTTATTGTCACAGTAAGTATCTGCGGTGTTCGATCCACAGTATTTTTCTGTGTCAGTGGGGAAAAAACACCAAAACTTTAGACATGTCATGTTACCACTCATACGAGTTTCATTTCTTGTAAAATACTGAGAATTCATTTATTTTTGGGGAATCAAATTGATGTTGAATTTACATGAGAACAGTGTTTTGTTACAAGTCTAAGGTTTTAAACTAAATAACAGAAAGAATGCAAAAACCAGCATGATTTGTAAAATGCAACAAACAGTTTATTTCCCGCAAATACAACTTGAAAATTTAAAATGTACTTATAGTAGCATAAATTAATTCTAAAATAATGATAAAAGTTCAATCATAAGTTAAAGGAGTATAGAATGCAGGCTGTTATGGAGGAGATATAGGTGTCAATTTTCTTTCCTTAGAACCTTTGTCATCAATTTGCTAGTTTAAAATTCATATATGTGCTGATTTATCATTGAGCTGAACTTCAAATGCTGGTTTCTATGTTATCAAATACTTTCAATAGTTTTATTTAAATTTTAGTTAATAGGGATTTTCATTTTAATCACACTGTCTATGCATCCATTCTTTTATCTATGACCTTTTATTTTTCCATAGACTAAATGTTTGCACAGTATAGTTTAGCTTATGTCAGACTGTATGCCTCATTAATAGGTTGAGTCTGATGTGTGTTGGTGTTTGGTGGTACTAGGTCATGGTCCAGGTGTTGGAGCCAAAATGTTGACTTGTGACAATTGTTCCTTGGATTAATTTTCATCACACTTAACCCTTTGAACCCTAATCTCCCCCATATTTCGGCACCCTAACCCGAGCCTCCCCAGCAAATTTTGACAATTTTATAGCGAATCTAGCGAATAACATAACACAGGCCATTATACCAGCCTGTCGGGTTATGACGGTAGTTAGCGAGGCCAGTATACCGGCCTTTCGGGTATATACATCGTTACAACAGGCTGGTAAACCGGCCTGTCGGGTTCAAAGGGTTAATGGCTACACAACTCTATGACATAGACAATGAATACAGTTTTTATCACACACATACACACACACATATACACACACACACACACATACACACACACACACACACACACACATACATACACACACATACACACACACATACACACACGCACACATACATGCACACATACACACACATACACTCACATACACACACATACACACACATACACACACATACACATGCACATACACACACACATACACATACACACACACAAACACACACACACACACACACACACACACACACACACACACACACACACACACACACACATCTCCAACATAACTTGAAGGGCTTTATTGAAGAGTGAAAATCCTAATGTGTTCAAATCTTGACTTGTGGATTACCTCATCACATTAGATCAGTCAAGGTTCAGGTCTTTTGAGATTAAATTATGTTCATTGCACATGGCTGTTATAGCCAGTCAGGGTGATCTGCCATTTCTCACATGGCTGTTATAGCCAGTCAGGGTGATCTGCCATACTTTTGATGGTTATTTCTCACATGGCTGTTATAGCCAGTCAGGGTGATCTGCCATACTTTTGATGGTTATTTCTCACATGGCTGTTATAGCCAGTCAGGGTGATCTGCCATACTTTTGATGGTTATTTCTCACATGGCTGTTATAGCCAGTCAGGGTGATCTGCCATACTTTTGATGGTTATTTCTCACATGGCTGTTATAGCCAGTCAGGGTGATCTGCCATACTTTTGATGGTTATTTCTCACATGGCTGTTATAGCCAGTCAGGGTGATCTGCCATACTTTTGATGGTTATTTCTCACATGGCTGTTATAGCCAGTCAGGGTGATCTGCCATACTTTTGATGGTTATTTCTCACATGGCTGTTATAGCCAGTCAGGGTGATCTGCCATACTTTTGATGGTTATTTCTCACATGGCTGTTATAGCCAGTCAGGGTGATCTGCCATACTTTTGATGGTTATTTCTCACATGGCTGTTATAGCCAGTCAGGGTGATCTGCCATACTTTTGATGGTTATTTCTCACATGGCTGTTATAGCCAGTCAGGGTGATCTGCCATACTTTTGATGGTTATTTCTCACATGGCTGTTATAGCCAGTCAGGGTGATCTGCCATACTTTTGATGGTTATTTCTCACATGGCTGTTATAGCCAGTCAGGGTGATCTGCCATACTTTTGATGGTTATTTCTCACATGGCTGTTATAGCCAGTCAGGGTGATCTGCCATACTTTTGATGGTTATTTCTCACATGGCTGTTATAGCCAGTCAGGGTGATCTGCCATACTTTTGATGGTTATTTCTCACATGGCTGTTATAGCCAGTCAGGGTGATCTGCCATACTTTTGATGGTTATTTCTCACATGGCTGTTATAGCCAGTCAGGGTGATCTGCCATACTTTTGATGGTTATTTCTCACATGGCTGTTATAGCCAGTCAGGGTGATCTGCCATACTTTTGATGGTTATTTCTCACATGGCTGTTATAGCCAGTCAGGGTGATCTGCCATACTTTTGATGGCTATTTCTCACATGGCTGTTATAGCCAGTCAGGGTGATCTGCCATACTTTTGATGGCTATTTCTCACATGGCTGTTATAGCCAGTCAGGGTGATCTGCCATACTTTTGATGGTTATTTCTCACATGGCTGTTATAGCCAGTCAGGGTGATCTGCCATACTTTTGATGGTTATTTCTCACATGGCTGTTATAGCCAGTCAGGGTGATCTGCCATACTTTTGATGGTTATTTCTCACATGGCTGTTATAGCCAGTCAGGGTGATCTGCCATACTTTTGATGGTTATTTCTCACATGGCTGTTATAGCCAGTCAGGGTGATCTGCCATACTTTTGATGGTTATTTCTCACATGGCTGTTATAGCCAGTCAGGGTGATCTGCCATACTTTTGATGGTTATTTCTCACATGGCTGTTATAGCCAGTCAGGGTGATCTGCCATATTTTTGATGGTTATTTCTCACATGGCTGTTATAGCCAGTCAGGGTGATCTGCCATACTTTTGATGGTTATTTCTCACATGGCTGTTATAGCCAGTCAGGGTGATCTGCCATACTTTTGATGGTTATTTCTCACATGGCTGTTATAGCCAGCCAGGGTGATCTGCCATACTTTTGATGGTTATTTCTCACATGGCTGTTATAGCCAGTCAGGGTGATCTGCCATACTTTTGATGGTTATTTCTCACATGGCTGTTATAGCCAGTCAGGGTGATCTGCCATACTTTTGATGGTTATTTCTCACATGGCTGTTATAGCCAGTCAGGGTGATCTGCCATACTTTTGATGGTTATTTCTCACATGGCTGTTATAGCCAGTCAGGGTGATCTGCCATACTTTTGATGGCTATTTCTCACATGGCTGTTATAGCCAGTCAGGGTGATCTGCCATACTTTTGATGGTTATTTCTCACATGGCTGTTATAGCCAGTCCGGGTGATCTGCCATACTTTTGATGGTTATTTCTCACATGGCTGTTATAGCCAGTCAGGGTGATCTGCCATACTTTTGATGGTTATTTCTCACATGGCTGTTATAGCCAGTCAGGGTGATCTGCCATACTTTTGATGGTTATTTCTCACATGGCTGTTATAGCCAGTCAGGGTGATCTGCCATACTTTTGATGGTTATTTCTCACATGGCTGTTATAGCCAGTCAGGGTGATCTGCCATACTTTTGATGGTTATTTCTCACATGGCTGTTATAGCCAGTCAGGGTGATCTGCCATACTTTTGATGGTTATTTCTCACATGGCTGTTATAGCCAGTCAGGGTGATCTGCCATATTTTTGATGGTTATTTCTCACATGGCTGTTATAGCCAGTCAGGGTGATCTGCCATACTTTTGATGGTTATTTCTCACATGGCTGTTATAGCCAGTCAGGGTGATCTGCCATACTTTTGATGGTTATTTCTCACATGGCTGTTATAGCCAGTCAGGGTGATCTGCCATACTTTTGATGGTTATTTCTCACATGGCTGTTATAGCCAGTCAGGGTGATCTGCCATACTTTTGATGGTTATTTCTCACATGGCTGTTATAGCCAGTCAGGGTGATCTGCCATACTTTTGATGGTTATTTCTCACATGGCTGTTATAGCCAGTCAGGGTGATCTGCCATACTTTTGATGGTTATTTCTCACATGGCTGTTATAGCCAGTCACTGTGATCTGCCATTTCTCACATGGCTGTTATAGCCAGTCAGGGTGATCTGCCATTCTTTTGATGGTTATTTCTCACATGGCTGTTATAGCCAGCCAGGGTGATCTACCATACTTTTGATGGTTATTTCTATTTCAAGTGCACATGCAAAGAAGATAACAAACAGAATAGTTAAAACAAAGACACATAGAAGTGGGATTTGAGAAAAAGAAACTTTTCTTGAATGAACTAGTAATTATTTTTTCTGAGTGTATACATAAGAGAGAGTGAGAGAGATAGAGAGTTGTTGTAGTTGTTGTAGAGTTTACCGCCATTTTTCAGCACACGATAGGCTATATATGGTGGCCAGTATTATTGGTGGAGGAAGAACTGGGGAAAACACCCAGCAAGAACCACCGACCCACAAGAAGCTACTGGCAAGCTTTCTCACATAACACATTAGCCAAATCTTAGACTCGAACCCACGCAGACAGAGGTGAGATGGCAGTGATCCATAAATGAAAGTGCTTTAGACCACTCTGCGCCCCCGAGATAGAGAGAGAGAGATTAGTAATGAGAGTAGTCTAAGGTTTCATTTGCATTTTCTTTCAGTTAGCATATCCTTCAGTGTTGAAAGACTTGTTTGTGCCACATTTCCTGAACTGCTGGCTTGCCAAGATAGCTCTGGAAAAAATACTTGTAAGTATTGATGTTGTCATATTATGACTGTTAAGAATTTTCCATATGTGACTTTAAAAGTCTTTTCCTGAACTTAAAGACAAGATGCCATTTTCCTAAGGTGGGGCAGGGGCATTGTTGTGATTGCAGTGTTACATATTCTATTTGCCAGCATATAAAATGATACCTTTTGCCTAGAACATCTTAGTTTCGTCTTTTACTCTGAATTGACTTGTTGTCATCCATATCACTTTATGTTATGTCATATTATTTTTTGTATGGAAATAAATTCTCCAAAAGTATAACAAATACAAAGTACATAATTTTGGGGAAGAGATTGTGTATGAAAAAAGATAGGACCCACATTGAAAAGATTTTAAATAATTACATTATTGTCATTATTAAAAATTAAGTTAAATATGATTCAAATGCACTAAAGCATATGTTGCTTGTAATGTACATTGTTTAAATTTGATATATGTGCATTAGAATTGACAAGTAAGAAGATGCATAACCATGACAGAGACAGATATTACATCACAATTTTCTTACTGCACCTAAAAAATGTATGCCCCATCATGAGAGAGAGAGAGAGAAATAAAAGGAGAGAAAGAGAGATATCTTGACAATTATACAGTCAGGAATAATCTTCATAGCTAATTCTTGGCTTAATTTGGATCATTTTGGACTCCTGGATTTGTGTGGGGGGGGGGGGGGGGGCACCAGTGAGGATGGCATTTGTAAATAAATGTTTAAACAAGTTTTATATAATTTTGAACTAAATTTTCTTCCATCATTCTAACATTACTTTATAGAGATATATTTTTTACAATTAGTAACGTGAAAGGCCCAATTGGACCAAATTAATCCAAGCAGCATAAGACTGGCCCTGTATATGGTAATCTACATTGTTCACTTGCTTGGTGACTGTGATCTTACTCCTGTACAAGAAGTGCAGTATCATATTCAAATATCAATGAATACCACTAGATAAGCAGTTCCTTATAGTTAAGTTATCACTTCCATTGTCCAAGAATCACATGGCTTTGTAGTGGTATTTTCATGCTAATTAAATGTGCTACAGCTGTAGTCAGGTTTTGAAGTCAAGATTCTGCAGACCAGATCGGACTAGTGAGGCTACCAAAAGGGAAATGAGGCTACCCATGGGTATTATGAATATGGAACCATATAATTAATGGAAATCCCAGGTGGGTTCTTGTGTAAATTTCTCAACCAGTGCCATCTTTTGAACTTGTTGATAGGACTGACAGCAATTTAAAGTAACACATAGCATGAGCAAAGATCAAAATCAATTGCTATATAATTACAGGAAGATTACATGCATTTTTAAAAAATAATCTTTTTTGTTGGGAAGAGAGAGGGCATTATACTTTCAAAGAAAATTAGCACATGAAACGATAATTCTTGGAATTTAACCTAAATGAAGTCTAATATGGCTATAACTACTGTGAAGGAGTATGGTATTTCATAATTTGAATTTACTGTTTAATTTATTAATATTTTCTCATTTTGACAAAAAGCTTCAGCGATAAACAATTGTGTCCCTTGTTTTGAATCACTTGCACATTGCCACCTTGTAAAATGTTTTTTTTTATCTTGACACAAATTTAGAAGGGACATAGTGTTACCAAATCCATCCATTTCTTTCTAAATACATCCACCTGATTAACTTTATCTTTCTATTCCTGTAGAAATGCATTTCATGAATGCACTCCCAATTCCAAAATCAATTACTGAACTCTTAATTTTGAAGTAACATTTATTGATGCAGGGTCTCCATTTCAAACTGTGGGAACACCTTAACATATTCCTGTGGTTCTAAGTTTGCATATTTCTTATTGAACATCTCAATTTAATAAATTTATGATACAAATTATGTACCTTTTCTTCCCTCCTCAGAATGACCTCCACCATACCAGAGACAAATTCCAGACTATCTCTGTGACACTTTCACAGCAATTGCTACTACTCACAGTGGTCCTCATATGTCTTACATTCACTACGTATGTATCAACTCTTAGTCAACTCAAATAGTATTCAAACAAATTTGAGATATTTTACAAAGTATACATTCTTTGTACAAATGTTGCTGGTCCATTTCAGAGTTTAAAATCACATTTGTTAATGTGAGATTTAGGGAAATTCAGATTTTATGAAATACTTCCCTTTAACTTCCAAGTTCTTAGTATTTGTATAACACAGTTATTTCACTTAATTATGAACAGCATAATAATACAGTACTGGATATAATGCAGTACTAGATATAATACACTATTGGATATAATGCAGTACTAGATATAATACACTGTTGGATATAATGCAGTACTAGATATAATACACTGTTGGATATAATGCAGTACTAGATATAATACACTGTTGGATATAATACATTACTGGATATAATGCTGTATTGGATATAATGCTGTACTGGACATAATGCTGTATTGGATATAATGCAGTACTGGATAAAATACACTATTGGATATAATGCAGTACTGGATATAATGCTGTACTGGACATAATGCTGTATTGGATATAATGCAGTACTAGATATAATACACTATTGGATATAATACATTACTGGACATAATGCTGTATTGGATATATTACAGTACTGGATATAATGCAGTAATGGATATAAAGCAGTGCTGGATATAATGCTGTACTGGATATAATGTCAGAAATATTGGGTTTTGAAACCACTTCATAATTATTTGTATTACACCTAATAAACCTTATTTGCAGCATTTGACACAATAGACCATGATATATTACTTCACCATCTCCACCATGTATTTGGCATTCAGAATATAGCCTTACAGTGGTTCAAGTCCTACTTAGTCAACAGGACACAAATTATATCTGCAAATGGAATACATTCCAGCCCAGTTGACGTATGTTGTGGTGTTCCACAGGGATCTGTTCTTGGACCAGTTCTCTTCATTCTATACACTCAGCTGCTCTCAAGTGTCATAGATCATCACCCAGTGTCACATCAATTGTACGCTGATGACACCCAAATATACAAGTCTAGCCACCCAACTGAAGTTGATGCTACCATCCATGGAGTAGAGAGGTGCATTTCTGATGTGAAATCATGGATGACATGCAACAAGCTGCAGATGAATGATGATAAACTGAGGCCATTCTGATCACAACATAAAGACTTTCTCATTCACATCCTTTACCTCAGACAATAAATATCAGCAACACCAACATTAAATTCTCACAGTCAGTATGAAACCTAGGTGTTACTCTAGACAATACTCTCACATTGCACCAACATGTCATGAACATATGCAAGGCTGCATATCTTGAACTGAGATGCATCAGTTCCATTCCTAAATATCTTTCAATTGATGCCAATAAAACTTGTGTGTTCATTAGTACTTTCAAGACTGAACTATTCTAACTCAATTCTGTCTGGTTCATCACAATATTTACTCCAGAAACTTCAAAGAGTTCAAAACACAGCTGCACAGATCATCTTTAGAGTACCTTGATCAGAGCACACCTCACCACTGCTCTGAACCCTACACTAGCTATCAATTCGATACAGAATCAAACACAAAATTTGTTCTCTGTACTATGTTTCACTGACAGACTCCAGTCCAACATACCTATTCAGCCTCACCCATGTGTATACACCAGCTACATACTTACGCTCTTCTTCTGACAATCATATACTCATTGTTCCCACGGTGAAAACAAAGTCATATGGACAATGTTCTTTTGCATACCAGGGCCCGGCGACATGGAATGAATTGCCCATTGAAATTAGAAACAAAGACACAGTGGTCACTTTTAAGAGTGCACTTAAAACTCACCTCCTTCAACTGCAGGGACAAACTTAGAGACTTAATCATGTTTTATATCTTATTTTTTCAGCATGTTTTTATGTTTTCCAATTTCATTGTTTTTGTCATTTGTTTTTCTGTAGTGTAGTCATATCATTATAGATGGCGTAAAGCGCTTAGAGCTTCGAAAGATTAGGTGCTATAATAGTGCTAATTAAAATGATATTTTCAAAACCCATGGATTTTATAGAGGTAGTTAATTTTGCCTGAAAACAATAAAGACTTTCTTAGAGAACTGCTTAGACTCAGGACTCAGACCTGCCATTACATAATGTACTGGCAGATCTGGGTCTATGCATTTTATTAGTGTAACAAATAACATAGACCCTATTCTGTGGGCATGTTATGTGAGTCAGATCAGGGTCTACCTGTATAATACTGAATCAAAGGACACATATCATTGCCCATGTCAATTGCCTATTGTGAAAATTTTCCAGTCTTTTCTGAAAACATTTAATGACTTCTCAATAAATAGACTGTTACTTTTATATAAAAAAAACATTGTCAGCAAGACTACATATAAATCGCTTGAACCAAGCAAATAAAGTTTGCTATGCATAAATTATACATCGATGATCATATTGCATTTTAATGCCATTTAAATAAGCCTTAGAAATCTAGATCTTTTGATATATCCATTTTACACAATAGCAAACATATTGGGTTCTACATGCACTCATTAAGTACCAACAGCATTTTGATAAGTCTACTGAACTATCCCATGGTGTGCCTTTTGCATAGGAAGTTGTACAGTGGGTATATAATAATTAATACTATATAATAATTAACACTATGTAATAATTAATACTATAAAATAATTAATACTCTATGATAATTAACACTATGTAATAATTAATATTATATAATAATTAATACTATATAATAGTATAATATTTAATGCTATACAATAATTAATTCTATATAATAATTAATACTATATCATAATTAATATTATATAATAATTAACACTATGTAATAATTAATACTATAAAATAATTAATACTCTATGATAATTAACACTATGTAATAATTAATATTATATAATAATTAATAGTATTTAATATTTAATACTATATAATAATTAATACTATATAATAATTAATACTATATAATAGTTAATACTCTATGATAATTAATACTATCTAATAATTAATACTATATAATAGTTAATAATTTATAATAATTAACACTTCATGCTGTGTTCATGTAGGTTCTGCATTAAGTTTCTGTTCTTAGATATGTTTCCTGTATTTACATAAACCCTTACATTAGACTAGATATATTGGGTATATTTGAATAAAGACCTGTACTGTACTTGTTTGTTAAGTGTTGCAAAATACTAAACTTTGAGTTTCTGCACATCTTATTCAATATAGCCATTGTTACAGAATATATGCTGTGAAGAACATTAATGTAATGATGTTTCTTGTTACAGAGTTTGTGGTATACATCATATACAGCGGGCCAGCCATCTGAAACCCCTGTCCATGTTTGATGCTTTTTACTTTGTGGTTGTCACCTTTACGACTGTTGGATATGGAGACATAGCACCTGACCTCTGGCTAAGCCGGCTTTTTATGATCCTCATGATTTGTGTAGCCTTTGCTTTTATTCCATTTCAGGTAGGTAATACATGCTGTACTTTTTATCAGCCTCGCTTTCATTGTAATACTTCAGGTTGGCAAATTATAAGCTATATTTTATGCTGAATGACTATTTTTGTTGACTCAGTTTTAGTGGTAGCAGTCACTTAGCCTCTAAAAACGTGGTTTTTATCAGATTGCTTTGGTTAAAGTTTTCATCAATGCTATATTGATCATATACTTGAAAGCAAAGCTGTTGTCCCCATTAAAACATATGTTTGAAGATTCATGGAGAATTATCCATAAATGTCATTTCCAGTATTGTTGTTGTTGGCATCCATTAGTCTCGAGAGATGATGGAAGTGCACCCGTAAGAGATGTCCCAGTTGGTGATTTTGAAGCATCTGAAGTCAGTATGTAACCCAACATGGGAGGGGCAGTCCTTACTGCACTTGAACATTGAGTCTTGTTTGTATTGGAGCTGCTTCTTCATCCTCCATGATCGCTTTTCATCAGCTGGCAAGTGTAGCTGATCCTCGCTGGCTTTCAAACCAGTGATCAGAGTGTGTTGCCAGCTGGGCATGTCTAGAGCAAGCTCTTCCAAGGTGTTGACATTGATGTCAAGGGCTTTCATGTTGCACATGCAACTCCTTCTACTAATTTCTGAAGTTCAGATACAGAATGTTTTGTATACATTTATACCATCCACCTGATTTGTGTCCACCATTCACATGCTTGTTGTACATTACACCATTTACCTGTTTTGTGTAAATTTACACCCTGCACCTGCTTCAGATCTAGTGTTTGCTGAAGTTCAAAAAAACTGAATGCTATGTGTATATTACACAAATCACCTGCTTTGTGTTTACACCATTCACCTGTTTTTTGTAGATTTGCATCACTCACCTGCCTTGTATACATTAAGCTATTCAACTAATTTATGTACATTACACCATTCACCTGCTTTAACTATTTGAAGAAATTCAGTACAAAAAAATATTTGTTGTGTCTGAAGTCAAAGCTTAAACTTTATGCTTCTTTCAAACATGTTGATGTACATCTTCAGCTACAGATTATTGCATCAACATGGATTCAGCGAGGTCGGGCTGGAAAAGAGTACACGCAGCGTAAAGCAGCCGGAAACAAGCACGTAGTTGTCTGTTCTCAGAATCTCAGCACCGAATCAGTTATGGACATTTTGCAAGAATTCTTTGCTCATCCTAAGCTAGAGGTATGAAATAGAATACCGTGTCTGATTTCAATGCATCATAATAGCTTTGAATTTGTATACCTCACATTAATACACTAGATGACACCATAATAATTGCATTTGATAATTTGTATACCTCACATTAATACATTAGATGACACCATACGTATTTGATAATTTGTATACCTCACATTAATAAACTAGATGACACCATAATAATTGCATTTGATAATTTGTATACCTCACATTAATACACTAGATGACACCATAATAATTGCATTTGATAATTTGTATATCTCACATTAATACACTAGATGACACCATAATATGTATTTGATAATTTGTATACCTCACATTAATTAATACACTAGATGACACCATCATATACATTTGATAATTTGTATATCTCACATTAATACTCTAGATGGCGCCATAATAATTACATTTGATAATTTGTATACCTGACATTAATACACTAGATGGCACCATAATATGTATTTGATAATTTATATATCTGACATTAATACACTAGATGACACCATAATAATTGCATTTGATAATTTGTATATCTCACATTAATACACTAGATGACACCATAATATGTATTTGATAATTTGTATACCTCACATTAATACATTAGATGACACCATATGTATTTGATAATTTGTATACCTCACATTAATAAACTAGATGACACCATAATAATTACATTTGATAATTTGTATACCTCACATTAATAAACTAGATGACACCATAATAATTGCATTTGATAATTTGTATACCTCACATTAATACACTAGATGACACCATAATAATTGCATTTGATAATTTGTATATCTCACATTAATACACTAGATGACACCATAATATGTATTTGATAATTTGTATACCTCACATTAATTAATACACTAGATGACACCATCATATACATATGAAAATTTGTATATCTCACATTAATACATTAGATGACACCATATGTATTTGATAATTTGTATACCTCACATTAATAAACTAGATGACACCATAATAATTGCATTTGATAATTTGTATACCTCACATTAATACACTAGATGACACCATAATATGTATTTGATAATTTGTATACCTCACATTAATTAATACACTAGATGACACCATCATATACATTTGATAATTTGTATATCTCACATTAATACTCTAGATGGCGCCATAATAATTACATTTGATAATTTGTATACCTGACATTAATACACTAGATGGCACCATAATATGTATTTGATAATTTATATATCTGACATTAATACACTAGATGACACCATAATAATTGCATTTGATAATTTGTATATCTCACATTAATACACTAGATGACACCATAATATGTATTTGATAATTTGTATACCTCACATTAATACATTAGATGACACCATATGTATTTGATAATTTGTATACCTCACATTAATAAACTAGATGACACCATAATAATTACATTTGATAATTTGTATACCTCACATTAATAAACTAGATGACACCATAATAATTGCATTTGATAATTTGTATACCTCACATTAATACACTAGATGACACCATAATAATTGCATTTGATAATTTGTATATCTCACATTAATACACTAGATGACACCATAATATGTATTTGATAATTTGTATACCTCACATTAATTAATACACTAGATGACACCATCATATACATATGAAAATTTGTATATCTCACATTAATACATTAGATGACACCATATGTATTTGATAATTTGTATACCTCACATTAATAAACTAGATGACACCATAATAATTGCATTTGATAATTTGTATACCTCACATTAATACACTAGATGACACCATAATATGTATTTGATAATTTGTATATCTCACATTAATACTCTAGATGGCGCCATAATAATAACATTTGATAATTTGTATACCTCACATTAATACACTAGATGACACCATAATAATTGCATTTGATAATTTGTATATCTCACATTAATACTCTAGATGGCGCCATAATAATTACATTTGATAATTTGTATATCTCACATTAATACTCTAGATGGCGCCATAATAATTGCATTTGATAATTTGTATATCTCACATTAATACTCTAGATGGCGCCATAATAATTACATTTGATAATTTGTATACCTGACATTAATACACTAGATGACACCATAATAATTGCATTTGATAATTTGTATACCTCACATTAATAAACTAGATGACACCATAATAATTACATTTGATAATTTGTATATCTCACATTAATACTCTAGATGACACCATAATATGTATTTGATAATTTGTATATCTCACATTAATACTCTAGATGACACCATAATAATTGCATTTGATAATTTGTATATCTCACATTAATATACTAGATGACATCATAATATGAATTTGATAAAATTGATGTCTGGTACATTTCATAGTAGAAAGAGAGAATTTATCAGCATGTACACATCAGAATTCTAAATAACAAGAAAATATATTGTACTAATTACAAATTAGCCAAGAACAATTGAATGTAAGACAAAAATTGTCATGAAGTAGTGTGTGAAATTCAAAGAGCTGCAAATATAAGGAATAAAATCACATGCTTCCAGTTGATCAGAACCAAACAATTATTTAAAAATAATTGTTTTAAATGTGAGAAATGAAACTTGTGGTGTGCCTTTATGTAAACAGTTGTAGTACAAACGAGTATGAATGTCCAGCAAGACCATCTCAAACATTGCTATTCATCCTGTAGGAGTTACTTCCCTTACTCAGCAATGTTGCTATAGTTAATTCATTACATAAGTTTCCATATATGGTTTGTAATCTTTGAGTTACTGAGGCTTTAATTCATTTCATGTTTGTTGCATATTCAACAAGTTCACATTTTTAAATTGTGCATGTATTGAAAGAAAAAATTGTGTGATAAGATATGAAGAATACCAATTGTAGCATAACTAATACTCCCAGTATTGTGTTTAATGGGATAAATGGGATAAGATATGAATAATACCAACTGTAGCATGAGAACTAATACTCCCAATACTGTGTTTAATGGGATAAGATTTGAAGAATACCAACTGTAGCATGAAAACTAAAACTCCCAGTACTGTGTTTTAGGGATACATGGTTGTCTTACTTGGATCTGATGAAATGGACAACAATATGCAAATGATCCTTAAGGACCCAAAATGGACCCAGAGAGTCATTTACTTGAGGGGATCAGCCCTTAAAGATATAGATTTGCGGCGTTGCAGGTAAGACATTGTACTGTTATATGTTTCCTGAGGACCATTTATTTTTCAACACTCTGAAATATTTTCCTGATTTACATACATGTAGAAGAAATTGCAGTTAGATTGATAATTAATTACAAAATTAAATTTTAGCCAATCTTCATTTTTATATCATTGTTTGCATACAGTTTAGTGAATTATCAATGTGCAAAAACGTATATTTATCATGGTAATATTTTGTACTGTCTTAGCAAATGTAATGTTCAATGCAGGTTCCATTATCTAAAGACACAATAAACTATGTGTGATTGTTTTATTTTAACACTGAGAATTAAGAAACTGCAAATAACAGAGCTTATCAACATTCACTGGTCATCCATTTAAAGACTTTATACCATAATAAACATGATGTATAAAAAATGGTGGTCAATAGTATTTAGTTCTGATTTCAGAACTGTCAATTAGGATATTTGTTTTATCTATAGCATAATACATTGTGAGTGGTGTTCGGGGTGCTCTGGGAGGGGTAGTAGTACTTCTGGTGGGTGGCATGTCGTGCTCCTTCGGGAGTAGCCTGCCCATCTTTGGTCCTCACCAGGCGCTCAGCCCTCACCTGTGGCTCCAAGCAGCTGTAGCATGCACAGAGGCCACACCACAGGCAACAGCTTCGACTGGCCGGCTAAACCAGGTGGAGGGCAGCCGACGGCCCTTAAACTCTCGGTGACTTAGGAGCTTGCCTATCCTTGCATGTAAAGCCAGATTCGGCAGAATGGGCGGAAGAGATCAACTGGGTGATCCAACGGCCACAAAGGCGAATCTGCAAACGCTTTGTGGAGAGCGTAGGGTATGACAAGGCACGGAAGACGTCATAGCCATCCAATGCAGCCGAAGTAGTCCCCAGCCGTAATGAATCTTCGTACCACTGAGTTCTAACTACCAAGGCCAAGAGAGTGAGGCTGTCTCTGTGCAAAGGCTGTTTCACTTTAATCTCCTTCACGCACAGGTTATGTTGTGCACCTATCATTCATCCTTATCATCACACTCATCGTTTTTTACCTACACCTACCAAAGTCCTACAGCGATGGGCGACTGGTGACGCAACAGGTGGAGATGACCACTGGGAGTTGTAGTCAGAGACCTGCACATAGGCGGCCCTTGGACAAGTGGTCATTCTGCTCTGTACTCAAGGCAGCAGAACAGTTCGGCAGCATCCAGGGGTGACTGAGCAGACCTTTTTAGGACGGTGCTGCTCACCCTGAATAGGGAGAGGCCTAGAAAAGGTGGCTTAAAAAAAGCTTGCCTTGTAAAAATCTGGTCAGCATACCGCGGCTGGCAAGATCATCCATATCTGCGGTCGAAATAATATAAGAAAAAAACTTATTATTGGAGCATGGAACATCCGTACTCTCATGGACAAAGAAAACATAACAAGACCCCACAGGAAAACAGCTCTAGTTTCTAAGGAGCTAGCATGCTACAATATTGACATCGCAGCCTTGAGTGAAACCAGGTTCGCAGAAGAGGGTTCTCTTACTGAGCTAGCCAGCGGCTACACATTCTTCTGGAAAGGAAAAGCCCAAAATGAGGACAGGATCCATGGAGTCAGCCTGGCTATCAAATCAAGTCTTCTGAAGCAGCTCCCAGAAATGCCGGTCGGTATCAATGAAAGGCTAATGAAATTGCGAATACCTATAAGCCACAAACGGCACGCAAAAATCATCAGTGCATACGCCCCTACCCTATAGAGTCCAGCAGAAACCATTGAACAGTTCTATATGGACCTCAGCTCTGTACTTAGCTCAATTCCAGCTGACGACAAGATCATACTACTGGGGGACTTCAATGCACGTGTTGGCTGCGACTATGTTCGATGGAAAGGTGTGCTTGGCAAGCACGGTGTCAGCAGAATGAACAGCAATGGCCTGCTCCTACTCAGCAAATGCACAGAATTTAACCTCCTAATCACAAACTCAATGTTCAGAATGGCGGACAAACACAAGAACACCTGGATGCACCCCAGATCTCACCAATGGCACTTAATTGACTATGTAATAGTACGCCAGCATGATGTCAAGGATGTCCAAATCACCAAGGCCATGCAAGGAGCAGAATGCTAGACAGACCACAGACTTGTCAGAACTACCCTACAGCTGCACATTGCCCCTCACCACCTAAGACGTCCTAAGCTTGTGCGCACAGCCCTCAACGTTGTCAAACTGCAGCAGCCTTCCATCCAGGTCGATTTCCAGAAGAGACTAGATGACATGCTGTCAAGAAACGGACCGTAATGTGGAAACGCCTCTGAAAAATGGAACAAGCTCAGGGACATAATAAGAGAAACAGCTATGGCAACCATGGGTCCAAAGAAGAGAATCCATCAAGACTGGTTTGATGATAACAACGCTGCCATTGAAGATCTGCTTGCCAGAAAAAATAAAGCTTTTATGGACTGGCAGAATAACACAAACTCCATCCCCAAAAAAGATTGCTTCAAATCCTATCAGGCTGAGGCTCAGAGAGAAATCCGCAAGATGCATGACCAATGGTGGGAAAAGAAAGCTGAGGAAGTGCAAAGCTATGCCACCACTAACAACTCCAAAGAGTTCTACAACGCCATCAAGTCAATCTTCAGCCACACAAAGTCCAGCTCTACGCCCTTGCTTGCTGCAGATGGCAGTACAATAATAAAAGACAAGAATGGCATTAAGGAAAGATGGAAAGAGCACTTTAATCAGCTCCTAAACCTGCCCTCATCAGTCAGCCAATCTGTTCTTGACCAAATACCCCAACAGCCAACGCTCAACCAACTGGATATTCTGCCAAAATGGAGGAATTGAGAAGGGCCATTAAACAAACAAACTGTGGCAAGGCACCTGGAAAGGATGGTATCCCAGTGGAGGTGTACAAGACTCTCAGTAAGCAGTCTCTGGAGGCATTCTACGACGTGCTAATCAGCATCTGGACAGAAGAAGAGATGCCAGACGACCTCCGTGATGCATCAATTGTGACCCTCTATAAAAACAAAGGCACACGTATGGACTGCAGTAACTACAGAGGCATCTCTCTGCTTTCCGTTGCTGGCAAAATACTTGCTCGCATCTTGCTCAACAGGCTTATTGCAGCAGTGTCAGAAAATAACCTCCCCAAGTCTCAGTGTGGTTTTCGCCCAGACCGCAGCACCGTTGACATGATCTTCGCAGTGAGACAAGTCCAAGAGAAGTGCCTTGAGCAGAACATGAATCTATATGCTGTCTTTGTGGATCTGACAAAAGCTTTCGATACAGTCAACAGAGATGCACTGTGGTAGTACTCAAGAAACTTGGTTGTCCTCAGAAGTTTACCAACCTCATCCGGCTCCTCCACATTGACATGAATGGAGAGATTCTCTCAGACAGTGAACCCTCAGAGAAATTCCCCATATCTAATGGTGTCAAACAGGGTTGCGTACTCGCTCCAGTACTCTTCAACCTCTTCTTCACACAGGTACTACTCCATGGCATACAGGACATTGACACTGGCATCTACATTAGGTATCGGCTGGATGGATCAGTGTTTGATCTCCATCGCCTAGCTGCAAAAACCAAGATACTAGAAAGACTCATCATTTATGCACTCTTTGCAGATGACTGCGCCCTCATGACCCATGAAGAGACTCACCTACAAGCAATCGTGGACAGATTCTCTGAAGCGTCCAACCTATTTGGACTCACAATTAGTCTAGGAAAGACAGAAGTCATCTTCCAGCCCGCCCCAAACACTGTCCATTTGCAACCCTGTATCACCATTGGTGACACACAGCTGAAGAATGTGGACAGTTTCAAATACCTTGGCAGCACAATATCTAGTGATGGCTCTCTGGACAAAGAGATCACTGCGAGGACCCCAAAAGCCAGTCAAGCACTAGGACGACTCCGAACCAAGGTCTTGCAGCACAAGGACATACGTCTGTCAACAAAGCTAAAGGTGTACAATGCAGTTGTCCTCACATCTCTTTTATATGGTTGTGAAACGTGGACACTCTACAGAAGGCACATCAGTCAGAACAATTCCACCAGCGCACCCTGAGATCCATCATGCGGATCAAGTGGCAGGACCGAATCACCAACCTGGAAGTCCTTAATAGAGCCAACACAACAAGCATCGAAGCCAAAATAATCCAGGCCCAGCTTCGATGGACTGGCCATGTCATCCGTATGGATCAAAGTAGAATCCCAAAGCAGTTGTTCTATGGTGAGCTATCCCTGGGGAACCGAAACCAAGGCCGCCCTCACAAGAGGTACAAAGACAACCTCAAGAAAAACATCAAGTGGGCAGACCTTCATCCATGCCAGCTCAAGCTTGCTGCCTCAGACAGAAAGCATTGGCGATCCCTGACCAGAAAAGCCTGTTCCACCTTTGAGGCTGACCGTCGCCAGCGTCTTGCTGCAACCCGTGAGAGATGCCACAGAAATGTATCCCAGATACCAACAACCACCGGTGTCCCATGCCCCACCTGCAATCGCATGTGTGTATCGGAATTTGGACTCCGGAGTCACATGCGCATCCACCGTTGAAGGAAAGTGCACAACTGGTCTTCCTCGACTCGAGAGACTACCAAGAATACATTGTGAAACTTTATCACAAAATTAATGTGAAATTGATTTTAGCATAATTTCTTGGTAAATAATTAATGTTGTAAACTCAAAAATAAATTGTAACTTACATGATGTCAAGTTAAAATGCTGTCTTTATCTTTCAAGACATGTGGAATAATGGACTAGATCAAGGGTTTTGCTATATTCTCAACATCACTGCCGTCAATTTATATTTTGTGATAGTTTTCACATGATAGGTGATAATTAACTTCATCTGAAGTCAGTGTGCTATTATTCTTAGTTTAATTTTTTTTAAAGCAAAATGTGTTACTTAAATTTATTTCTTCTGACAATAGATTACCACACCATAACTGAATATCTGCCAACTAGGAAATCTATCCCTCCCAAGCTGACTAGACTAATAAAAATGGTGCTCTACTGTGTTTCATATTTTGCAAAGGGTTAGAATTTTTAATGAAGGCGTTATACATTCCAGATTGGCTGCCTAGAGTTCCTTCAAAGTCTAAGCTAGGATTTCCTGATAAAGCATGTTCATGGGTTGGCATCTCTGAAGTACATCATTGATAATGTACTATAGGTCATTGACTCGAAAGATAGCATGCACCTTTGGGGGGGGGGGTGGACTTTAAATTTGCATAGTCATCAAATTGGCCTAGTATGGAAAAACAGATGTCTGTCACAAGTGTAACATACAGTTCTATGCAGTAAGTGTGTAATGCTTAAAAAAAGGCAAAAGTATATGATTACCTGTAGCAAAGAGTGTATTTGTTCCAGAAAAGGAATCAACAAGTAGATTTAAGTTTTATCCATTAAACAATAGTTACATGTGCTTTACATAAACACTCCCCTCTGCATCAGCTCAAAAGTTTCAACAAAATGTTCCTTATTCAGTGCAAGTTTCAGGGTTTTAGCATGCTTTGAGGGAGTGGTTTCATTATTCCCATAATGTACAAAATGTACATGTACACACATGTAAAGGAGTATGGCCCATAACACGGAGTGCTTTTAGTGTGTACGAGCATAAGGCAGTCTGGCCTATAACATGATACACATATAGTGCACACCAGTGTAAGGTGGCCTGGCCTATATCAGAGTACACCTGTAATGAACACAAATATAAGGCAGCCTTGCCTATAACATAGTATTTCTATACTGTATACCAGCATAACGCAGTCCGGCCTATAACATAGTACACCTGTAGACTGTACACAGATATAAGGCAGTCTGGCCTATTATATAGTACATGTACACCTATACTGTATACAAGTATATGTCACCTGGTCTGTAATATAGTACACCTATACTGTATACAAGTATATGGCAGCCTGACCTATAACATAGTTTACCTTTAGTGTATACAAGTATATGTCACCTGGTATATAGCATAGTATACCTATAGTGTAGACAAGTACCGGGTATATGAAAGCCTGGTCTATAACATGGTACAACTATTGTGCACACAAGGATAAGGCAGCCTGGACTATAACATAGTACATTTGTAGTTTAACAGTCTGCCATACAGCATGATACACGTACAGTGTACACCAATTAAGGGGGCATGGCATCGTACACCTATATTGTACACAAGTTTACTTTTTATGTTACTCTGAACAACATAATTGTGAGTGGTGATCAATGCTTGGATGAATACACATATCATGCTCTGTTTTAAATGGTTGGCAAAATAATGTTTACCTGTGCTTTGATGGATATGGTTCAGCTACCTTAATGATCAAATTAAAACCACATTACCTGCAATTTTTAATCTCATAATAGTCAAATCTGTGCACAGTTTTCAATCAAACCTCTTGAAGGTCAAAGGTAACATTAGTGTTATCATAAACTGCAAAATGTGGGCAAATATTTAATATTTAAAATGTTTTAAGTACAAATTCATTTAGGGCACAGTTGAGAATGGTGTTTTCTTAAACCTAATTAAATAGGCAAACATGTCATCAAAATAATTGCTTTTTCTAGTTTGTGTCAGATGGAATAGTGACCCCCAAGAAACAGACTCGAAAATGTATAGATGTATAAAGTTTTGCCCATTTCAGGATATCTGAATCATTGATATTATCGGTTTCAGTTTACTGGAATAGTGACCCCTCAAAACTGGACTCCAGAGATGTACACTGTTAATCTGTCTGCTTCAGAATATCTGAATCATTGATATTATCAATTTAAGTAAACTGGACATATTGATCGGTCTGTTTCAGGTTAGCAGAAGCAGAAGCCTGTTTTATATTGGCTCCAAGGAACTGTACAGACAAAAGCCAGGCTGTGAGTACTTACTGTGTGGTATTTTATCAAGATTCACTACTTCCCTTATTCTTTGGTTCTGTAGTAATATTATTAATTTTTGGGAAACAATGGGAAATGCCTCACCTACCCACAAGCACATCTGTTTAATAAATTGTGTTGTTTTTTTTAAATTAAGAAAATCCTATTGATTGACATAGAACATTCAAATATTCTATAAACAATTTTCTAAGGGCAAGATCAAGGTGAACTGGGTGATAAAGGTGGGATATAAGATGAAGATGTTCAGTTTTGGCCACTTATACTTTACATAAAAATTAGCATTTGCATGTCATAAAACTTCAGAATTTTAAACAAAATTGTTGCTTATTAAAATGTGATATATTGATAACAAAAGTCATAAAAATCTTTACATGTAAAATCTGATGAGACACATGTTTAAGTGGAAAACTTGTATCCAAAATGATTGAAGTATGATGAAAATATTATTAATTCTGCGATCTCTAGTAATTAATTTTTATTAATTCATGCATGGAGAGATCGAAAGAGTTATTTTCTGCTGAAAACTTGGCTGGAGCACATTGAGTTACAGCCGGAAGTGAATATTCACTATTTGGTGAATTGGATGCATTTCAGAAGATATGGATTAAAATGGGGTTAAGCAAGTGGCTACATTCAGTCTCAATATTAAAAAAAATAGAATATTAAGAACTATTTTTTAATTATTAAGTGTCAAATAAAAGTAGAATATACTGAATCATTGAGCTCCTTTGTGTAAGAGGAAGAGAAGGAGAGAGAGGGGAAGTTGGCTGATGTGTTCATGATTCCCAAAGACAAATAAACCATGTGAATGCATGCACAATTATTTCACTTAGATTTTAAATGAAGCTATTTAAAATAAACCAATAATTTTATGACCAATTTTTTCCTGAGTTGAAGAAAGAGGTGACCAATGGAGGCTGGAGTTGTCACTCTGCTCAGTGGTTAGCATGCTAGACTGGTGACTGAATGGGCTTGGGTTCAATTCCTACCATTAAATTAGCCTGGGTCAATCACCATGGTGCATCTTTGAACAAACCTCTGTTCTCCTGCTGACTCGGCATAATAGCCTACTTGTGTTTCTGTGACATAGAGAGAAAAATAACCTTTGAGCAAAACATCTGTCAACATATTACATGAATTAACCAGTCAAATAGTAAATATTACATAAAGTAACCAATCAAATAGTAAATATTACATGAAGTAACCAATCAAATAGTAAATATTACATGAAGTAACCAATCAAATAGAAAATAATACATGAAGTAACCATTCAAATAGCAAATATTTCTTGCAATTAAGAGGCTAATAACAGTCTTTCGGAAAATATTGTTTTTCTTTAAAAGAAGAGTAATTGTTGCTGATAAAATAGCAGTGGTCTGTGTTGATATGTGATAAGAATCATCATGATGCAACTGCAGACTATAAGTAACTTGTCTGAATCTAATGGAGTAAATTTGTTGATCTTCACACCACTTTCATTATGACCTATCTTTATCAAATTTTTAGGATCACCATACGGTTCTCAGATCTTGGGCCGTAAAGGATTTTGCCCCAGAATGTAAACAATATATCCAGCTCTTTAAACCTGAGAACATAATCCACGTCAAATTTGCAGGTAAGAAAATTGTCATTTATTGTTCCTAAAATGTTCTCATCATTAAAAAATTAGATGATATTTATGACGCTGAGGTTTGATGTATATTTCATCAAAGACACATACATGTCACAGAGCAGAAAATTCAGCTAGGGATAACTTGTGAGATGTACAAAATTTGGTCTGAGTTTAGACTATAAAAGAGGAAGAATTTTTTAACATGGCACATGTCTTTAACATTCTTATGTCAACAAAATCCCTAGACTTTCATCCATTTGTATGAGAATTGTTTTGCAGTTTCCATGTTAGGAAACATTAAATTGACTAGATCTGAAAATTGTAGCATAAACAGGAGATATATTTTTCCATTTTTCATGTAATTGGCTTGATTTTAGTGATTGTGAATTTATTGTTGTGATTCATATGATTTTCTATGCTGCAAAACACGTCATTATTTCAGATTTTAACATCAGCTTTACAGTATGGCAGAAAGTATGTATTAATGTCCTTGGAACTTGATTCTAATCACTGAAATTCCTGTTTCCATCTATCCCTGAATTTCATGTGATATTTTGGTTCCTTTGATTTTGTTGTTTTAGCATTCAGAGATGATGCATGCTACAACAACTCAACAAACTTCAAACACCAAGGTCAAACCAACTCAGTTTTATGCTGATTATGCTAATCCAACCATAACCATTTAATCTCTCTAATCCTTTCACAATTACTTCTGACAAATTGATATAATCCATGTCAACAAACTTAAAACACTGAGTCAATGGCCCTGCAGACATAATCACAGGGGTATTGATTGTTTTATGCTGGTTGAAATTAGCAACTAAATCCTCTTGCCCTGCTTAGTCATTTCAGTCCAGTGTTCACAGGCAGTATTGCTATAAACACACTGTACTGGAGCAAAGTGTGAACAAAAATGGAAAAAGTAATGTTCGATTATAATATTGCATACATTAGAGAGATTTCAGCGAGCGACACAAGGGATAGGAGACATCCTTCAGTCTGGGAAGAAAACCCTCCCATCCAGGAGATTTATATGGTACCCTTGGGGAAATTGGATGATGCATAGGTCATGTGACTAGTTAGACTTTAGAGAAGTCACATGATACAAGATGAAAGAGACAGAGGGTAGGTGGGTTTTTGATACCAAATACTACAATTATGATGAAATTTACCATGAAATTTCAACTTAGTTGAACATGCCGAGTCACATGATCATTGAAGGCTAAAGTATGGTACTAAGTATGGTACCAATTATGGTACTAAAGTATGGTACTAAGTATGGTACTAATTATGGTACTAAAGTATGGTACTAAGTATGGTACTAAGTATGGTACTAAGTATGGTACTAAAGTATGGTACTAATTATGGTACTAAGTATGGTACTAAGTATGGTACTAAGTATGGTACTAATTATGGTAGTAAGTATGGTACTAAGTATGGTACTAATTATGGTACTAAGTATGGTACTAAAGTATGGTACTAAGTATGGTACTAAGTATGGTACTAAAGTATGGTACTAAAGTATGGTACTAAGTATGGTACTAAGTATGGTACTAATTATGGTACTAATTATGGTACTAAGTATGGTACTAATTATGGTACTAAGTATGGTACTAAGTATGGTACTAAAGTATGGTACTAAGTATGGTACTAAGTATGGTACTAATTATGGTACTAAGTATGGTACTAATTATGGCACTAAGTATGACACTAAGTATGGTACTAAAGTATGGTACTAAAGTATGGTACTAAGTATGGCACTAAGTATGGTACTAAGTATGGTACTAAGTATGGTACTAAGTATGGTACTAAAGTATGGTACTAAGTATGGTACTAAGTATGGTACTAATTATGGTACTAAGTATGGTACTAAGTATGGTACTAATTATGGTACTAATTATGGTACTAAGTATGGTACTAAGTATGGTACTAATTATGGTACTAAGTATGGTACTAAAGTATGGTACTAAAGTATGGTACTAAGTATGGTACTAAAGTATGGTACTAAGTATGGTACTAATTATGGTACTAAGTATGGTACTAATTATGGTACTAATTATGGTACTAAGTATGGTACTAAGTATGGTACTAAAGTATGGTACTAAGTATGGTACTAAGTATGGCACTAAGTATGGCACTAAGTATGGCACTAAGTATGGCACTAAAGTATGGTACTAAGTATGGTACTAATTATGGTACTAAGTATGGTACTAAAGTATGGTACTAAAGTATGGTACTAAGTATGGTACTAAGTATGGTACTAAAGTATGGTACTAAGTATGGTACTAATTATGGTACTAAGTATGGTACTAAAGTATGGTACTAAGTATGGTACTAAAGTATGGTACTAAGTATGGTACTAAAGTATGGTACTAATTATGGTACTAAGTATGGTACTTAAGTATGGTACTAAGTATGGTACTAAAGTATGGTACTAATTATGGTACTAAGTATGGTACTAAGTATGGCACTAAGTATGGCACTAAGTATGGTACTAAGTATGGTACTAAAGTATGGTACTAAGTATGGTACTAATTATGGTACTAAAGTATGGTACTAAAGTATGGTACTAAGTATGGTACTAAGTATGGTACTAAAGTATGGTACTAATTATGGTACTAAGTATGGTACTAAAGTATGGTACTAAGTATGGTACTAAAGTATGGTACTAAGTATGGTACTAAAGTATGGTACTAAGTATGGTACTAAGTATGGTACTTAAGTATGGTACTAAAGTATGGTACTAAGTATGGTACTAAGTATGGTACTAAAGTATGGTACTAATTATGGTACTAAGTATGGTACTAAAGTATGGTACTAAGTATGGTACTAAAGTATGGTACTAAGTATGGTACTAAAGTATGGTACTAATTATGGTACTAAGTATGGTACTTAAGTATGGTACTAAGTATGGTACTAAAGTATGGTACTAAGTATGGCACTAAGTATGGCACTAAGTATGGCACTAAGTATGGTACTAAGTATGGTACTAAGTATGGTACTAAGTATGGCACTAAGTATGGCACTAAGTATGGCACTAAGTATGGTACTAAGTATGGTACTAAGTATGGTACTAAAGTATGGTACTAAAGTATGGTACTAAGTATGGTACTAAAGTATGGTACTAAGTATGGTACTAAGTATGGTACTAAGTATGGCACTAAGTATGGCACTAAGTATGGCACTAAGTATGGCACTAAAGTATGGTACTAAGTATGGTACTAAGTATGGTACTAAGTATGGTACTAAAGTATGGTACTAATTATGGTACTAAGTATGGCACTAAGTATGGCACTAAGTATGGTACTAAGTATGGTACTAAGTATGGTACTAAAGTATGGCACTAAGTATGGCACTAAGTATGGCACTAAAGTATGGTACTAAAGTATGGTACTAATTATGGTACTAAGTATGGTACTAAGTATGGTACTAAGTATGGCACTAAGTATGGTACTAAAGTATGGTACTAAAGTATGGTACTAAGTATGGCACTAAGTATGGCACTAAGTATGGTACTAAAGTATGGTACTAAAGTATGGTACTAATTATGGTACTAAGTATGGTACTAAGTATGGTACTAAGTATGGCACTAAGTATGGTACTAAAGTATGGTACTAAGTATGGTACTAAGTATGGTACTAAGTATGGCACTAAGTATGGCACTAATTATGGCACTAAGTATGGTACTAAAGTATGGTACTAATTATGGTACTAAGTGTGGTACTAAGTATGGTACTAAGTATGGCACTAAAGTATGGTACTAAGTATGGCACTAAGTATGGTACTAAAGTATGGTACTAATTATGGTACTAAGTATGGTACTAAAGTATGGTACTAAAGTATGGTACTAAGTATGGCACTAAGTATGGCACTAAGTATGGTACTAAGTATGGCACTAAGTATGGTACTAAGTATGGTACTAAAGTATGGTACTAATTATGGTACTAAGTATGGTACTAAGTATGGTACTAAAGTATGGTACTAAGTATGGTACTAAAGTATGGTACTAAAGTATGGTACTAAGTATGGTACTAAGTATGGTACTAAAGTATGGTACTAAGTATGGTACTAAGTATGGCACTAAGTATGGTACTAAGTATGGTACTAAAGTGTCTGACTTTGAAGCTACTGTTCTGATGTTTTAATTGAAAGAGTCTAAGAAATCAGATGTAGTCTAGATATTATGCCATTGAAAATGTTCCTACTTCAAAGTACCCGTCACTATTGAAATTGTAGCGAGGAAATGGATGTGATGCACTTTCATCACTTAGAGCTTGTAACAGCAGCACCACCTATGAGCCAAAAACTCCAAAGCATAATTTGTACATGAGTGTGCTGAACCTGTTATACAGGTCAACGTGGATAAAAAAAATTAAGAAAATGAATTTGTGACAATAATGATGGATAAAAGTTCCAGCATAACTGTGAAGAAAATTTGCTGGTTGCGTGACTGATCAGTCTCGAGAGCAAAGAAATGGAAGCCTCAATGTCTCATCAGGCAGGAAGTACAAGTACATGTGATTACCAAAGCACTTATGTGGTTCATGAAATTACAATCAAGCATTGACTTGGTAAACATGATTTAACTTAACGATTTACTTTTTCTTCCTCCTCCAATAATGTACTGGGTTCCTCTGAAACATACTTGCACATTATGTGAACTACTTACATGTGGTGAGAGCTCCAAGTGCAGTTGAAAACAAGTTAAAATAATCCCTGGTCTGGACTTAAGCAATTCTTGCACCAACCCCTGCCCTGAAAGCATCCATGGGATTGGCATTGTCTAGGCTGGATGGGCAGAGGGAATCCTTGTATGCATTGACTCGGTGAAACGGACAAGAAATCAGCATCAATGTCTTCTGGTGTATGCTGATGTCTGGTGGAGGTATGGTACTGCAGAGATGTCAACTTGCTGGTTTACAATCCAGTACATCAATAGAACTACCTTTCCCATCAGATGAAAAGACAGAATTCCCTTTCAAATCACATGAGAAGACAATAGAACTACATTCCACATCACATGAGAAGACAATAGAACTCCATTCCCTTCATATGAGAAAACAATAGAACTCCATTCCACATCACATGAGAAGACAATAGTACTCCATTCCCCATCCTATAAAAAACAATAGAACTCCATTCCCCATCAAATGAGAAGGCAATAGGACTCCTTTCCCCATCACTTGAGAGGACTGGATTGCCTTCCCCATCATATGTGAAGAAAACTGAACTCTCTATTCTTTAACATGAGAAGACAATATAACTCCATTACAAGTCACATAAGACAATAGTACTTCATTCCCCTTCATATGAAAAAATAATAGAACTCCATTCCACATCAAATGAGAAGGCAATAGGACTCCTTTCCCCATCACTTGAGAAGACTGGATTGCCTTCTCCATTATATGTGAAGAAAACTGGACTCTCTTTCCTTTAACAGGAGAAGACAATAGGACTCCTGTCTCCATCAATGGCATGTCCATTAACTTATGTACAAAGAAAATATCGTCTTTTGTCGAAAATAAAAACACATGATCCCAAAATTCAGTAATTTCACTCTAAATTTATTTAACATCCCAAAATGTGTTTTGTATGAATTTATCACACCTAATCTAATGAAAATAGAATTCTTCCAAGAAAGGTGAGCATCACAGCAATGATTAGCTCTGCATATAGTTAGCTTCATAGTTAAATTTCTGTTTTATCAAGTTTTGTATTAGAATTTTATATAAATGATGTACAGAATCTTCACAATCAAGTCGGAAATCTAGGGAAAATATCACATTTACAACATATCAAGATATGTAATCTTTCTATTTTCCTTTTGATTTATCAGAACACGTTGTATGCGAGGATGAGTTCAAGTATGCATTGCTGGCAAACAACTGTCTGTATCCAGGGTTATCTACCATTGTTTCTCTCCTGGTCCGTACTACAGCAGGGTTGTAAGTATCACACATGCTGCATGGTATTGGTGTTTCATGCACTCATTAATTATATTTTTGTCAATACTATGTTATATGGCAGTGAGAAATAGTCACTTTTCAGCTAAAGCCAGTGACATCAAACATTTGATACAGTTTTGGTTTGGTTTTTCAACATTTTGATTGTGAGGGTATTTTTTAAATTAGTACCTGGCCTTCATGTCCAGTGTACAAGGACAAAATATCAAAAATAATTTTGAACTAGTTCTTCTGTATAACCACTGAGAAATCAGATATTCTATGAGTTCAGATTTGACAAATTCTCACCCACTTCCCACTCAACATTACAAATTCCTAATACATTCACACCCATGAACAAATTCCCTCCAAGTTCAAACCCAACTGTACAATTCCCACTATGTTCCCATCTAAGTGTACAAATTCTGACCCATTTGTACAAATTCACATTCAATTTGTGACTGTACTACTTGGTACATTGTGACCAGGATCTTCTCTGTATTACATTATATACTTACTTCTAACTGTAAATGAAAAACTCATAACTGCCATGCATAATGTGTTGGCAAATCATGGTCTATATATAGAAAATGAAAAACCCATATCTGCCATGCATAATGTGTTGGCAAATCATGGTCTATATATAGAAAATGAAAAACCCATATCTGCCATGCATAATGTGTTGGCAAATCATGGTCTATATATAGAAAATGAAAAACCCATATCTGCAATGCATAATGTGTTGGCAAATCATAGTCTATAAATAGAATAGTCCTAAGGAACTGCATAGACCCAGATCTTCTAGTGAATCATGGGATAGCATATTTTGGCTAATTGAAACCAGTGAACTATTAATATTTGGACAAAATATATTTCAAAACTGCCTTGAAGGACAATGGCAAAACCAGGTATACCGGTAAGCATTACATACTGTTCTGATTCTTTGTAACAAATGGTTAGTAGAGTATGCTGTGAGTCAGACTAGATGAACATAAAGATCGTGACGTGATATAGGAATCTGCAGTCTCACAATTGAAAAAGATTATGAATTAAAAGAAAATTGACAACTGATTTTAGTTTAAAACATGTATATACTAATAATTAGAAAGTATTGATGTCTTTTTCAAGTAGCTACATTATGATTCTTTTACTTTTATGATAATTTTTACTGGCAGTTTTGAATTTCACTAAGGCATCTGATCTTGTTACTTAAGGCTTGGAACAGTTTCTTTAGTACACTACCAAAGTGCCTTCAGCTTAAATCATTAGTTAAGAAATTGTTTGTCTTTAAAGGTTTACATTTGTTGTGGAAAAATCAGTTGAACAATATTTTAAAAATACTTTATATAAAAACATAACAATGAAAATTTCTAATCAACATCTATCTTCAAAAATTAAACTGTTCAGGGAAGCTATAGTATACAAGTATTTGACTACATTATTGTGGACACAGTATACTAATAACAAAATGTTATGCCGGGATAACACATTCTTCAATTAGTTTGTTTACTAATTCCTGAAGATTTTTGGGTTAAATTTAAAATGAACATTATTTTCAAGGCATGTATTATTGTGCACATGTGTTTTAACACATCTTTTTTCTTGGTTAATTTCCTTCTTTAAAATGCAAATAATACCACAGGGAATGAACTCTTAAGTCACTTGAGTGTTGAACTGTTTTAATATACAAAGAAAACAATATGGAATGAATTATAAAGACACTGGAATGTTGAACTGTTTCTTAAATATTCATCTGTTTATAATGCCAGTCATTTAATTTTTTTAGGTGTACAAAAAGAAGTGTGAAATGTTTTGAGCATTTATGAGATGTCAGAGATACTAAACCCATTTACGTTTGAAAGAAAGAAGTTTTCAATATACATGTACCTAATATATGCTCTATTATTCATGAAAGGAAATTTTGCCATCCTTCAATATCTTCCTTTTTTAGGGATGGAAAAGTTGCCAAGGAAAAATGGCAGCAGATATATGGCCATCATGCAGGGAATGATATCTACCACATACAGCTGAGCAGAAGTGTTTTCTTCAAGGAGTATGAAGGAAAGAAGTTCACAGAGGCTTCGTTTGATGCTCATAAAAAGTAACTATGTTATAAGGTCTTTCCTGCTAATGCCATAAACACTAGCTTTTAAGTCAGGTCCAGATGATGTGAGTTAATGTTGCTTACTTTACTGAATACTCCTGACAAACTGCATAGACCCAGATCTGCTTGCATGTTATGTTGAGGCATATCTGAGTCTATGCAGTTTGCAGTCTTTATCTGAGTCTATGCAGTTTTGCTGTTGGATATGACGTGTGTGTATATATATATATATATATATATATATATATATATATATATATATATATATTGTAAATCAATAGAATAAGAAAAATACTTGTTTAGGAACAAATTAAAAAAGGTTTAATCTCTTTCTATCCACTTATATGTCACGTCTTGATTCAGTTTTGTAATTAAGTTAGTTACTTTTCTCTTTTTGACTTTGGTCATGTAACTTTATGTGTCAATCAGTCTTGGTGTCACTGAGTGCAAACCCTTCTGTTGAATGTGGGTCAGTATATATAGGTATATAGTATATTTTAGGATTCAGTGACCTGAATAAAGTTTTGAATTTTAAACCAGTTTTTCCTTCATTGATTGTTGCAAGATTAAACATGAGATGTGGTGCAGGTGTGTTATGTAAACATGTTGCTGCTTTTCTCAAAGATATGGAGATCGAACATTGTGGTCATACAATTTTTAATGTCTTAATGACTTGCATAGTAGTTTGATACAGTTTTGTATCTGATGACCTTGAATAGGTGATTATTTAGCAAAGACCTTCAACTATTCTTCAATATTTACTAAAAGTACTTATATGGTATATGACTAATTTGACTTATATGACTAATTTGACTTATATGACTAATTTGACTTATATGGCTAATTTGACCTAATATGACTAATTTGACTTATATGACTAATTTGACATATATGACTTATATGACTTATATGGCTAATTTGACTTAATATGACTAATTTGACTTATATTTATATGACTAATTTGACTGATATGACTAATTTGACTTATATGAATAATTTGACTTATATGACTACCGGTAATTTGAATTATATGACTAATTTGACTTATATGATTAATTTGACTTATATGGCTAATTTGACTTAATAGGACTAATTTGACTTATATGACTAATTTGACATAAATGACTTATATGACTTATATGACTAATTTGACTTATATGACTAATTTGACTTATATGACTTATATGACTAATTTGACTTATATGACTAATTTGACTTATATGGTTAATTTGACTTAATATGACTAATTTGGCTTATATGACTAATTTGACATATATGACTTATATGACTAAATTGACTTATATGACTAATTTGACTTATATGACTAATTTGACTTATATGACTTATATGACTTATATGACTAATAAACACGAGTTTTAAGTGATAACAAGCAATCCTTGACACATGTTAGTCATCCCCCGAGAAGAGAAAAATGAAACCCTTGTAAGACTACAGCTTTCAATCATATTGCTAAGTCTTGTGTTTTGTGTCAGCATTCATCACTTTACAAGGGAAATAGTAATTTAGTGGTGGCCCGTCATGGTCATGGTGTATTTATAAATGTGTACATGGTGTGGTGTGATGTGGGTGTGTGATTTGAATTTTTAAAAAACTTTAGCAATTTTTCAGTCATATTGCTATGATGTCTGCAGTGTGGCAGTTTATAATGATATATTATAGCACTGGGGCATCATGCCGCAGACATGTAGCATAATGTCTCACCCGGTTACATTATCCTGACACCAGGCTAACCAGTCCTAACGCTAACCTCTTAATGCTGAGCGTCAAGCGAGGCGGCTGTTAGTACCATTTTTGTAAGTCTTTGGTATGACTCGGTTAGGGATCAAACCCACGACCTCCCACATCCGAGTTGGTATGTCCATGGTATTTATATAAATTGGTATTTATATAAATATGTACATGGTGTTTGTATAAGTATGTTGATGCTACGGCATAATGTGCTATGAATTTTTCTATTTCTGGATACTTTGTTTCTGCATGACAATTTGAGATTTAAGCATCATAAAAGTTAAAGTTCAAGATTGCTAAAATAATGGAAAGAAAATGGTTTCCATGTAATAATATTACTTCCACTGACCATGTCTGACCACTGTTCCTCACAGCAATGATGCTGTTGATTGTACAAAAAAGTATGTAACATGTGGAGGCTAAAGGTTAGATGTCAAGATCAAAGATAGGTCAATGTTAAGAGTTGCATGGATGGAAGTGCAAAGAAGCATTTTGATGTCAGGGACAAATGTAAATAGGGTCAAGGTCACTGTGGTACAGAGGAGATTCCTGAAGATTGTATTAGAAACAATGATATTGTTGTTTTAGTATACGCAATTGTACAGCTGTTTTAGTATACGCAATTGTACAGTTGTTTTAGTATACACAATTGTACAGCTGTTTTAGTATACGCAATTGTACAGTTGTTTTAGTATACGCAATTGTACAGCTGTTTTAGTATACGCAATTGTACAGTTGTTTTAGTATACACAATTGTACAGCTGTTTTAGTATACGCAATTGTACAGTTGTTTTAGTATATGCAATTGTACAGCTGTTTTAGTATATGCAATTGTACAGTTGTTTTAGTATACACAATTGTACAGTTGTTTTAGTATACACAATTGTACAGCTGTTTTAGTATATGCAATTGTACAGTTGGCACCAGGTTCCATACTATAATGGACTCTATTTTGTTTCAGATATGGGGTTTGCTTGATGGCTGTAATGGACTCGACATTAGATGATCCCCGACTGCAGCTCAATCCAGGACCCCAGCACATTATGAAGAGCACTGATTTCTGTTTTTACATGAGTACAGCTAAAGATGAATACTCCAAAATCAACACCAAGGCATTGGCCCAGGGTGATGGAAAGCAGCTTGCCATGCTCAGAAATATGGGTATGTGAATTTTACTTAAATCTCGAAACACTTTTATTCTCAGTTATCCAGATGTTTTGGTTCATCCAAACCAATGCCACCCCCACCCCTGTCAACATGTCTGATAAGTAGATGGTATTTGCTTGTATTGAGTGAATAACCTATATAGCAAAGATTGTTTATTATGTTCTTGGATAGGATATTTTCTCTATTATAAGCATAGATAAAGACATGATAGTCTCACTGCATTCATAATTGGTATTAAGGGGTCTAGCTCAATGCAATTAAAGCATGTAAAGTAATGTTTCATTTTATTCTGTTTTTTACTAAATTTAAAATTTCTTTTAGTTCTGTAAATTGACTGATTAAAGCTGGAAGTAAATCTCTCTTGTGCTAACTTCTTATTATTTTGACGGTTGTGAAAATGGCTGCGCATTTGCCAGTCAGAGAAAAGAATAATGTCTCTGAGAATCAAAGCTATAGATAAAACGTTAGGAAGAATACTGCTAAATTGTGAGCCTTGGCACAAGGAAAAGCATGATATTAACATATTGTTGTCTGCAATTGTATAATTTATTATACCTGGCATTATGTTGCAAACTGTTTTGTCAAGGCAGTGTTTTGTAAGTAGACATGTTATTACCAGTTATTGGTGCCCCCAGTGGTCTAAAGCGCACTTCATTATGGATCACTGCCGTCTCACCTCTGTCTGTGTAGGTTTGACTCTCAGATTCAGCCAATGTGGATATGTAACAAAGCTTGCCAGTAGCTTTTTGTGGGTCGGTGGTTCTTTCCCGGGGTTTTCCTGGGTTCTTCCTCCACCCTTAATACTGGCTGCCATGTATAACCTATCATGTGCTGAAAATTGGCATTAAACCCTACAACAACAACAATAACCAGTGATAGTGATGCTGATGAAAATTTTCCTCTTCTTATAGTGTGTGGTGTACATTTATTCTGTTAACTTGATGTTGATTTCTTGGATTATGCTAATTCTGTCATATCTGTTAACAATTTAAGATATAAATTATTGTTCCATGAGTCATTGTTTGTTAAATTAGTGATTGCCAGGAAGCAGAAAGACAGTTTTACATAAAAGTGATTTTTAATTCACCATCCTGCACATTGTACATCTATGTTCACACATTGATTAATTGGATAAAAAAAACTTTTTTTTATGATAACTTGGATTTATATAATGCATATTGTGTGAAAAGTGTCTTTCCTTCACATATAAGTTCCAACAGTAATCATACCAATACAAATGTAGTGTCACAGGTGGACCAGCATCTGTCAAATCCAGTGTTGGACAAACATCTGGAAAATGCAGTGACACAGATTGAAAAACATGTCAAATGCAGTGTCACAGATGGACCAACATCTGTCAAATGCAATAACACAGGTGGACAAACATGTCAAATGCAATAACACAGGTTGACGAACATCTGTCAAATGCAATAACACAGGTGGACCAACATCTGTCAAATGCAATAACACAGGTGGACAAACATCTGGAAAATGCAGTTTCATAAAAGCAGGTATGCCACAATGCAGATTACCACAAAACCAACAATAGTTTTTTTAAGTACTCAATGGGAAGAATTTAAAATCATTCACCAGCAACAACCATAATATATGCCTTACTGATGCAAACTGACCCTCTGTATAGCCAGGTTGAAATTATTATCTCTACTTCTTCCAAAATGATGGCTATATGAGCAATGAAGTTTTCATCAGTGGCCTTTTTCTAATACTCAGCTGGTGTCTAAAGGAAAATGATTATGCCTTCAGTACGTCTTTCATGATGTCTGCTTTCAAAATCTTGCTGTTGCTACTCACCCTGAATAGATGTCGTATCAACATGGATTTTTCACTAAACGGCTATTATTGATACATCATTGATCCTAAATGACAATGGTGCCAATCTGATATCTACTGTGTCCACCGCAGCCGCTGATTTTAAAAGTTGTGTCACTGTGATTATCATAGCTGGTTCAAACTCAGCTGTGTGAAAGAAAAAAGTGTCCTATACTGAATTCCTTGACATTTTTTAGCCCATCAGAACAGCAAGCGGACATGGGGATTCCTTTCATTAATGCTAATTTCTAGAATATCCCCTGCATTGTCCTAGGGGACCCTGGGTGACCGAGTGGTCTAAAATGCTCACCTTTACTTATCACTGCCATTTCACCTCTGTCCACATACGTTCATGTTACAGGCTCAGCTGATGTTGGTATGTGAGAAAACTTGGCAGTAGTTTCCTGTGGCATTGGTAGTTCTTCCACTGAGTTTCCCAGGTTCTTCCTCCACCATTTATACCATATCACATGACTTCTACAGGAATAATTCTAATACTGAAGAAAAATGGACAATTACAATTTAAGTAGCTCCCAGCACCCAATCAGCAATGCTAATGGTGTAAGTGAATAATGAACTCAAAGTGGAAAGTATAACAATTTGATAAAATATAACAAATGCATTCAGTAAGTTCCATGACAAAACTCCTTCAAACTATTACCTGTTTCCAGATGTCATAACAGAAATTGACATTCTGAAGAGAGAGATTGTTCCCTTTCTGATGTTTGACTTGGTTACTCATCTGTCACACAGGTCATCATTGGTACTCCTTGTACTCCAGCTAATATGCTTTCCTGGCACATCTGGTGCCCACAATCACATGCTTCTCCTGGCACTGCACCTTCACCTCTAATGTCACTATGGCATCATCTGCTATACCTAGCAATGTATCAATCTGACATAATTCCTATTTATGAAAGTAGGATGAATATTTGGGCAAAGCTATGTTACTTTAAGAAGCCTTTGTTTGCAGATCCCAGCCTCAAATTCTACAAGAATTCTTCTCCCCTTTTTACTAGTGCCATTTATACATCTTGCTTTGACAGTTATACATCATGCCTTGACAGTTATATATTATGCCGCAATAGTTATATATATCTTGCTGTGACAAGTAATATATGATGCCTTGACAGTTATATATAATGCTGTGACAGTTATATATTGTGCTTGAACAATTATATACCTTGCTGTGACAGTTATATAGCATGCCTTGACAGTTATATATCATGAATTGATAGTGTCACATACCATTGCTCAGCTCACTGCTTCAATATCAAGATGTATTGGGAAATTGTAATCATTGACCTCTGTCAATGAATGGCTATATCTTTTGACTGGGTGAAGATACAAGTACTTGCAAGTTTTATTAAATGATTGCCAAGTCCATACCTCAGAACAAAAAAGTAATTAGTAAGAACATGGACATGCGATGGGTAAATTTTGTGGCGTTTGTAGTACTCTTGTTTCTGATTGTCACATGAGACACAGGCCAGATTGTTGGTAGGCTAAATTAACATTTTATCTCAAGTTTTGATAATCACATGACATAAATAATTGTGTGGCTTGCAGGCAAAATAAATGTATTTAAGAAAAACCTTATAAAAATATATAAAATTTTACAGAAAAAATGACAATGGAGTTGCAGCGGATAATGGAAGAGAGCAATGATAAAGAAGAAGATGAGGGAGAAGAGGAAAGTGCATTCAACACAATCACCAGTCAAAGAGGTTTTGCCATAGCTGCGCGTCTCCAACAGCAAGCAACTATTTCTAGCAGGTCAATGAGTAACCTGCTAAGCATAGAGACAGGTACACTGCAAGCAAACAACAACAGAGAGGAAAAGATACACAGCAAATCCAAGGATATCGGCCAGGACGAGTAAGTTGAGTTTACTTTAATGTCAAGCCTGCCTTGTGTAAGCTTGATAAAGCTATCATTTTGGCTGCCCATATCTGTATATCTGTCCAATCATCTTTTCCTATTCTGAATTAGGATCAGTGTTACAGTTTGCTTTTCATTCTCAATATTATAGTTTACTTTCTAGCTAAATCAGAGTAAATCTTGAGAGAAAGAAGGTCTCTTGTTTATAATGGAAGAAAAAGACATTCTTCATGTATCTTATGTTATAGATGCTCAAAAAGATAAAGACTTCTATTTTTCCAAAAATATTGCATTTTAAATTTAGTTGTTGAAATAATTAGGACATTACAAATGAAGCCTGAAGGCCATGTAGTAATCTCATCCATCTATCCATAGACTATCACATCTGTCTATTCATCTATCCATCAACAATCACATCTGTATGTCCATCTATCCATCAACAATTACATCTGTCTGTCTGTCTATCCATCAACAATCACATCGCTGCATTATAATTTTACTGGGATGTATTGGATCCCATCATAACCAGATTGACTACATACTGGTTCAAAACTGTTACCGATCTGGCATCAGTAGAGCAAAAACAAGAACATTCCCACATACTGATGTTGGGAGTGATCACAACCTCATGATTATGAACTTCCAAGTGAGGTTGAAGAATATTAACAAGCCAAAGAACATGAGATTCACATTCAACCTTGAACAAGTGAAAGACCCTAACATTTGCAAGCCATTCCAAGCCACAATTGGAGGAAAATTTGCTCCACTTCTTGTGATCGATGTTGATGTTAAAGTGATGACAGACATTTTCAACACAATCATGACAGCAGCTGCCAAGGACATCATTGGCCTCCATCGCCCAAAGAAAAAGCCCTGGGTTACAGAAGAGATTCTGAATCGGTGTGATGACCGAAGAGATCTAAAAAGCTCCAGACACACAACAGGGGCAATGGCATACCAAGAAATAAACAAGAATATCAGAAAAACTTGAAGAAAGCAAAAGAAGATTGGATTGGACAAAAGTGCAGAGAAATAGAGTCAGTACCATTCAAGACAAAAATGGAAAATGCCTTACAGAAGCAAGTCATGTTGCAGAAAGATGGACTGAGTATTGTAAAGAACTCTACAACCATCCATCCACAGGAGACCTAGAGGTGCTTGAAGTTTCAAACTCCACAAATGAGGATGGTTTCCCCATTCTCAAAAAGATGTAGAGTCAGCAATAAGAGTACTAAAGAATGGCAAGGCAGCTGGAGTAGACAACATCCCAGCTGAATTTATCAAGAATGGTGGGGAATCAGTGATAGAGCTACTAACAAAAATCTGCAACAAGATCTGGCAGACAGGTGAATGGCCAACACAGTGGACCCAATCACTGATTATAGCACTCCCTCAAAAAGGCAATCTCCAGCTGTGTCACAATTACAGAACTATCAGTTTGATCAGCCATGCTAGTAAGGTGATGCTGAAGATCATCTTGAACAGACTGAAACCACAAGCAGAATAAATAATTGCAGAAGAACAGACAGGGTTCCGGAGTATAAGAAGCACAACAGAACAAATATTCAATCTCAGGGTTTTTTGTGTGAAAAGTACTCACAACATCAACAAGGCATCAATCACGTGTTCATAGATTTCAAAAAGGCTTTGACAGAGTGTGACATGAGGCATTGTGGACCACAATGAAGAAGTACAACATGGGTCAAAAGTTGACCAATACCATCAAGCAGCTGTACACCAAGGCTACCAGTGCAGTAATTGCTCAAGGTTCTGTGGGGGACTGGTTCAAGTCAACAGTTGGAGTACGTCAAGGCTGTCTCCTGTCACCCACGCTTTTCAACATCTACGTAGAGCACACCATGAGCAAAGCCCTGTAAAGCTTTCAGTTTGAAACTTGATGTTCAATCTCCTGTGGAAAACCATTGTGGGACAGTCAGCATTGGAGGGTGTAACATCACCAACCTCCACTTTGCAGATGACATTGATGAACTGGCAGGCAGTGAAGATGATCTTGCTACCTTAGTGAAGAACCTGGATGAAACATCTTCCAGATTTGACATGCAGATAAGCATCAAGATGACAAAGCTGATGACAAATAGTGGCTAACAAATCTCAGCTAAGATTAAAGTCAGAGGACAGGAACTGCAAACAGTGGGACAGTTCAAATATCTTGGTTCCATAATCAAGAGTAGAAATTGTGTCATGAGTAGCACAAACAATGACAGCTATGTCAAAACAAAGACCCATCTGGAGAGACAAGAATACCTGTCTGAAAAAACTAAAATCAAACTATTGGAAGCACTAGTCATCTCTTATATGGACCACATCACAAATGAAGAAGTGCATAACACCATCAGGCACAAAGTAGACCATGATGAAGACCTCCTCATCACTGTCAAAAAGAGAAAGCTGAAATGTTATAGCCATGTCACTAGAGCCAACAGTTATCCACAATGGTACTGCAGGGCAGCACCCAGGATGGCAGAAGGACAGGTAGACAGAGAAAAAGTTGACTGACAACATCACAGAATGGACCAGGAAGAGACACAGGCATTGGCAATGATCAAGACAAGTGGAGGGAACTGGACAGATGTTCAGCAGCACAGTGCCTCAACAACCAAACTAGGTCAAGAGACTGATGATGATGATGATGATGATGATTATGTTGATGATGATGATGATGATGATGATGATGATTGGATTTTTATCAGGTTTTGTATGCAGCTTTACAATGATGAGACCTTTAAACGAGGTTTATCTCCAGCATTTCATAACTTCATTTGTGACCCCAATTTCCTAGCCTCCATACTTCTGTGACAGAAACTTTTTGGTCTAGCTAGATTTCAACCATATTTTGTAAATGACATCACATTCATGACTTCATTTGTGTCCCATGGTTGTTCTTATTCTTGACTTGGTTTTCACAGCATAACTTTATGAAGGTTTGTTGAATGTCAACCAGACAAGCTATGTGGGTTTCTATTGTTGAGAACTTGAACATCTTTGATTATATTGTTCCCTGGGAGCCATGGCAGTTCATTTTGTAGAGTGTTGGACCCATAGTCCATTGGGTTATGGTTTCAGTACCCATGTGACCCATGCCAGCCCAGGTCATTGACCATTGACATCATTTTTCTCCATTTTAAAATGAAATTCTGCTTTTCTCCTGACTTGAATAAGATTTTTCTGGATAAAGACCATTTTAATACCATCTCCAATCCAGTTTTTAAAAATCTGTATTCATCCAATGAATCATTGTGTAATGGAAACTGATGGCAATGAAAAGAAAAAGAATGCATGCAAAACAAGGCTTCCCAAGTTGATGAGAAATACCATGACACAAAAAGTTTAAATAAAGTTGTTTTTTTTTCAAAAGCATGGAAATGGAAATGGCTGGAGTAAAAAGTTTGCAGAAATTTAGTTGGTCAGTTTATATGAAAACTGTTTGTGACCTCTGCAAGAAAGATCAGAAATATAGTAATTGCAATTAGAAGAGTTTGTAACAGCGCCTACAAAAGAAGCTGCAATTGGAAAAATTGAAGCTTGGAAGGCATCTGGAAAAACTGCAATTAATTACTATAAGAAGAAAGATTTCTTGCATGAGAGAACAGATGTAGCCCTCTGTCAGAATATGTGCACTGCATGTGACCAATACAAGCACCAGCTTGAAAAGAAAAAGGTTATCATTGAGTTATTGAGAAGGAGAAGAAATGATTGCACATTGAGCCAAACAAGTCAGTGGGGACAAAACAGAAGGCTATAAAAACACCTTTGCAAAAGCCATGAAAAGATCTCAACTGGGATGTCAACAGCTTGATATAATCAGTACTACATTAAAAGTGCTAGTAGAACCCACAAGCAATTCTTTTTTTCCCAAAAAGTAGTTTACAGGACTTATGCTCCCTGTTTGCTTATCTATCTGACAGTGGTTTCCATAATCCATCTTTACCTAGTCTTTGTTTAATTTCAACCAGATTTTGTATGTGGCTTTATACTGATAAAAGTTTGAATAAATTTGATTCAGTATGTTACATCATCATTTAGAGGAGTTGTGTCCCCTGATTTCCTTGTCCTCCTGACTTTGGTTCTTCAGTATTACTATACCAAGGCATGCTGGATTTAAACCAGATTTGGCAAGCACCTTTATACTGATGAGATTTTAATGTAGTTTAGTTTCCAGCATACCACATTATCATTGAGACAAGTTATCACTCCTGATTGCTAGTTAATTTGCTTAAAAGCTGCTGAGCCAAGTGTAGAGAGTGGGTACCTTTGCAATTTACATTTATCTATTGACAAGTGTAGAGAGTGGGTACCTATGTTACATCTATTGCCAAGTGTAGAGAGTGGGACCCTTTGCAATATATATATATATATATATATATATATATATATATATATATATATATATATATATATATATATATATATATATATATATATATATATATATATTGCCAAGTGTAAAAAGTGTGGCTCTTTGCAACACATATATTGCCAAGTGTAGAGAGCATGGTGCTTTGCAATACATCTATTGCAATAGATTCAGTTTTACTTCCCATGTTGATTTTGTAATTTGTCACAATATCATTGAAACCAGTTGAGCAAATCATGACTAAATGAACATAACCATTATGATATGTGAATATAGTCAGGTGTAAATTAACATATCAGTTAAGGAATATGAGTACAGACACTCATACTGGAAATAACCATTATGCAATATGAGTATGGTTATGTGTCAACCAACATGACCATTATGCAATATGAGTATGGTTATGTGTCAACCAACATGACCATTATGCAATATGAGTATGGTTATGTGTCAACCAACATGACCATTATGCAATATGAGTATGGTTATGTGTCAACCAACATGACCATTATCCAATATGAGTATGGTTATGTGTCAACCTGGAAATAACCATTATGCAATATGAGTATGGTTATGTGTCAACCAACATGACCATTATGCAGTATGAGTATAGTTATGTGTCAACCAACATGACCATTATGCAATATGAGTATGGCTATGTATCAACCAACATGACCATTATGCAATATGAGTATGGTTATGTGTCAATAAACAAGACCATTATCCAATATGAGTATGGTTATGTGTCAACCTGGAAATAACCATTATGCAGTATGAGTATAGTTATGTGTCAACCAACATGACCATTATGCAATATGAGTATGGTTGTTTCAATGAACATGACCATTATGCAATATGAGTATGGTTATGTGTCAACCAACATGACCATTATCCAATATGAGTATGGTTATGTGTCAACCTGGAAATAACCATTATGCAATATGAGTAAGGCTATGTGTCAACCCGGAAATAACCATTATGCAATATGAGTATGGTTATGTATCAATGAACAAGACCATTATGCAATATGAGTATGGTTATGTATCAATGAACAAGACCATTATGCAATATGAGTATGGTTTTGTGTCAATGAACATGACCATTATGCAATATTAGTATGGTTATGTGTCAACCTGGAAATAACCATTATGCAATATGAGTATGGTTATGTGTCAACCAACATGACCATTATGCAATATGAGTATAGTTATGTGTCAACCAGCATGACCATTATGCAATATGAGTATGGTTATGTGTCAACCTGGAAATAACCATTATCCAATATGAGTATGGTTATGTGTCAACCTGGAAATAACCATTATGCAATATGAGTATGGTTATGTGTCAACCAACATGACCATTATGCAATATGGGTATAGTTATGTGTCAACCAACATTACCATTATGCAATATGAGTATGGTTATGTGTCAATGAACAAGACCATTATGCAATATGAGTATGGTTATGTGTCAACCTGGAAATAACCATTATCCAATATGAGTATGGTTATGTGTCAACCTGGAAATAACCATTATGCAATATGAGTATGGTTATGTGTCAACCAACATGACCATTATGCAATATGGGTATAGTTATGTGTCAACCAACATTACCATTATGCAATATGAGTATGGTTATGTGTCAATGAACAAGACCATTATGCAATATGTGTATGGGTGTGTACAAATGAACAACTCCAGTATGCAATACATGTATGGTCATGTTTAAATGAGCATAACCAGATGTATGAAAGTTCAAAATCATTTGACAGAAATTCCATGTTCAGAATATAGCCATAGTCTGATTTTCCAAATTGTGCTAATTAAGTTTAATAAGGGCAGTAAGGGGTTAATATGGTTGGAAAGCATTTAGTAGGAAATGATCAATGCATAGGGATTCCAAAAATTATGCTATCGAGCAAGCAACTGGAACTTTTCATGACATGTTCAACTTACTTGAGGCTCCTCAGGTGTGTTCACACGTTCATACAGTGTGACCCCAACATAATAGGGTGGTTGGGGTCTGTAGAACCCAACCATGTTATAGACCAAACCATGTTATAATCAACCAAGTCAGTAAGCTAAGAAAATGATGCATGTGCCAGGCAATGGGTGTAATGAAAGCAGGCACAGAAAAAAGTGCTTTTTTTAAATTAAGACAAAAACAGTCTGACATACACACTTATATTCATAAGTTATATTTGTATAGTACAGTGGGATATACACACTTATATTCATAACTTATATTTGAATAGTACAGTCCATTATATATTAAGTACTGTACATGTATAATACAAAAATCCATGAATTCGAGTATAGATAACATTATAAAATTCATGTATCAGTCTCATCTGATTAGAAGAAAAACAACATATATAACAAATTGGTTGTCCTCATTTTAGCAGTATCTGGGTGTCACATGGTCGGTAGTAATTTCCCTTACTCAGGCATAAATTTATTACAAGTTCAAAATATTTGGCAATATTACTGTATTTGGTGACCCGACAAAAGAGCGCATGACAAAAACACGCTGACAATAGAGCGCCGACAAATGAGTGCAAGACAAAAGAGCTCAATACCAAAAGAGCACCATTTTGTGGTCTTATGTCGGGGTTCCACTGTCTTCATCGCCAACTGACTGGTGCTTGTTTCATTACCATGTTTTGTCTGATTATGCTGGTATTGCTTAATGATCATTTACACTGTAGATTTCATTGGTTTTAAACACACATTCATGCTTCACTGGTTTTAACCAGCAGCAGAGGAGGTGAATCCTACAACGTTTTTAAACAAGTTTTCAATGGATTAGGACTTAAAACCCTATCAAAACAATGAAACAGGCAAAAAATCAATGAAATCAGGCAAAAAAAATCAATGAAATCAGGCAAAATAAAATAATGAAAAAATCAATGAAATCAAAAACATGATCCTGAAGGGTTTTCAAAATGAGTAAAAACTCTTCAACCGAATATTTTATCAACACACAGCAGATTGCAATTATCGCGAATCACTTTTGGTATTTGTGTGTACCGTTGAGTGACATATATCACGTCCGTGTTTTTATGTCTGCCTCGGGAAAAAATCCTAGCAGGATTCTTTTGATTATCTAACATGATATCGTCATACACGACTAAATTGTTAATACTTCCATCGATGTCTTCCACGGAAGGGGCTTCATCAATATCAGTAATACATTCAATAAAATCATCATCGATTTCAAATTCTTTTGCTTTCTCGTTAAAATCCTTGAGCACTTCATAGCATCGCTGATCGTCTACACTCGGGGCTATTAAATACAATTTGTCCCATTTCATCCATCTCATTATCAAATTAAGTAACAATTGTGTCTTTCCACTTCCAGATGGTCCGATTATAATCATTCTAATTGAATTCGGTAACATTTCATGGTGTTTAATAGGTTCCCGTCGTCGGGTAGCTGAATAATCAATTACATTCATGATGTTATATATAAATTATGGATCTATATTGTGTGAAGTGTAAAAAACGTACTGGCACAGATGACTTGACGACGATTACAACAAAAAATAACCGATCAGCGCTTTCTGGTAAATGCGTACAATGTAGTACAAAGAAATTTAGATTTGTTTCTAAACTCAAGGAACCTTTAAAAAAAACGAGGAGTGATATCGCAGCCAAGCTAACTAAACTCCCTGGAACCCCATGGGCAAAGTATCCAGGAGAAAAACACCTTCCAGGATATAGCTACTGTGGCCCCGGAACACGATTAGATATCAGACTCAATAATCATAATCAACCCAACCCCGGTGAAGAACCAATAAACGCCATTGATAAGGCCTGTCACCTTCATGATGTTGCTTATAAAAGCAGCAATTTGCAACACAGGCATCTAGCAGATGTGAAATTAATTCATGCGTTAAATGCCATTCCTGATAAATCCTTCAAAGAAAAATTGGCTTCATTTTTGATAAAATCGGCTACGAAAAGCAAATTGATGTTAGGTGCGGGTAATTAATAACAACATGGAATCTATTTATTATTCTCCAAGATGATACTGGAGGGGTAAATCAGCAGTCCATAAACTCGCTAGCGCTGCAAAAGTGAAAAAAACCACTGCGGCTCATTGGTTATCTAAACAGGCACTATGGCAAATTTATCTACCACCGCCTGAACAAATTAATTTCTCGCATTTTGATGTGACCTTTCCTAATGAAGTTCATCAGGCTGATATCTTATTTCTGCCACATGATAACGGTTACAAATACGCTTTAACCATAATTGATGTTGCAAGTCGATACAAAGAAGCAGAACCGTTAAAAACAAAATCAGCCACTGAAGTGGCTTCTGCATTTGAAAGGATTTATCGAAGGGGTCCTCTGCACTGGCCAAATCTATTACAAATTGATCCTGGCAAAGAATTTCAGGGTGCAGTGTTATTAACAATGAAACATCATAATGTCACTATCAGACGAGGGCATACTGCGCTACATCGTGATCAGGCAATTGTTGAACGGTTTAATAGGACGATTGCTGAGCGGTTATTTGGATATCAATACGCAAAAGAATTCATCCAAGAAAAAAGATCCCGTGAATGGGTTAAAATGTTACCAGCTGTGATTACTGCACTGAATAACGAGATTACTAGAACAATCAACATGAAACCTATCAACGCTATTAAAAAGAAGTAAATACCTGAAAAACCACAAAAAGATTTCAAAGAACCAATTCTTGGTAGTAATATCACTGTTAGGTATTTATACGAACCAGGAGAGCTTGAGGGCGGCAGAAAAAGGGCTACTGATCCTATTTGGAGTGTTACTGCACACAAGATATCTAGTATAACACGATCTACGGGTAGACCTCCAGTCTATAAACTGGATTCAACTGCCCCTCAGCAGGATTTTACTAGACAACAATTACAAGTAATACCCGAGGATACTCAATTGCCACCACGGGGTCTTAACTAGCACCGTTGCGTCTATTGCACTCAAGACAAGTCGACATCACATTATTTCTGACATGACCGAGATTGTTATTTTTTCTGTCTATGGTGAATTGGCGAGGATCCTTATCCGAATACTGCCAACGCATTATACAATTGCAACTTGCGCAGTGATTATTCTGTTGTTTCTTCAAAGTGATTATTAATTTAGCATCAATATCAAATTCTCATTGTTTTTTTTTGTCCTGTTGTTTGTAACCGGAGAGTTTTTTATCAATAATTTTAACATCAACGATGCTAGCATCATCTATTGTGGTGTCATCATCGCCTGACTCTGTCAGGACAATTCTTCGAAGTTGATTTATTTTTCGTACTCTGGATACTGCAAGATAGACTAAATTTGACCATTCGATGCGATTATCTACCATCCAAACAATTGTATCCGATATAGTCAATCCCTGTGAAGAATGTATTGTTGCTGCGTATCCTAGCGTCCATGGGGATTTATTAGCACGCAATTCATCTTCAACGACATTGATATCAACCAGCACAATATCATTTAATACCAGAATTTGTTTTTCACTTTTTCCTGGAATATCAACTTCAATGTTCTGTTTTCGTGTATCCGAAGGCCTATAACAAAGAGGCACTGGAAGTGTTGCAAATTTTTGTTTATGCAATTCAAATAACTTCATCTGAAGTGTGTCCCTGACTATTTTTCTACTTGCAATTATCAAATCATTTGGTCTCCACGCTTCCCAAAACTCATTCATGGGAGTTTCTGAAATTATTTCACGGGCTATTTCACACTGGATTCTATCCGGTTGTAATCTAATTAGTTTCTTCAATTCTTTTAATTCATTATCAAGTGATCTATGATCGGTATCAATTTCTTCATAATAGTCTACAAAACCCTTTAGCCATTCATGTGGGGATGCACCGACAAATGGTGGTGGTTGGCCGTGATCACCGCACATAACGATTTTTGTATTTTTCAATAACAACCACTCAAGAAATATTTTTAATACATCTTCTGACACTGTGTCTATTTCATCCCAAATGATAATTTCAGGAATAAATTTCTCTCCCATGCGCTCAGGAGTCCATTTATCTCCCTTCCATCGGAAAAAACTGTGATAGGTACAGGCATTTACCCCTCTCTGTATCATTTCTCTTGCAAGTCTGTGAGTTGGTGTTAGCACAATCATGTTAGGATTGGAAACGCGAAATAATTCAATTGCCCGAGTTGTTTTTCCTGACCCACCACAACCGTTTAAATAAACTGTTTTATACCGGCATATTGGATCAGAAATCGGTGGTGCATTAGAAAATTCTGAACACTGATTGCTTTCTAAATAATTATTTTCAATTGTAACATCTGCTGATTGAATATAATCATGAAGCATTTCCTTCTTAATTCTCCATGACCCCCAATTCTCGTTGCCAGTAGCCTTAAAATCAGCCATTTTGCTATTTATGTAAAATGAATCAGTGGCAACTCTAACTGCGGTGTTAGGAAATTTATTGATCATCGAAAACAGATTAATAGAAGCATAACCAAGCATAGAAGCTCTCAAATGTGTGTACTGCGGATTGTATCCATCATTGTAGGTAACAATTGTACCTAATTTGGTTCCATCGGACAGAAATGCGTCTTTACGATTGACATATAAGCCCTTATTCGTTAGATCCGCGATTACAAAATCGTATTCAGCTTTGTCTATAATCAACCGTGAAGAATATCTTGTATTGTCGTATTTACCACCCTGAGTGAATTTACCGATTATTTTTCGTCCAAGATCTTTTGCTTCGTTGTTTCTGATTTCAAATAACTGTTTGGACCAATCCATGATTTGTTGTTCACTGAAATTCGAAGAATTTCCACCAGGAAACAGTTTTCGCTGTTCGCTAATTATTTTTTCTAGATCAGGTTGTGGTAACCAGACTGATTTCTGTGCTCGATAGGATATAATTGCTTCACTGACAATTAATGATTTTAACATCTTACAATCAAGCATATACCGTAATAACACTATTGACATCCAGTGTTTTTCAGACATGTGTTTACCAATCCAAAGATAACTACACGGATGAAGTCCTGTAGCCATTTCAAATGATACTACACAAGCGAATCCTGTTAAATCAAAATCAGGCAGTGGTCCATTAATAGCAACACGGGTCATTTCGTGTGTGGGGTGTCCAAATCGTTTAAAATATTTCTCGCATTCTCCATACCCAAGAAAACTTCCTGGATAACACGCAATCATATCAACGGAAATAACGGTTTCAGGGTCGTATTTTGTATTCCATAACCCTCCATGGCTGTATTCAAGACAGGACAATCTGACATCTGATAAAAACTCACTTCTCGTTGGTTTCCACGCGTTTTTCTTTCTAGCAAAATGTGCTGCAATTGATGGTAGTGTAAAACAGTTTGCTAATAATTGATCGTTGTCTTCCCCCTCCAGTGAAAACTCACTAGCTAGTTTTTTCATTTGATTATGCAGTTCTTCAGTACGGTACAATTCTCCGTTGGGCCTTACAAACTGATCAAATCTACATTCCTCGTCTGAAGTACTATGAAATAGCCACATTGACACAGGATCGTTTTTACTCAAATTGTAAATAGCATCAAATAATTTCTGCTCTGAAAAAAACTCTTCGGTTCCAAACAGAGTTTGTGGGATATATTCTACAGTTCTATCCCGTGGGAAAATTGTTACTGCAGATGACCATGCATGTTCGTTATGATCAATAATTTCAATTGGGTTTCCATTTTTATTATATTTCGATTCGTATAATACTTCACCGGTGATTGTTCTTACCGATATTGGAAATCTCAATGATGTTTCTAATTTAATTATATCCTGAATTGTTGCCCCATTCTCTTTTACCGTTAATTCCCATTCGGTTATTTTTTTTTCGTCTTAGATCAGTTAGTTTATTTCCCCGGGACGCATTTGTGAAGTGTTCCATTATTCGTTCTGCTACACAATTGAGCCCTGTCGAATATTTCATGGGTGCTAGTTTTGCAATATCAGGTTTTTCATTGAGCTGATATATCCCGTAAACAACTGCTGTTACAGGATAAGATCTTTCGTAGTATGGTTTATCAATTCAAGTCAAAATTCCTGGTTTGGAATCTTGATTCACGGTGACAGTTTTTTGTCCCTGAGAATGGGTTCAAATTTATCCCTAATGATCCATTTTCCACCATCACGGATAATGAATTTTATTCGAAAAAAATTTCTTTCTTCCCCAAGACGTGAGATTATCACTGCTGCTTTTTCATCATTCATGGTAGCGTCAACAACACCATCAATTCGAAATGTTGACCAACAATAAGATGCTCCATCACGCTTGAATTCATTAAAACAGTCTCTGATTTTACTAATCATGGCTTATCAGGAATTTTATTTTTGGGTGTATTAGAAACTATATCAAGATTGAATTGAGCATCTTTCCAGGGTAATCTCTTGTTACGTTTTTTTGGTTTATCGAGATTAAATTTAGGATTAATTTTCAATAATCTCTTAAACTCCTTCATGTTTCTGTTTATTAAACGTTTTTAAAGTTTATCGAGATTAAATTTAGGATTAATTTTCAATAATCTCTTAAACTCCTTCATGTTTCCGTCTCTTGGACGTTTGAGATTAATTTTCAATAATCTCTTGTTACGTTTTTTTGGTTTATCGAGATTAAATTTAGGATTAATTTTCAATAATCTCTTAAACTCCTTCATGTTTCCGTCTCTTGGACGTTTTTTTGGTCTATCGAGATTAAATTTAGGATTAATTTTCAATAATCTCTTAAACTCCTTATCAGTATTGAATTTAGCATTTTTCGAAGGCAATCTCCTTAACTCCTTCATGCTATAATTAAAACAAGCATTTAAATGAAAGATTTATGTATAATGAATCACTGCAAATGGCTTATGATTGGATCGACGACACCGTGTAACAAATCATGCAGAAAGGAGTTCTGTGGGTATCATATGCAGAGTTTTCGACGTGGAAGTCTTGGCCCGTTACCTTGTATTCGATGTGGGGTTGGGGTCAGGGGAAAATCGCAATTATGTCTAAATTGTGGTGGTAAGCGATACAGGGAGTTGAAGCGTTATTATGATAAAAGAATAAAAAAAATGGAAAATCAATCAGAAATTATGTCCCTGACCCTGACAACGTCCCTGACACTGACAAAGTCAGCGATAAAATCATAAGAACCCCTCAAGACTATATTGAAAGATTTATTATTAAACCAAACAATGAATTAGACAAACAATAGTATTAGTATACGAATGAACCAAGAATTCAGACCACACCCAGTGATTAAAAATTATGAAGCATCCAGTGATGGTGTTGTAAGAAACTGTAGACTGAAGAAATCAGTTGGTGTTGTGAGTAATCAAGGGTATTTGAGGTTTACTGTTGTAAAGAAGAAATATCTCAATCATCGTTTCGTGTACGAGTGTTTTTATGGATTGATCGAGGGTGATTTTGTTATTGATCACAAGGATTCTAATCCGAAGAACAATTCTTTATCAAATCTGCAATCTGTTACCCCAAGTGAGAATTCCAAACGGGGGAAGACTGGAAAATGCAAAACGGTTGGGAAGAGACCTGTGAAATCTTTGAATACAACAACTAAAGAAGAAAAAATATTTTCATCTATGAATGAAGCCGGAAAATATTTCAATATTTGTTCAACTTCTGTACAAAAAGTTGCAGGGGGGATTTATCGATCGGCTATTTCAAAAAAGACCGGACAGAAAATTCAATTTAGTTACGTCTAATACGTCATATTTTTCAATTAGAGATATGTCATTGTTATAGAATAATGAATTCTGAAAATATGAATAGCATCATAGTTGAAATTTTAAAATTGAAAAGTCATGATATTGAACTATCAGATGGTTTGAATCCTGATCAAATCAAGTCGGATTTTCAGGATATAGAATACAGAGTTAACAACAACAGGTATATGCTGCCAAAGAAATATGCACTCATCAAAAAAATTCAGAATTCTATTAGGGACTCTCTTGCATTTTCCAGTGACATCAGTGTGTTTGTTCCGTTGTATACTATCGTAGAACGAATACGAAAAGAATTAGGTAACGAATACGAATTGAAAAAAGAAGTCAACTCTAAAATTAGAAACCTACGGGCGTTAATTCAAGAAAATGAACAATTTTGATTGCCCGACCATATCATTTTTTGATTGTGACCGACCATTATCATTTTTTGATTGAAATCGACCCTCAAGAGATTTTCATTTTTTTAGCACTTTTTGATTGAAAATGACAAAATCAGTGATGGGCGATCAAAAATAGAATGGCGAAAGTCACAGTATTATCTATTTTTATAGCAATTATGTGACTTTCGCCATCAATGATAGGATGAAATAACACTTCCATGACCGTGTTAAAATCAGTGAATAAAAAATATTTCACACACACTGAATAAAAAATCGATGGGCCGTTAATGGATGATCAAAAAAAGAATGAAGGAAGTCAAAGTATTATCTATTTTATATACAATTATGTGACTTCCTTCATCACTGATAGGATGAAATAACACTTCCATGATCGTATCAAAAATCATCCGACATGTCAAAAATAGAATGTTGAAAGTCACATTATTAAATATTTTATAGGAATTATGTGACTTTCAACATCAATGATAGAGCCGTTAAAACACTTCCACGGTGGTGTTAAAAATCATCCGACATGTCAAATGTTTTCGTCTGTTAGGTCGGGATTGAAAAATTGTTTTGCAATTGAAAAATTGTTTCTGATTTCAAATAATGGTCAATGAAGCATTAACAACCCGATTGACTCGTGAACGATTAGATGCAATTAAGAGATTTATACCAATTCGTGACTCTGTAAGAAATAAACTGCAAGAACGACAGAGTCTTCAGACTGATTTTGCTTTGGGATCTGAAGAATTGTTTAAACCAGTAACCACAGCAACGTACGGGGTAGAGCGTGCTATACGGGGAGATGTTCCCGAGACGGGGAAATCTGTTATTGGTGAACTTGAAAAATTAGCAGCGAAAACTGAACAAACAAAACAGGCTGTACAAGAAATGGAATCAAAAAGAACAGTAGATGATTTACGCATGAGATTTAACGAGGAAATGTTAGCAGAAATTGATAAGACTGATCCAACAGAAATTCCTGCGCTTGTTGTTACGTCTTATGAAAACAGAAAAAAATGGTTGAAACCAGAACATCATAAGTATGTTAAGAATTTCACTCATTGGGCTGATATATTTTAAAAAATCAAAACTGAAAAAAGTCAAATTAAGACAGATAGTCCATCATACATTGAATATATCAATGCGGTGGGTATAGTGTATAATCAATACGAAGAGTTTAAACAACAACAAAAAACGCCAAAAATGCAAAGAAAGCGACAGCAACCTGCAAAGAAAATATCTTTCTCTCCTAAAAAACTACCACCTGATGAGGATACTCTTGATTATTTACAAACCACGGATACAGACAAACTAGATGAAGCAACTGGTTATAGCGGAAGTGGATTAGGAACCCCAAGTAGGGTATGTCCTGATAGTGTTATCAATGATATATCACGATTAGATGTTCTTGTAGGAGGTTTCCGAGCTGGAAATAATTCACCGGAAATAATTAATGAAGCAGCTGATATCTGTAGACGGTTATTTCAAGGTGGTATCATGGATATCAAAACATATCGAGATTTGATTGGCGAGTTAGTGGAAAATGGGTATCATAGTGACTGAAATCACTAGTGATTGTTTTACAATTGAAAAATTGCTAGCAATTGAAAACACTAGTGTTTTTATAATAAGATGATCATACACTACAATCATGATAAACCAACCCCCGTCTATGTAGTTAATTCACGGTTTCCAGTTTATAGCGCATATTACGGAGATGGTTTCGGTGATACCATTTTAGGATTATTTTCAAGAATGGCTCCAAAAGTGATGCCGTTAGCTAAACAATTAGGAATGAAAGCCATTGATGTTATTCGTGATAAGGGTATTGGTGCTGTTGGAGATCTTGCCGGAAAAGCGTTTTCAGCTGCGAAGAATAAATTAACATCATTAGTTAGACGAAAAAAGAAACCGTTACCGTCTACAGCGGAAATGCCTGCAAGTGTTAGTAAAATTATAAATAACGCAGTAGATGAAAAATTAGCGTCGATGGTGACTCCAAGTGACCAAAGCAATATTGCAAATATGATAGCAGGAAGTGGCTTTAAAAAACTACGACGATGAAATGGAAAATCGCGATTTAGACTCTGATAAATAGAATAAAATGTTCAAACAGTCACGTGATCCAGCGTTTGATATAGACGCCCCAGTGCGCAAGGATGATTCTGTACGCGATTATCAATATTACGCCTATCATGCCATAGACTCAAATAGTCGATCAAGAATTGAACTTCAAGTCCATGATACCAGTAAATACTTTTTGCCTTGTGAAGCATTTATTGAAGTAGAAGGAGAACTTGTAACAGCTACTGATACTACTGCTGTACCAGCACCGTATCCAGATGGTACTCAAGTCGGGTTTGTCAATAATGGTATTATGGCGTTATTTGAGAGTGCTAGATATCTCATTGATGGAAAAGAAATTGAGTCGATAGATCGTAATGTTGATGTGGCTACAATAATAATCGGGCTAGCAAGATATTCTGATGATTATACAAGATCAGCAGGACCTTCTATGATGTTTGCAAAAGATGTTAAAAATACCGCTGGAGGAAATCAATTTGTTGTAAGACGACCAAAGAATAATGCTGGTACCGCTAATATTGATGCCGAGGATATGATTATAAACAACGATGTTAATTTCAATCTAGGAGCTGCAACACGTATATCAATGTTGGGGAGGGGGCGTAAATCATTTTCATGCGCGATTCCACTGCATCATATTTTTGGATTCTGTAGAAATGTCCGAAAAGTTATTTATGGAGCGAAGCATACAGTAGCACTGGTGCGAAAGAGTGATGATAATGACGCAATTTGGAGGATTCCAGCAGATGCTGCAAATCCCAATGCTGATGCCGGTAAAGTCAATTTAACAAAACTGTCATTATGGATGCCAGTGTTGACTCCATCAATTACTGCAGAAGAACGATTATTATCATTTATGGACCAGGGGGGAAAATCATTACTAAGTTGGCTAATGGTAAGTACAGATGTGAAGCAATCAGATATTAACGGGTTATTCACGTGGAATCTAGCATCAAAACAAGGCATGGCTGCACCACGTCACATATTTATTGCGTTACAGGATAACACACGAGTTGGCAATCAACTCTCCAGCCATATGATATTTGATCAATTAGGTGTTAAAGACGTCTCACTGAGAATAAACGGCCAGCAGGAACCATCTGAGGATGTACAACTTAATTACACCGAAAATCATATTGCACGCGTGTATCATAGGTTGTTGTCATTTATGGCACGTGATCAAAATGTTGATACCGGTCTGCAAATATCACAGTTGGATTTTAAAAATCTATATCCGATTTATTACTTTTCATTGGAACATCTTGATTTAACAAGACAATCTGTTGTTTATATACATTTTAGAGCTAATGTGCTTCGTGGTCCTATTGCTAATTATAGAGCGGTTGCTGTCATTCTCAGTGATAAATCAATGTTACTTGAAGGTGTTGGAGGAAGAATGAGAGTGGTAGATGCACCAGTGGAAAATCTTTGAACGATTTTTCATTGAAATTGTAAACGATTTAGAATCAATCTATTATCTATAATGTCATATAGTAATATCAATGTGTCTTTGACACCCGGTCAAATCAAGAAATCGCAATCGGAATCAGCTAAAAAATGTGGAACCACTATCACGCTGAAACCTAATCAAATGACTGGTGGTGCAAATAAATTATCGCTGACAACTCGTCAAATAAAACACTTCAATGATGCACTTGTAGCATAAAAAGGTGTTCATATTACTCTTTCTGCGGCTGCTATCAAAAATATGATTAAAACAGGCGGTATCTTCCCGTTATTTGCTGCGTTACCAGCGTTGGTTGCGGCAGCGGCCCCAGCACTTGCAAAAGCAGTCGCATTGGGGGCAGTTGGAGGCTTGGGAGCAAAAGCGATACAAGGCATTACTGAATCATATGAACCGAAGAAGGGAAAGGGTTTTAGACTAGGTGTGTTACCAGGATTAATAAAAGCTATCGCATCGAGGCCAAAAGCGAAACAAGTCATTGAACCGAAGACGGGACGAGGGTATAAAAAAAAGGGAAGGGGTCTAAGACTACCAGGAACCCCGTATTCATGGTACAGCGGGAGATCCGTTCACGGATCAGGCCTGAGAATCCCAGGAACGGTTTATTAATTGAGGAACCGATGGTTCCAATGTCCAATTTTGATTTAATGGATGCTGCTAAAAAACTAGCGATTAAAAATTTCAGAGGTGTCTTTATGAAAGATTAATTACCACATCAACCCAATGATGTTGAAACAGGTATTATTAATTTAGATAACAGCACCAGACCTGGAACTCACTGGGTTGCATACGCTATTGATCCACGGGCAATCGTCTATTTTGATTCATATGGATTAGCCCCGCCAAAAGAGTTTATGCGTTACATAAAAATTTTCCAATGAAGACTTGGTATTCTACGCTACCAACACAACAAATGAATGATCCACCAATATGCGGCAGTGAAGTATTAAATGTCCTTAACGCTATTTCAGCATCTAGAAAACCACCAAACATTGTCGTAAATGAATACTCTAGTAATCGCTTTTTAGAGAGAGAAAGAGTTTTACAATAACATGATTGATATTTGGGGAAGACCTCTGAAACCCAAACCCGATGGCACTGCAACCGGTGATATAAAAAAATAATCGAAGATGAAATCGCTGAAACGTTGAACTTAACAAGTGTTGACCCGAACGAAATAGTTGTATTTCAAGACAAACAGGGTAAATTGAAAACCAGTGATGTGTCGTTGGATGATATATTGGTTAAACAACGAAACGCAATCGAGGATACTATCGCGTTATTTTCCAATCAGGGTAAACTCAAACCGGTGTACTTTTTTCGACGATTACAGATAAATTTGCCAACGCCGATAAAGAATTTGACGATCATTTGAGAAATTATAATAATTTTCGCAAAAATGTCGTGCATAAGTTCTTTGGATCCCCGATTGTAGTTACACCATCTATCGCTGATATTAAAACGTTTATGGATGATCAAAAGACATCAATCGATGTTATCAAAGATGATTTATCTAAAATCCCCGAAAAACTCAATAAAATAAAAATTCCACATCCTGTAGCGGATATCCATAATGTTGTCTACACGATGGCCAAGGGAATTTTCAATTGGATAAAAGACTTTCAAACTGAGTTTTCTTATCTTATTCTGGGTCAGACGTATGTTAATGGAATTTATCGGATTACAATGATATCCGACGAACAATTTAAATTAAAAATTCCTGGGGAGGAAAGATTTGGTATCGATACGTTAACATTTAAAGTCAATTCACGTCACATAACGATTTTACTAAATGCGGTTAGTGATAGCACAGTTAGAAAAACAATATCATGGGTGTTAGAATTTGTAATATTCCTGAAAAACTCACAATTCAATGATGAACATTTCAAATAACGATGACATCAACGACGTCACCGATGATTTCATCATCGCAATATCGCTATGATACAGTCAAAGAATTTTCAATGAAACTCAGAACCCTGTCTGAGGAGTATGCAATGAAAATTAAAAAATATCGCAGGAGAATTACCGCAATTGATGTTACTGTGTATGCTGTGAGTGGTGTAATCACCGGAGCTGGTATTATACTGTCTTCAGTGACAATGATGGCCTTGATAGCTGTTCCAATTTGCATTTCTGTGGCAACAACAATTGCGGGAATAATTTCAATTATAACAAAAAAAATATCATCATGCAGCCAACGCAAACTACAAGACTACATAATTCAATTTCATGTTGTATCCACTGCATACTCGCAATTATCCTCATTGATATCGTCATCTCTCGATGATACAATTATATCAGATAGTGAGTTTTCAGCGATGGTAGATATATATGATTCTGCGATGTCAAAATTAGAGCAACAACAACAGTATAATAACAATGACAACACAGATGGAATTACTTCAACAAATAGTGGAGAACACAAACCCAGTACAAACCAGCATGATATCAATAACCTCAACGAGTCCAGAATTCAGTGTGAATTTCCCTTCTCCGGTCCCAGTGAAGGAAATCGCGCTAGCAAAATTGCGAGTATACCACAGTTGGCCTAATATCATATCAAAATCATTTGGTGGTCAACAACCGAATAATTCACTGGTATTTGCGAATAAGAATAAAGACGACGGAACCCCAGACTGGAACGTTGTTTCCATACCAACCGGATCATACCAAATTGAACAAATCAATAATGAATTCGCGCGTAGAATAAAATCCATTACTGGAGCAGAATCAAAAATAGCTATAACGGTTCATGAGCCAACACTATCATCTGCCATTGAAATAAGCACAGATGGTTATGTCGTAGATATCTGTCAGAGTTCTATAAGAACCGTACTAGGATGGCCTAAATTACCACCCGGGGGAAAAACCGTTGATTTACCAGAACCACAAAAAAACGATTATATCACCGACAGGATAAAATCTGGTAATCCAGTAAAAAGCTATAGCGATTATGATAAATTGAATTTTTTCACTGAATCGGTAGATCCTTCCACTAAAAGAAAATCCTACTTAATTCGACAGCAAAATACCACTGAAAATTTCAGAGCGATGAATAATGATTTTTCATTGTTGTTGCCATCTCTTAAATCCGGTACTCTCACCCGAGATGAATTTATCAGCGTTGTAGAAACATGTAACAAAATCATCAATGACATGGAAACATTTAATTCACAAATTATTCAAGAGGTATTAGGTGACGATAATCCTAAAACAAGAACAGAATTTGCAATACCAGGATATAACGTACCAGAACTAAAAAAACTTCTCAGTGATTTTGGTTTTAAAATAATTCATGACAAATGGAAAAAAACAACATCACCGGAAATAAAAATCCTCAAACATAATAATGACCCAGACGGTGGCGGCAGGCATATCGCTCCTCAAAATGTGAATATTTCATCCGTGATAGCGCTCAATTTAGTATGTGATGTTATCGAAGGAAGCCATCAAATAAATTTAGAACGATCAAATCAAGCTCAGCAGGGATATATTTTGTATTCATTTGCACCAACAGCTCCTCCAGGGTTTTTAATTATTGAGGATCCAACTAATCCAGTCTATATGCGATGTCACAATAATTCATTAACCAGAATTAATTTCAAACTCACTGACCAGTCTAATAATCTGATTGATTTACAAGAGGAGGTCTTACAAATAAGTCTGTTTGTAAAGTCCTAAGACCCCAGACAAGGTCTGGGACACGATATCGTATCGGATTGGATCCTCATTGCAGGATCGTCTCTGTTGGCAAATGGAGGCTTTCTCTTTTTTGATCGGGGTTTAAGTCCTAATCCATTGAAAACTTGTTTAAAAATGTTGTCTGATTCACCTCCTCTTTCTTTTTTTTGATTTCATTTTTTTTTGGGACTGATTTCATTGATTTTTCATTATTATTTTTTGCCTGTTTCATTGATTTTTCATTATTATTTTTTGCCTGTTTCATTATTATTTTTTGCCTGTTTCATTGTTTTGATAGGGTTTTAAGCCTTAATCCATTGAAAACTTGTTTAAAAACGTTGTAGGATTCACCTCCTCTGCTGCTTAACCACACATTCACGTTTCATTGGTTTCACTAGTTCAACCACACATTTATGCCTCACTGGTTTTAAGCACACAATCAGGCTTCACTGGTTTAAACCACATACCGGTAATCATGCTTCACTGGTTTTAACTGCACATTCATGCTTAACTGCTTTTAACCACACAATCATGTTTCACTAGTTTTAACTATACAATCAAGTTACACTGGTTTTAACCACAAAATAATTCTTTACTGGTTTTAACTCAAAATTCATGCTTCACTGGTTTTAACCACACATTCATGCGAAACAACGGGAACAGAACTGATGAGCAAATGTCAGATATGGACATTTCAATGTTGCTACCATATAATTATATACATTTATAAATAGAGTCCATTTATTTAGACCTTTATCACATAATACAGTGGCAGATTAGGGTCTTTGTTCTACTGATTACTTCTAACTGCACTGATCTGTTGGTACATAATGCAACCACAGATCTGGGTCTGTGTAGTTTGCAGTTAATTTTCTTCATTTATTGCTCTTGTCTTAAAGACCTAGAACTAGACCCAATCCCTTAATCTAAATCAATCTGTCCAGCCAAACTGCCTATGTATTGCACGAGTCTGCTGATTTAGTACAACTCAATTTTGATCATCTAAAGTTCTGTCACGAAACAGCGAAACAGATGTAACATTATTTAGATTCAACTGTATTGAGTCTGTTCTGTCTTTTTTATGATCCTCCTTCTATGTATTGACCTTAATTGGATCTGTCTATCTCTAAATATCTATGTCCATATGAAACTCATTAGCATAATTGCATGAATATCACTCAATTGGTACAAATGAAATTGGGCATATATATATATATATATATATATATATATATATATATATATATTTGTATTCTTTATATATATATATATATATATATATATATATATATATATATATATATATATATATATATATATATATATATATATATAAAGAATACAAATCATATGGCATAAAACAGTCCTTTCAAATGCACTGGATCCAGCAAGGGATCACGTGTGTCAGGGATTGAATAAGATCAATGCAATAAACTAACAAGCAACAGTGCAAAAACTAGTATCACTCTAGCCTGAGCGCTTTCGACTCTCAATGAGTCTTTATCAAAGGCAAATACAGAACATAGACAAGACAGACAATTAAAATATAAAAACCATGTTTATAGAACTTTACATGCCTGTTTCTACAGGAATTAAGCCTTGAAATTTATTATGTTACAACAAGTTGCGGATGCTGTAAAATGTGAAATCGATGAGCCAAAGCGACACATATGTTTTTGTATGTAAATTTATGTATGCGCAAATTATATCCCGGATATTTTATATTAGTAGTTAGAGGCTATTAAGCAAATTTAGAGAATTATTTAAAAGAAAATGTGTCAGCTGGAAAAGATAATTAAATTTGTGCATGGCTGTCTTTTTCTAGTCTTCTAGGTTTAAACCGCTTGGTTTTAATGTTCGAAGGCGTCGTATCCAGTAAGATTCCTTTTCTTTCCTGGTTTCGGAACTCCAGTTGTCTGTCTTGTCTATGTTCTGTATTTGCCTTTGATAAAGACTCATTGAGAGCCGAAAGCGCTCAGGCTAGAGTGATACTAGTTTTTGCACTGTTGCTTGTCAGTTTATTGCATATATATATATATATATATATATATATATATATATATATATATATATATATATATATGAATGTTTCTGTGCATATGTGCATATTTTTAAAAATAAAATATCTATGGCGTGATAGGAATTTACAATTTTTCAAATTTCCTGAAATAGAAATATTTTAATGTGCAGTGGAAGATTTGTGTTTTAAAAATGTGAAATTTCCTAAATATATTTCCAGATTCATAACAGGATCACCACCTGTAACACTGTATTTAGGTTCCAAGAGAACTACATGCTACTTAATGAGAGAATGCAGACCCGATTGTTGCCTGGAATGGGCAAAAGTAAGTATTGCAAGATACAGGGATCAGACCACTGATTCCTTTTCTACTAGCAACAATATAAGTGGTCATTGTTTGAAATAATAAAATTGTGTCCACTAGATGGACCAGCACAAAATGTATGTACTTCTTCAAAGAAGACATTTTGCAGCAAATTTTTTAAGGTAAATTATTGTCTCTCAAGTTGGGTATCGGTAAAAGCTACCTTAATCATAGACTTAGACCAGGTAAAGTACAGGATGATTTTGACCTGCTGGAAAACAATTGAAATAATGTAATGCACAAGCTGAACCTTTGTAGAAATGGAAATCATTGATTAATGTCTAGCAATACTAGAAGACAAAAATTGCAAGCAATGTTTATCATCCCATGCTCAAAGAAGTTGGAGGGACTATAGGACCATCAGTCAGTCTATTCCATCCATCAGTCAGTCCATTCCATCCATAAGTCAGTCTATTCCTTCCATCAGTCAGGCCATTCCATCCATGTCAGTCTATTCCTTCCATCAGTCAGGCCATTCCATCCATATAAGTCTATTCCATCCATGTAAGTCCATTCCTTCCATCAGTCAGTCAATTCTTTTCATCAGTGAGTCCATGCCTTCTTACAATCAGTTCATTCTATTCCACCAATCAGTACATTCTATTCCTTCCATCAGTCAGTCCATTCCTTCCATCAGTCAGTCCTTTTCTTCTATCAGTCAGCCCATTCCTTCCATCAATCAGTCCATTCCTTCCATATCAGTCAATCCATTTCTTACATCAGTCAGTCTATTCCTTCCATCAGTCAGTCCACAACTTCTATCAATCAGCCCATTCCTTCCATCAGTCAGTCCATTCCTTCCATCAGTCAGTCCTTTTCTTCTATCAGTCAGCCCATTCCTTCTATCAGTCAGTCCATTCATAATATCACTCAGACCATTCCATCCAAGTCAGTCCATTCCTTCCATCAGTCAGTCAGTTATTTCCATCAGTCCAACCATGCCTTGTATCAATCAGTTCATTCCTTCCATCAGTCAGTCCTTTCTTTCCATCAGTCAATCCAATACTTGCATCAGTCAGTCCATTCCTTCCACCATCAGTCCATTCCATTTCCTCCATCAATCAGTTCATTCCATTCCTTACATCAGTCAGTCCATTCCTTCTATCAGTCAATCCATTCCTTCCATCAGTCAGTCCATTCTTTCTGTCAGTCAGCCCATTCCTTCCATCAATAAGTCCATTCCTTCCATCAGGCAGTCCATTCCTTCTATCAGTCAGCCCATTTCTTCCATCAGTCAGTCCATTCCTTCCATCAATCAGTCCATTCCTGCCATCAATTAGTCCATTCATTTCATCAATCAGTCCATTCCTTCCATATCAGTCAGCCCATTTCTTACATCAGTCAGTCCATTCCTTCCATCAGTCATTCCATTCCTTCTATCAGTCAGTCCATTCCTTCCATCAATCAGTCCAATCTTTCCATCAGTCAATCAGTCCATTCCATCGGTCAGTCCACACCTTCTATCAATCATCCCATTCCTTCCATCAGTCATTCCATTCCTTCTATCAGTCAGTCCATTCCTTCCATCAGTCAGCCCATTCCTTCCATCAGTCAGCCCATTCCTTCTATCAATCAGTCCATTCCTTCCATCAGTCAGCCCATTCCTTCCATCAGTCAGCCCATTCCTTCTATCAATCAGTCCATTCCTTCCATCAGTCAGTCAGTCCATTCCATCAGTCAGTCAGTCCATTCCTTCCATCAGTCAGTTTATTCCATTCCTTACATCAGTCAGTCCATTCATTCCATCAGTCAGTCCATTCCTTCCATCAGTCAGTCCATTCTTTCTGTCAGTCAGCCCATTCCTTCCATCAATAAGTCCATTCCTTCCATCAGGCAGTCCATTCCTTCTATCAGTCAGTCCATTCCTTCCATCAATCAGTCCATTCCTTCCATCAGTTAGTCAATTCCTTCCATCAATCAGTCCATTCCTTCCATATCAGTCAATCCATTCCTTCCATCAGTCAGTCCATTCCTTCTATCAGTCATTCCATTCCTTCTATCAGTCAGCCCATTCCTTCATCAGTCAGCCCATTCCTTCTATCAATCAGTCCATTCATTCCATCAATCAGTCCATTCCTTCCATCAGTCAGTCAGTCCATTCCATCAGTCAGTTCATTCCATTCCTTCCATCAGTCAGTCCATTCCTTCCATGAGTCAGTCTATTCCTTCCATCATTCAGCCCATTCCTTCCATCAGTCAGTCTATTCTTTCTGTCAGTCAGCCCATTCCTTCCATCAGTAAGTCCATTCCTTCCATCAGTCAGTCCATTCCTTCCATCAATCAGTCCATTCCTTCCATCAGTCATTCCATTCCTTCTATCAGTCAGCCCATTCCTTCCATCATTCAGCCCATTCCTTCCATCAGTCAGTCTATTCTTTCTGTCAGTCAGCCCATTCCTTCCATCAGTAAGTCCATTCCTTCCATCAGTCAGTCCATTCCTTCCATCAATCAGTCCATTCCTTCCATCAGTCATTCCATTCCTTCTATCAGTCAGCCCATTCCTTCTATCAGTCAGCCCATTCCTTCCATCAGTCAGACCATTCCTTCTATCAATCAGTCCATTCCTTCCATTAATCAGTCCATTCCTTCCATCAGTCAGTTCATTCCATTCCTTTCATCAATCAGTCCATTCCTTCCATCATTCAGCGCCCATTCCTTCCATCAGTCATGTGTTTGTTCTTAGAGCATAGCTATAAAACCATTCAAGATAGTTCTTTAAAATCTAAACATATGACATGTGCCTTTTGGAGTATGCAATTTTTCATTTTACTATTTTGCAACGCTTTCATTCATTCATTCATCATGCATATTTTGTTCTAGGATCATAACTCCAGAACCATTTTAGAAATTCCTTCAGATTTCATATGCATTATTAGATGAATGGTCTATATGTGACTATTGCTGTTCCTAATTCCTCAGTTTCAAAAGTTTTCATGCATCTGTATGTTTGTCTGTCGATTATTCACACTTTCATTTTTAGGAAAATACTCCAAAACCCAGTCAGAAGACTTATGGTTCAGTTATGACTTGTGGTATTCACAATTCATCATTTTCATTTTTGTCAACATTTTCATCCATTTGTCTTCATCCACTCATTTATCATTCACACTTTCATTTCCAGAGCAATACTCTAAAAATTATTTTTTTAATAGCTGGTGGCAGCTTCAAACATGGTCCTTTTGATGAGAAGATTCATTACAACTCAGTACCTGGTTAGACTCGTGTCACAGAAGCAATTAAGAGAGCTCTGTCACTCTATTATTCAAGCATTATTAGAGAATTGTGAGTTTGATGATGTGAGTTGTTGATTAGACTCGTGTCACAAAAGTAATTGAGGGAGCTTTGTCACATCATATCCAAGCATTATTAGAGAAGTGAACTTGTGAATTGACATTGTGATAAGCTGTTGTATTTATTATGACTTGAATAACAGAGAAGATGGTCTTGAACAAAGTGAAGGTACTGGATGTATTAATTGGATTTAGTATCACTCTCATAAAATATATTATAGTCTAAATATAAATAAAAATATGCACTCAAAAAATTATGATGTGCCTAAGCAAATTTATGGAAACTGGTTGGCATTGGGGTGGGGTTATCTGATTCCAGGATATAGGATCAGTTGCTCTAGAAATAGTGACATGCATACTTTGTGAGGTCTTTCAAAACTTTTGCTGTTATACTCAGCTGTCATTGTTTGGACGAAAACTATAGACAGGTATTTGACTACTAGTAGATATCATTCAGGGTAAATATGTTCTAGACAGGTATTTGACTACTAGTAGATATCATTCAGGGTAAATATGTTATAGACAGGTATTTGACTACTAGTAGATATCATTCAGGGTAAATATGTTATAGACAGGTATTTGACTACTAGTAGATATCATTCAGAGTAAATATGTTATAGACAGGTATTTGACTACTAGTAGATATCATTCAGAGTAAATATGTTATAGACAGGTATTTGACTACTAGTAGACACCATTCAGGGTAAATATGTTATAGACAAGTATTTCACTACTAGTAGACACCATTCAGGGTAAATATGTTATAGACAGGTATTTGACTACTAGTAGATATCATTCAGAGTAAATATGTTATATAAAGGTATTTGACTACTAGTAGATATCATTCAGAGTAAATATGTTATAGACAGGTATTTGACTACTAGTAGACATCATTCAGGGTAAATATGTTATAGACAGGTATTTGACTACTAGTAGACACCATTCAGGGTAAATATGTTCTAGACAGGTATTTGACTACTAGTAGATATCATTCAGAGTAAATATGTTATAGACAGGTATTTGACTACTAGTAGACACCATTCAGGGTAAATATGTTATAGACAGGTATTTGACTACTAGTAGACACCATTCAGGGTAAATATGTTATAGACAGGTATTTGACTACTAGTAGACACCATTCAGGGTAAATATGTTATAGACAGGTATTTGACTACTAGTAGATATCATTCAGGGTAAATATGTTCTAGACAGGTATTTGACTACTAGTAGACACCATTCAGGGTAAACATGTTCTAGACAGGTATTTGACTACTAGTAGACACCATTCAGGGTAAATATGTTATAGACAGGTATTCAACTACTAGTAGACACCATTCAGGGTAAATATGTTCTAGACAGGTATTCGACTACTAGTAGATATCATTCAGGGTAAATATGTTATAAACAGGTATTTGACTACTAGTAGATATCATTCAGGGTAAATATGTTATAGACAGGTATTTGACTACTAGTAGATATCATTCAGGGTAAATATGTTATAGACAGGTATTTGACTACTAGTAGACACCATTCAGGGTAAATATGTTCTAGACAGGTATTTGACTACTAGTAGATATCATTCAGGGTAAATATGTTATAGACAGGTATTTGACTACTAGTAGACACCATTCAGGGTAAATATGTTATAGACAGGTATTTGACTACTAGTAGATATCATTCAGGGTAAATATGTTATAGACAGGTATTTGACTACTAGTAGATACTAGGGCATAACCGACTTTTGATCCGGAAATCGGATTCCACCGGATAGTATGAACTTCCGATTAATCGGAGTCGGACAAGGCAGGAACGACCGATTCGGATAATAAAAATAATAAAGTTGAATTTCTATAGCACCGTGTCTAACACTGCATGTCATTCGATAGTGCATTAATAAAGTTAAATAAGAAGTCAGAAAAGTTCAATATGGTCAACACAACCACGCTGTGAGACAGTCTATTTGAACGGACAGGTGAAAACCAGAAATGAAGCCGGATATGGTAAAGTATTAAGTAACATGCTAGACACAGCAAAACCAGATACCAGAAACCCGGAAATGGAAGATGAAACTTTTTAGAAAAAAAAATACGGATTTAGCATTTCCAATTAATTGAATCGTATCCGGAATCGGAAAAATTTCATGCCCAAAATCCGGAATCGGAAATCGGTAGAAAAATGCTAATCGGTTATGCCCTAGTAGCTACCATTCAGAGTAAATATGTTATAGACAGGTATTTGACTACTAGTAGACACCATTCAGGGTAAATATGTTCTAGACATGTATTTGACTACTAGTAGACACCATTCAGGGTAAATATGTCTTCTATTTCCCTGAGTTGATAGCCAAGTGAACACTAGAACATTCTGCCTTTCAGGATTGTGAACATTGTAAATACAAGAATGTAAATAATGCAAGATGGCGTCAGAATCTGATTATCTTGGCAGCTGAGCATGCCAATAATGGAATATACAACTTCATTGTGCCTCTTCGATCCGAATTCCTTGGAATGAGAACTCTAAGTCCCATCATACTGCTACTTGAAGAAGAGTGAGTATAGATATTATATTAACTCTATAGATATTGTATTAACTCCATAGATATTGTATTAACTCTAAAGATATTGTATTAACTATAAATATATATATATATATATATATATATATATATATATATATATATATATATGGTATTAACTCTATAGATATTGTATTAGCTCGGTCTATAGATACTGTATTAACTCTATAGATATTGTATTAACTCCATAGATATGGTATTAACTCTATAGATATTGTATTAACTCAGTCTATAGATACTGTATAAACTCTATAGATACTGTTACAGTATTAACTCAGTCTATAGATATGGTATTAACTCTATAGATATTGTATTAACTCTATAGATACCGTATTAACTCTATAGATACTGTTACAGTATTAACTCAGTCTATAGATATGGTATTAACTCTATAGATATTGTATTAACTCTATAGATACCGTATTAACTCTATAGATACCGTATTAACTCTATAGATACCGTATTAACTCTATAGATACTGTTACAGTATTAACTCAGTCTATAGATATGGTATTAACTCTATAGATATTGTATTAACTCTATAGATACCGTATTAACTCTATAGATACCGTATTAACTCTATAGATACTGTTACAGTATTAACTCAGTCTATAGATATGGTATTAACTCTATAGATATTGTATTAACTCTATAGATACCGTATTAACTCTATAGATACTGTTACAGTATTAACTCAGTCTATAGATACCATATTAACCCTATAGATATTGTATTAACTCAGTCTATAGATATTGTATTAACTCAGTCTATAGATATTGTATTAACTCAGTCTATAGATATTGTATTAACTCAGTCTATAGATATTGTATTAACTCAGTCTATAGATATTGTATTAACTCAGTCTATATATATTGTATTAACTCAGTCTATAGATACTGTATAAACTCTATAGATACTGTTACAGTATTAACTCAGTCTATAGATATGGTATTAACTCTATAGATATTGTATTAACTCTATAGATACTGTATTAACTCTATAGATATTGTATTAACTCAGTCTATAGATATTGTATTAACTCAGTCTATAGATATTGTATTAACTCTATAGATACCGTATTAACTCTATAGATACCGTATTAACTCTATAGATACTGTTACAGTATTAACTCAGTCTATAGATATGGTATTAACTCTATAGATATTGTATTAACTCTATAGATACCCTATTAACTCTATAGATACTGTTACAGTATTAACTCAGTCTATAGATATGGTATTAACTCTATAGATATTGTATTAACTCTATAGATATTGTATTAACTCTATAGATATTGTATTAACTCAGTCTATAGATATTGTATTAACTCTGTAGATATTGTATTAACTCTATATATATTGTACTACCTCTATAGATACTGTATTAACTCAATAGATTTTGTATTAACTCAATAGATATTGTATTAACTCAATAGATATTGTATTAACTCTATAGATTTTGTATTAACTCAATAGATTTTGTATTAACTCGATAGATATTGTATTAACTCTGTAGATATTGTTTTAACTCTGTAGATATTATATTAGCTCTATAGATATTGTATGATTTCCATACATATGATGTTAATTCTAGATGTGGTATGGTTTCTTTTTGTATGGCATTAATTCTATAGATATTCTATCAATTCTATCAATATGGTATAAATTATATAGATATGTTATGATTTCTATCAATATGGTATAAATTATATAGATATGTTATGATTTCTATAGATATGGTATAAATTCTGATACTGTATGAATTCTAAAGATATGATATGATTTGTATAGATATTGTATGAATTCTATAGATAGGTTATGATATATATAGATATTGTATGAATTCTATTGATATGGTATGATTTCCGTTGATATTATATGAATTATTTAAACAGTGTATGAATTCTCTAGATATATTATGATTTCTATAGATATTGTAAGAATTCTATCAATATAGTATGATTTCTATAGATATGGTTGGATTTCTATAGATATTGTCTTCTACGGATATGATATAATTTCTATAGATGTTGCAATAATTCTGTACATATGGTATGATTTCTACATTGTATAAATTCTATCAATATGTTATGATTTCTATATATTTTGTATGAATTCTATAGATATGGTATGACTTCTATAGATATTGTATGATTCTATAGATGTGGTATGATTTCTATAGATATTGTATGATTCTATAGCTGTATGATTTCTATAGATAATTTATCATATGGGTATGGTATGTATTATCATCATGTATTTATGTAAATAATTAAGGCAATGGAAAGAAATATGTCAAGTCTAAAAAGTAAATATTGCATACTTCGATGTCTTAAAATCAATCCTCTGATCAAAATTGTCATGACTTTGACTCCTCAAAAGAGGTCTGCAAGTAATCAATTTAATAAGTCAACACAACCTTCCTGAATGAGATTAAGTTACAGCGAACCAGATCAGTCAATATTCAGTCAATGTTCTAGGTCTTTGTGAATTCGTTATTTCTGATTATACTGATGATTTGGCTCTCCAAATACAGGGGTTCAACTTTGAGAGAAAATATATGGATTCCATGGGGGGTAGGGGTATTCTTCTCTGTGTAAACAGTTCCATTAGTTATAACAGACATATTGATCTAGAGACTATTGGGGTAGAGAGTATTTGGATCGAAATAACCCTTGTCCAATCAAAGACATTACTCTTATGGTCAGTTTACAAGCCACCCAGTTCCACAGCTGATTGGATTGATAGCAATACTTAAGGAAGATATAGAAACTCATATTTGGTTTATTTTAACATTGACTACATGAAAACTCCACCATTAACATGGATAAGTAACTTTGAAGCTTATAGCTTTACTCAGTTAGTTAAAATCCCAACTAGAGTAACATATAAAAGTGCTACAATCATTGATCATGTCTATACTAATAAACCTGAAAACATAAGTGAAATAAATGTGCCATTGTTTGCAATGAGTGACCACTAACCAGTCTATATAACTAGACATGTTCCAAAATCATCTAAAAATGGTCAACACTTTGAAATACATTACAGGGACTTTAAACAGTTTGATGAGGACATGTTCTTAAATGATTTAGTTTGTAAACCCTTCCAATCAGTCTGCAATAAAGATGTCAACACTGCCTTAAATAGTATTTGATGTTCAATGCAACCTTAGACAAAGCATGCCCCAATTAAAACAAAAAGGTTTAAACACCAAATTACACCCAAGTGAATTAACCCTGAGATCAATGAGGCTAGGCACCAAAGAGATAATGTCCACAAGAAGAAATATATGAAAAGCTGTAGACACTGTAGGAACAACAAAAACAACAACAACAACAACAACACCACCAATAATAATAATAATAATAATAATAATAATAATAATAATAATAATGCCTTATTTATATAGGGTGACTTATTAGTCAAGGACTATTTTCTCTTGAGGCCCTCTTATGAAGAGTATAACATTATGCACATTATCTGAAGATAGCAATAATTACTGTTTATTTTAACATGTATAGTATTAAAATACTAAATTCCATTATCTATTAGAAATACATACGTGCTCATGACATCTCTTTTTATATACTCTATACCCCTTTCTTATAGTTTGCACTATATGGTCTACCACACCCCATTTTTTTATAGTATGCTCTATATGGTCTACCACACCCCATTTTTTATAGTTTGCACTATATGGTCTACCACACCCTTTCTTTATAGTTTGCTCTATATGGTCTACCACACCCCTTCTTTATAGTTTGCTCTATATGGTCTACCACACCCCATTTTTATAGTTTGCTATATATGGTCTACCACACCCCATTTTTTATAGTTTGCACTATATGGTCTACCGCACCCCATTTTTTTAGTTTGCTCTATATGGTCTACCACACCATTTTTTTATAGTATGCTCTATATGGTCTACCACACCCCATTTTTTATAGTTTGCACTATATGGTCTACCACACCCCTTCTTTATAGTTTGCTCTATATGGTCTACCACACCCCATTTTTATAGTTTGCTATATATGGTCTACCACACCCCATTTTTTATAGTTTGCACTATATGGTCTACCACACCCCTTCTTTATAGTTTGCTCTATATGGTCTACCACACCCCATTTTTATAGTTTGCTCTATATGGTCTACCACACCATTTTTTTATAGTATGCTCTATATGGTCTACCACACCCCTTTTTATAGTTTGCTATATATGGTCTACCACACCCCTTTTTATAGCTTGCTATATATGGTCTACCACACCCCTTTTTCTAGCTTGCTATATATTGTCTACCACACCCCTTTTTATAGCTTGCTATATATGGTCTACCACACCCCTTTTTATAGCTTGCTATATATGGTCTACCACACCCTGTTTTTATAGCTTGTTCAATATTGGCAAGAGGGTCATCCACATTTCATTACATGATCCACACCAAAGTGGCACAACAAACTATCTTGCTTTTGGCTCAATATTACACCATACAACTTTACAACACATTAGTTTCTCTACACAATAGCAAAGTGACCTCTAGATTGAAGCAATTTCTTTGGGGAGTAACCACAACTGTATGTGACACCACGACTATTAAAATTGGGTGTACACCAGTTTCCTATCCGTTTTATATAATTCAAACTTTTGATTAGATTAACAATCGAGATCATAAATGCTTTTTATTTTCACTGTAAATAATCTCGTTTTTTATGAGCTTATGAGATTGTTCTATTTAATAGTCAGTTCTTACAAGCATTATGGTCGAAAATTGGATGGGTGTGTAGAGGATTGGGAGGATTCATCTGTTAAGGAGAAAAATATTTGTAAAATCTTGATATGTATTAAGTATATAGATTTATAGTTATAGATTTATAATATACTTCGTTGTTTCTATGAAATGATGATCATTGACATAGATGATGTATAGTATACCGATAATGCAGCCACCAGATTAGATTAAGACAACTATACAACACTAAACTGATGTTGAGAATAATATCATTGATTACTTTATAAATCATGAATTCTTATGACTATTACATGCTTAGACAATCAAACTAACATTTTTCCTGCCTGTATCAAGTGTACGACACCATTATAATGAATAGTGGTTCTTGTGTAACAAAGGCTAACAATCAAAACAGTCAAGTAGGGGATGCAACTTTGGTATTTAGGAAAATGGATATCTGTAGTATCAAGAATCAAGCATTTTCAAGGAAATTACATGTCAGAGTTTAAAGACAAAATAATATGAAAATATTTATATCATTTCGTCTTTCAAAAGATATCCCTTCTCTTAATTCCCCATCTTGTATATATCTGTCTGATTATTATTTCCAACTACATCTTATCTCTACAGTCCCTTTTTCTTTCTCTGTCCTTTGCTTCTGCTTTCGTTTTCTGTCTGCTTTGTGCCCTTGTGCCTGCTTTACTCTTCTGGTAAGACGGTACCAACTGTTTTACTGTAGACCTCAATGCTAATGTTTTGTGAAATAAATATACTTTCTATCCTACTTCAGCATGCATGTCACACACTGTCACAAAGAACAATCTTACATTGTTAATTTGACAAAGACAAAACCAGGTACTCAGATGCATTTAAGAGAGACAACTCTGCTGTAACTAGACGGGGTAACAGTTATTTGTCACAACAGACCCAGTATCACCCATTGGTCCCACATTTTAAATATGATTGGTGAACCATTACAGGATGAATGACAGCTCCCTTCTCCCAGATCATACCATAACTAAATGGTGTTAAAACAGCAGGAATATGACCCATTTATCCAGATAAGGCATAATGCCAACCTGTTTACCCAGATTTGTCAAAGCATTCTTTGAAACCCAAAAAACTTTACTTGCTATTAATATGTCCTCACACCCAACTTACATTAGTTTCTATGATACTGACCTATTTATCCATATTTATCATTGCTTCCATCACCTCTGTCTCTGAAATAAACATTATTCACATCCCCAGCATAGTAATAGCTGGAAACCTGATATCGGTACTGCTATATATTTTACTATATCCCACACTAAAATCCCTTTTGTCATGTACTAAGAATCCCTTTGGTCATACTGCCTTCAACAAGCATTGGATTTGTCAGGAGCAGTGATGCATACATTTTTCACAGATAAAGATTTTGTATTAGCTAGCAGACCTCATGGTCCACTTTGACTGGAGCTGATATCTGTTTTCTTCTTTCAGGCCTCACTATATTAGCTGTCATACCTCATGGTACTTTGACTGGAGCTGATATCTGTTTTCTTCTTTCAGGCCTCAATACATATTTTTGGAAGCAATATCTCACTTCCCTCTTGTCTATTGGATGAAAGGAAAGATTACAAGGTAAGCGGAGTAAATCTTATTGATTTTGCACTGGCACAACATAGGTTGCCATTTCTTCAGAAAATCCCTCAGAACAGAGGGTGTTGTCCACGTCATATCCACCTAGTAGGCTTGATTAAAAGAATTTCATGTATACTTTAAACTCTTTAAAACCTCATTTTTTAAACTCTTTAAAACCTCATTTTTTAAACTCTTTAAAACCTCATTTTTTAAACTCTTTAAAACCTCATTTTTTTAAACTCTTAAAACCTCATTTTTTAAACTGTTTTAATGCTGAATATCAATGTTTATTTTGTTGTTTAGTACAGTGGGACCCCGCTATAACACGGTAGTTGGGAGCCATATAATCCGACCGGGCTATGAACCGAACCGTGTTATAAGCAACCATGTACAATACCAACACATTTTTGGATTTATTTGGGGGGGGGGGGTTTACATAAAGACGGGTGCGAAAATGCATGGCACAATTACCATTTTTGATCAATATATATTAAATGAGAAAAACATTTGCTGTGGTAACAAAAATTGCAGATATAATATATTACTTTATTCAGAGAACCATGCATTGGTACATACACGTGTCTAATTTATGTATAATCTATTGCATGAAAAGAGTATCAACACCTTGTACTCACCAGCGAATCTTGTAACATACATTGAATCCATAATACAAATATTTCTATCGAAAATATCCACACACGGATGTAAAATATTCAATAATTTTGTCACAGATCATTATGTGACTGAATTCAATGAAAAGAAAAAAACAAAAATTACGTAACGGGTGTACGTAATGAATGATGAAATAGTACATGTCCATAGATTAAATAATGGAAGCTAAAGTGCATTCTTATAATAACTACATGTACATCTCAGGATCTTTCTGTCTCTGAATTCAGTCATTGTAAATTTCAGCACATTTTCCCACCCAAGCTGCTAGTCAAAGTCCTTTGAACTTGCTGCCCAGTTATTGCGTCATGTTCTTTTGATGTACTCCAATAAATACAGCAGACAGAACTGGCTGTATGTATTTTAACCACTGAATTATGTCACTGTTTAGCTCGACAGTTCACTTTGATGATAAACAATGTGCTTAAATTAATTGATTTATACATTCTGGTGAGAATCTTTTATCAACTGCCGCATTGGCTGTTGCTTAGTTGTGTATGAAATTAAGAGAACATATATCAGAAATTATTTGACTCTTTGAGCAACGATTGTATTCGGAATGCATTCAAGACAAACACAAAGTAGACACGATGGCTTCATTACTCAGGAATCACTAATTATAATATTGACACTTATGAGCTGTAATTTTTCAACAATAAACAAAGATCAAAGTTCTCAGTAGGCCCAGCAATTGGTTCGTATTTCCGACGTTTATTTTGGCACAAAAAAGAAGAAATTTGATAATACATTTTCTACACGTTCTTTTTCGCACTGTTTAGACGAATATGAGAATGATAATTAAACTCTTAATTTTTTTTTCATACTTAAATTTTTTTTTTTTTTTTGGTCTTTGAGAAAAATACCTGTAATAAATTACCCGAAACTTCGGGAGCCATGCCACGACCGGGTTATATCCAAATTCGGGTTATAGCGGCGCGGGTTATAGTGGGGTCCCACTGTATCTTATTTACTTAAACAAAGATAATGCTGTATAATTAAAAAAAAAAAAAAGTAACTAAATTATCAGAGTCAGTGGTAAAGTGCACAGATCCATATATACTATATACCACAATGCACTGGCAGATCTGCATCTATGCAGCTTGTCAAGATTAACCATTAGAACAAGCATCATAGACCCTTATTTGCTGTTGTGTTATGCAGTGTCCAATGTGCGTTGTTTACTGATGGATCCAATTTATGTGGGAGTATTTATTTTAAATGGTATTTACAGATGTCCATGAGTTGTTTGAATTTTTGTAAAACTATTTATAAAATACTGTATTGAAAAAATACTTAATAAAATCACATTTGTATCTGAAAATGAGTGAAAACTGTTTTCTGGATGCATTTTATATTTCTAAAATTCATTGAAAATCCATAATAGGTTGTGAACTAACAAAGAAAAATAGAAAATTTATAGCATTATTTAATTATTTAAAAAATAAGTTAATTTAAAGATTTTATAAGATCTAACATGATTAAGTTAAAGAAAGAAAGATTAAACAAAATATGTAATATTTTAAGGAAATTGTAACTAATTTAAATTTTGTTTTTCTATCTTTGTTGCGACTTTAACACTATATGCTGATAAGTAAAGTTAAGTATATATGTAAAAATACATGTAGAAATGAAGACAAGAAAGGTTAGAAAAATGATTCAATTTTCCAATAAATCCCAGGTATTAGAGCAAAGAAGTTCATGAAGTTTCCTTTTTTATGGTTGCTTAGATAAAATAACGGACTAATCTCATCAATTTCATAAACAATAATGAATGCTAGAGTGTTTGTTGTGAATTATACTGACAAAAGAATGATTTGTTAACACTTATTTGATATAGTTTACTTATCATTTATCTTTTAATCACATTGAAACCAGTGACAGGAATTAAAATATATGACTTTCGAGACTAAGAACACTTAATTTTATCCATTTCATGGTTTGCCAAGCATTAAATATGTTTTGATCTCTTATATTTATGATGTAAGTCATGGACCATGGGCCGTTTTTACGTGCAACAGTTTTGGTACATTGATAATGATTGTGAAAGAAGTCCACCTAAATCACTAGAGATAAGTGCCTTACCTTTCCAAAGACAATTGTCAAAGAAATCTCAGGAGTTCTAATATTAACAATCAATATGGCTCCAAAGAATCTTTGACAAACCAATAGTTTATAGTCGGCAAGCACACAGTTGGGACCTAAATGGCAGTAAAGTAAACCCCAGATGTGAACAAATAATATGATTAAAATGTAACCGATAAGTTATTCGTTCATTTTTTGTGTCAAAACTTGCTATAAATAGCAAATATTCAGAATATCATATCTGTGTGAGACTGGCCTTGATATTGACTAAAAGGTGGAAATGACAACAAAATGGGGAGATATTTTTTATAGTTGAGATTGGTACATATAAACTCAAAAAATAAAGGTACTGATATATGATTGTGTCAAGGTCATACTGTATAAAACTTGTAGAACATCAAGCATTACAAATGGAATGTGACCTCTTTCTCCCTCTGTCTGTAACATCGGGCCCCTGAGTGGCCTAGTGGTCTAAAGCGCTCACTGTTATGGATCACAGCCATCTCTTCTCTGTCTGCGTGGGTTCAAGTCTAGGGTTCGGCCAATACGAGTATGTGAGAAAGCTTGCCAGTAGCTTCTCATGGGTCGGTGGTTCTTTCAAGGGCTTTCCAGGTTTCTTCCTTCACTATTTATACTGGCCACCATGTATAGCCTATCTGGTGCTGAAATATGGCATTAAACTCTACAACAACAACAACAACTCTCTGTCCCATGAGAAACTTGAGGCTGCCAGAGCCAAATTAGAGTTTGTCCCAGGAATCAGTCAAGTAAGTAATTTTGTAAATCCTCTTATGTGTGTGTGTGTGTGTGTGTGTGTGAGAGAGAGAGAGAGAGAGAGAGAGAGAGAGAGAGAGAGAGAGAGAGAGAGAGAGAGAGAGAGAGAGATAGCAGTAATTTCTTAAAAACCCAATGGAAAATATACTTACCGGTATTCAAAATACAGAAGAAACCTGCCTATCCATGTGAAGAATTTAGTGTATGTAGTGACTTAGGATGGAAGTTAAGACTTACATGCCATCTGAACACAATTTTTTTATGTACAATTTGAAGTTATATCAACATTCAACTATTTTGCAGAAGTTAATATCAATCATTCCTAGCATTTTTGCCATTGTTCAAAATTGAAATAAATTAGTACTGCATACACTCATGTGTAAGTTGGGTCAGAAAACATAGACCCATAATTTGCCATCCCATAATGCAGTGCAAGACCTGATTCTATTCAGTTTGTTAGGAGTTATCATTAATACAAACAACATAAGCCTAGATCTGCTGGTACATTATGCTATGGAATAGCAGGGTCATTGTTGTTTGTGGGTGGACCTGACTTGAGGTTATATACTGTAGCTAAATCCTTGTTACCGACTGACCAGTTAAACAGGTGAATAACAAGTTCTACTTTTCTGTTTTTTTAGTAGGCAAGGTTGAGTGTACAACTGTTTCTAGAATGTGTTTGATTATTTTTTTAAATGTAGCTTTAACAATTTTTCAGTCATAATAGCTACGATGTCTGCAGTGAGGCAGTTTATAGTGATGTCTAGCACTGGGGCATCATGCTGCAGACATGTTGCCTGATGTCCCACCCAGTTACATTATCCTGACACAAGGCTGATCAGCCCTAACACAAACCTCTTAATGCTGAGTGCCAAGCGAGGCAGCTGAAAGTACCATTTTTGTAAGTCTTTGGTATGACTCGGCCGAGCAGTGAAGCCATGACCTCCTGCTTCCTCGGTGGACATCTAACAACTAGGCCACCAGATCGGTGTTTCCTAGACTGTAGAGTGATAGATTGGAAATGTTATGAAATTATTCATTTGATTCTGGTTCACAAAATGCAGTACTTATTGTTTGGAAATTTTACTTATAATCAGAACTTCATGTATTCTACACTCTACATTCTCATTTGTTGCTTTTATTCAGTACTGAATTTGTATTTGGTCCATTTGCATTGCTCAAAATCCACAAAGTTTCTGCTAATTTATATGATCGTCTATATGATGCTTTATGGTCTAAACATGATATGTAAAAATGATGACTTTGAATTTGTTAAACTTTATTGGTTTTTTTTAACAGTGTGGATGACTTATTAAAGGCGGGCATTAACAAGGCAAGTCACTTGGTAATTGTGAACAGAGAGACATCAAGCACAAATAATGAAGATTACCTTGTAGATGCAGAGACCATTGTGGCAGTTCAGACTATATCCAAGTAAGTATACATTTTTAATACTCTTGTACCATATATAATTTTATAAATTTAGTAACAGATACATTTAGTGTGTATATTTAGTAACAGATACATTTTAGTGTGTATATTTAGTAACAGATACATTTTAGTGTGTATATTTAGTAACAGATACATTTTAGTGTGTATATTTAGTAACAGATACATTTTAGTGTGTATATTTAGTAACAGATACATTTTAGTGTATATATTTAGTAACAGATACATTTTAGTGTGTATATTTAGTAACAGATACATTTTAGTGTGTATATTTAGTAACATACATTTAGTGTGTATATTTAGTAACAGATACATTTTAGTGTGTATATTTAGTAACAGATACATTTTAGTGTGTATATCTAGTAATATAAATGTTTTAGTATATTTAGTAATGGGTACATTTACAATTTATTTAGTGATAACAACTGTCATTAAACTATATGAATTAAAATTTGTCTTAGCCAAACTTTGTTGAGCTAAATTCATGTATAACATTGTTAATACAAAAGTGGGTTGTATGGAGCTACAAGTCCATTACACAGTACAAGTCCATTGCACAGTACAAGTCCATTACACAGTACAAGTCTATTACACAGTACAAGTCCATTACACAGTACAAGTCCATTACACAGTACAAGTCTATTACACAGTACAAGTCTATTACACAGTACAAGTCCATTACACAGTACAAGTCTATTACACAGTACATACACAGTACAAGTCCATTACACAGTACAAATCCATTGCACAGTACAAGTCCATTACACAGTACAAGTCTATTACACAGTAGAAGTCCATTACACAGTACAAGTCCATTACACAGTACAAGTCCATTACACAGTACAAGTCCATTACACAGTACAAGTCCATTACACAGTACAAGTCTATTACACAGTACAAGTCTATTACACAGTACATACACAGTACAAGTCCATTACACAGTACAAGTCTATTACACAGTACAAGTCTATTACACAGTACATACACAGTACAAGTCCATTACACAGTACAAGTCTATTACACAGTACAAGTCCATCACACAGTACAAGTCCATTACACAGTACAAGTCCATTACACAGTACAAGTATATTACACAGTACAAGTCTATTACACAGTACAAGTCCATCACACAGTACAAGTCCATCACACAGTACAAGTCCATCACACAGTACAAGTCTATTACACAGTACAAGTCTATTACACAGTACAAGTCCATCACACAGTACAAGTCCATTACACAGTACAAGTCCATTACAGAGTACAAGTCTATTACACAGTACAAGTCTATTGCTCCTACTTGCACAGAAGAGATACCAAACAAACTTGTTTATTTATTTAAAGAAAATTGTACATTTTGATAAAATAATATTTTGCAGGCGAGTGGATTGCAAATGCATAGAATTTTTGTCACTTTTTCAGGCTCCACATGCGTATTATTTTGCAAGAATCATTTAGTTTGAAAAATAATTGTAGGCTTAAATAGGTGATGGTATGATACAGGAATTACTATGTTTAGACTCATCTACATTAAATACTATGTTTCCACTGGTTCCACAATGTATGAGAGTTGATTTTGGTCTGTAAAGCTGAGAGGGTCAAGACCAAGGTCCATGCCAGGGGGTGATTTGTGCAAATTTGTTTCTCGTGTTGTCATTTTACTTAAGCATGTCCAAAATTTAAAATAAATTCACTTACATTGATTTACACCATTCTGTCCATTTTATTTTTGTTTCTTTTTTATGGCAGCTACACACACACACACACACACACACACATTTTTTAATACAGTGTAATAAAAATTGAAGTAAATGTTGACTTTGATTTCAATCTTTCTTCAGAGAAGAATTATAGGACAGTGAAACAAAAAGTTTATACACTGTACAAGTCCATTTTGAGGCTCATATAATAATCATACCTGACAGAAATATATTTGCCATTTATGGAATTCCAGCCAAAACATTTTTAAAACCACAAAAAATGAACTTGTGTAGCCAAATTGGAAATGAACTATACATAGTGGATGTATCCAGGTCCATTACAATGAATAATGTCCTGCAATATTATAAAAAGAAAACTTTTAGTCTGAAACTGTTGGTGAGGTTTGTTTTACTGTTGCTTCTTCTTGGGGTTGCCATTTTTTATATGCATAAAATGACTGCAGAAAAGCAAAATAAGAAATGTTTTAATAGTTTCAAGCATATAAATTACAGGCACGGAGGGAATGATTTCACCTGAATCACCTCTAGCATGGTTCCAGTTTGAGTGATTGAGATATAAATTCTGTTGTACTGTATCTGGTAATAATAACATCTTATTTCAGTTTTTTTGGTTAAAATTTAATTTCTTGTTAATGTTGTTATTCTGCTTTATCGTTTTGCAAACTTTTGGCAATACACACTAATGAAATTTATCTGAATTTATGTATAGGATGAATGTTTGTCCACTGTCATCAGCAATGCAGGTGTTTGTTGGATTATGCAGGTGTTTGTTGGATTATGCAGGTGTTTGTTGGATTATGCAGTTTTTTTTTTGAGCTATCACACAATTAAATAAACTATTGAAAGTTTATGGAACTATCACACAGTTAAATAAACCAATGGAAGTTTTTTTCCAAACACTGTAATCACCAATTGATAAAGCAGGCACTTTCATTGATGTCTAGGAGATTGATACATTGTTCTGTTGATAGAATATTTTATTTATGTGTACATGCGGAAAATGGGTCAATCTCAGCAGTCAGCCATGTGTGATGAACATACATAATGGATTGCTGCCCATAGTTTGTGATGATGCTGTTTCAGAAATGTTTGATTTTAAAATATGGAAATGCATGTATGCTTACAATTGTATGTCTGTATCTTCTAAATAATGAGACCTTTCTTAGTTTTTTTGCAATTTATCTGAAATCGCACATGCAACAAAAGACAGACACTGATCTGTGATCATACTAGAAGATCAAGGACTTTGCTGTTTACCATCAAATCACAAGTACAACTAAAACCAAAGATTATGTTCTGTGATCCAATAAAGCCTTATATGTGATTCATTCAATTTTGATCTGTGATTTCATAATGTTTGATCTATAATTCCATAATGTTTGATCTGTGATTCCATAACATTTGATTTATTTCATAATGTTTGATATGTGATTCCATAATGTTTGATCTGTTATTCCATAATGTTTGATCTGTGATTCCATAATGTTGGATCTGTTTTTTCATAATGTTTAATCTGTTATTCCATAATGTTTGATCTGTTATTCCATAATGTTTGACCTGTGATTCCATAATGTTTGATCTGTGATTCCATAATGTTTAAATATTTGATCTGTGATTCCATAATGTTTGATCTGTTATTCCATAATGTCTGATCTGTAATTCCATAATGTTTGATCTATGATTCTATAATGTATGTTTGATCTGGGATTCTATAATGTTTGATCTGTGATTCTATAATGTATGTTTGATCTGGGATTCTATAATGTTTGATCTGTGATTCCATAATGTATGTTTGATCTGGGATTCCATAATGTTTAAATATTTGATCTGTAATTCCATAATGTTTGATCTGTGATTCTATAATGTATGTTTGATCTGGGATTCTATAATGTTTGATCTGTGATTCTATAATGTATGTTTGATCTGGGATTCTATAATGTTTGATCTGGGATTCAATAATGTATGTTTGATCTGGGATTCCATAATGTTTAAATATTTGATCTGTTATTCCATAATGTTTGATCTGTGATTCTATAATGTATGTTTGATCTGGGATTCTATAATGTTTGATCTGTGATTCTATAATGTATGTTTGATCTGTAATTCTATAATGTTTGATCTGTGATTCTATAATGTATGTTTGATCTGGGATTCTATAATGTTTGATCTGTGATTCCATAATGTATGTTTGATCTGTGATTCTATAATGTATGTTTGGTCTGTAATTCTATAATGTTTGATCTGTGATTCTATAATGTATGTTTGATCTGTGATTCCATAATGTTTGATCTGTGATTCCATAATGTTTGATCTGTGATTCTATAATGTTTGATCTGTGATTCTATAATGTATTAGCAGATTAGGAGTGTTTTTGCTTTTTGCTTGAAATCACAAGTACAACAAAAATCATTGACCCTGCAGAGTCTTTTTTAGAACTAAACATTTGCAGCTGTTTAGGAAGGTGGAGATGATTCCCCTCTCTTTTAAAAAAATAGGAGGAATTTTGTTGTGAAAGGAAGGATTTAGTGAACAAATGAAGATCATCTGTGATCATACTAGAAGATCAAAAACTTTGCTGTTTTGCAAATCAGATGTGCAGTTTTTGAACATTTGGTGGAGATTGTTGCACAGTATGTAAAAATCAATGCGAGTCTCTAAAACGTGTGGCCCTGATTTGCTGGTACATTATATGATGTGATACCTTGGTCTGTATTGTTACAATTTCTTGCAAATATTACAGAAGCAAATATTTAAATTATTGTTATGTATTAATCTAGACTATTCCCAAAGACAAACATCATTACCGAGTTGACGCAGGAGTCGAACATGAGATACATACAATTCTGCGCTCAAGACGTCCACCAACAGATGAGTTCACGACTTGAGAGGGTAGGTCTTTTATACAAAGGTGATATTAACCCACATAGATATCCAGTTGTTGCTATTGTAGCTTGTATTTATTTTTCAGAGTATTTTAACTTATTATACTAAAAAAAAACTTTATTCTTCCTTAGGTCCTGGTGTGCTCCTTCCTGTAGTTGTTTAAATTATTTGTACCCTCTTTACAGGCTGAAAGATCTTTTCACAACCTTTTTTTTTATGTTTTTCCTTATTTATTAGAAATTCATATGCTTGGACTTCCTTCTTCCCATATATTGCAAAAGCCATTTAGATGAAGTCCTTTTCAGCTACTTTCCACTTAAATACATAGATGGTTAGATACACTTGCAGAAAGATAGATAGCTTGAGATATCTCCAGTTATCTGAATACAATTCTCTAAACATGTCCTGAGTAATCCCAAAATGTCTCACCTTTTTTTAGACTTTGAGAATTGAGGAGACTTACCATTTATTGAAGATAAAAGGTCAAAGGTCAAGATCACTGACTGAAGGAAGAAATATGGTTTCTGCACAAGAAATTGCAGTTATCTACAAAGATGATTAGTGGGTGGGTGGTGGGACATATGATGTTCTGCTCATGGTACTCTGCTTAAATTTTTAATGTTGAATACTACAGTAAAATCTTTGGGAAATATCAGTATACAAATACAGTAATGAAAGATATGCTTACTAACAATCTGAAAAAGATAATCCATCAGACAATTAAAATACATTGCCTTTAAAATTAGCTACCATTCAAAATTAATGTACGCAATAAATCTTTGAAGATATTTTAATAAATCTGCAGAAAATGTGTTTTGTGTTGATTAACACATGTACACGATGGGATAAATATTTAATAGGGAAATATCATTTACATTTTAATAATAATAATAATAATAATAACATTATTATTGTGGGAAAAATTATGATTTTTTTTCCTTTTTAAACTATGAGTAGCGCATTTGGAAAAGAGGATTTGATATAATTTCTCAGAATAAAAAAAATCTTATATTTTAATTCTTTGGATTGTACAATATTTCAGAAACTCAGGTCCAGCATCTTTTCCAACCTGCCTCACATTTTGAGGCTTCCATTTGCCGCTGGACAGGTGTTTAGTGCCTGCATGCTGGATACTCTTCTCTATCAGGTAAACAAAGATGTTATCTGGGTTTCTTTTTCCTTTCTGCTTTTACTTGTGTTACGTACTTAGGCTCGAATAAGCAGCAACACAGAAAGAGTGAAAACTAACAAGCTTGTATAAATTGAACAATGAATTTATTAAGTACAATTATTTTCATAAAATAAATAAACTTACAGTTTTAGAGAATCAAATCCAACATTAATCCAATATAGAATTCACAATAATAATCCACTAATGGAATTGTAAGAGTCCTGATAAATAAATGTTCTAATAGTTCCAGGTTCGAATCTTGACGATGTAATCCAAAATGGCTGACAATGTCACATGATGCAGTTCTTGTTTAATTTATCATCCAAATGAATTATGAGCACATGTTTTCTCCTCCAAATAGATAATAAATCCTCTTTCTTCAATGAATTTACACAAAGTCCAAAACAAGAATAATTATAACTCAAACATGAATACACAACTGTTCATTTTAAAGCCCAAAATTCTACTAATGTTAGCTTCCAAAACACAGCTACTGTATATATATGTAATTCCCTCGTAAACAAAAAGGAATCATGTGATTCTGGAAGGTCATAGAAAGAAGCTACCTTCACCAAGTCACGTACTGACAGAATGAACCAGAAGAAAAATCAGCCACTAATTACTAAAAATAAAAAGTTGTCCTTGAAATTAACCAATAATATTAAAGACCTGTTTATCAATCTGAAGCAAGGTCAGATAAAGAGGTAACCAAGCCAAGGTCAGCCAGTTTACAACTAGATTCTAGGTCAACTTGAATTTTCTAGAAAAAATCTCCCAACTAAGGAATATCAAACCCCAAATGACAAATTTGGATTTAACAATAAAAAATAAATAAATTAAATCCAATAACCGTAACACTTGACATTACTTCCCTTGGACATAGACCTCTATGTTGTGTACTGATATATGCACTGTGTTATTGAAATTCAGTAATTACTTCCCTTGGGCATTGACTCCCTATGTTTTGTAATATTTTCCTTAATTACCTCTCTTGAACATAGACCCTTTGTTTTACACTAATAAAAGCATATGAAATGGACAATACCAAAGAAATGTGTGGAAAAACTTTAAGAAATAAATACCAGTTAAATACGTTTTATCAAATGGTTTTCTGTTTTAGTTCTATCTTTTATTTTGGTTTAAATGTAATCATCACAAGTACTAAATACCATCTTGTATTTACGTGTGAAAAGTGTTTTACAATCTCAGCTATGTTTGAGGGCATTTCTGAGAGAACCCAACTAATTGGGAATTGTGTTTTGATCTCAAACTTTTATAAGTGTTTGTTTTATTCTTAAAAACTAAAACCAGACCTGCTTTGTATGATTGTGTGTATTACATCTTTTAAATCAAATCAAATCAAGAACATGGAATTTAAAAAAAGAGGTTTAAAGATGTGCAAATCCTACCTGTGTAACAGCTATCAGTCACAAGTTTAGTTGCATGCCTTGACCAAAAGTCAAGGTTATTGCGACCTATTTGTCATTAATATCAAGGCCAATTTTAAGGTTATTGAGACCTAATGGTTATTAATATCCAGACCAAAAATCAAGGTTATTGCGACCTATTGTTTATTAATATCCAGACCAAAATCCAAGGTTATTAAGACCTATTTGTCATTAATATCCAGACCAGAAGTCAAGGTTATTAAGACCTATTTGTCATTAATATCCAGACCAAATTTAAGGTTTTGGAGACCTATTAGTTATTAATACCCATATTCAATAATACCCTACTATTGCCTCAATTGTGGACTAATAAACATGTGGTGAGTGAATACTGTCCCATTCATTGTACTTTTGTTGTACACAAGACTCCATAACCAAATACAACCAATGTTGAAATGCTGTATACATCCGTATCTCCATGTACAGAGAGCCTTTAATTGCTGTATATGTCTGCATCACCAAATAGAGAGAGTCTAAAAATTGCTGTATAAGACGTCATCACCAAATATAGCCAGTCTAAAAATTGCTGTATAAGATGGCATCACCAAATACAGCGAGTCTAAAAATTGCTGTATAAGACGGCATCACCAAATACAGCAAGTCTAAAAATTGCTGTATAAGATGGCATCACCAAATACAGCGAGTCTAAAAATTGCTGTACAAGTCTGCATCACCAAACAGTCAGTCTAAAAATTGCTGTATAAGTTGGCATCACCAAACAGAGTCAGTCTAAAAATTGCTGTATAAGTTGGCATCACCATACAGAGTCAGTCTAAAAATTGCTGTATAAGTTGGCATCACCAAACAGAGTCAGTCTAAAAATTGCTGTATAAGTTGGCATCACCAAACAGAGTCAGTCTAAAAATTGCTGTATAAGTTGGCATCACCAAACAGAGTCAGTCTAAAAATTGCTGTATAAGTTGGCATCACCAAACAGAGTCAGTCTAAAAATTGCTGTATAAGTTGGCATCACCAAACAGAGTCAGTCTAAAAATTGCTGTATAAGTCTGCATCACCAAACAGAGTCGGTCTAAAAATTGCTGTATAAGTCTGCATCACCAAACAGAGTCAGTCTAAAAATTGCTGTATAAGTTGGCATCACCAAACAGAGTCAGTCTAAAAATTGCTGTATAAGTTGGCATCACCAAATAGAGCCAATGTTAAAATGCTGTATACATCCACATCTCCATCAAGTTCACATCACCAAATACAGCCAGTCTTAAATTCCTGTAAAAGTTAGCATCACCAAAAAAAGCCAATGTTGAAATGCCATGTACAGTAAATGCATCATGGGGTTGTAATAACGAAACGCAGGCAGATATTAAGATGCTATAATACCAGCTCAGTAAGTAAATTCCTCTTTTTCTCACTCACAGAATTAAATCCATTAGAACACTAATTTTTTCCTATAGTAAAATGTGTCAGAACAAAGCACAATACCTGTGTATTCATCATCTGTTGGCACTTTTTAAATAAAAAAAATTATTACCCATGTGTTAAAGATACATGTACTCACCCACCAGAAATCTCAAAAGATTGGAAATTTAATTTGTATTTATATTACTCTAATCTTTTGAAGGCAGGAAATTAATCGACCAAATGATGGCTAATTCCTTTTGTTTTTAAAATGTACGCAGAAAAAAATAGTTTTGCTGAAATTTTAAAGAAAACAGATCACCTTTGAAGCACCAATCATTTCTGTATAAATACTAGGCAAATAAAAAAATCAGTCTCAATATTCTATAAGTAATTGATGCCGCCTCAATAAGAAACTGACATATGTTTGGTCCACCGAAGCTGTTCATTAATGGTAACTTAAATAACACAAGTGCCTTTTGTGAAGGCAAGCCAACTACAATCTCCAATAACAACAAAGAATCTTTCATCAAAGTTAGTCAGCACCAAACTTAAATGCGAGCAGAGGAATCTGATAGATTGTGGCTGAAACGTGTTGATTGGGCCATGGAAAGGAAAAATATATTTACACTAACAATAACAACATAAAATACAAATTAAATTTCCAATCGTATGAAGCCATTAGATATATGACTGTCAAGTTATTTGAAATCTTCATTTCCCTATCAATAGCCTCATCCCCCTGGGTAGCCTTGGCAAGATGATAGATATCTCCAGCTGACCAAATTCTAGGCCAATTTAAGTACATGTAGTATGTAAACTCTTATAACCTTGTGCTACTTGCAACAATTGTAGTGAATTGTTTAGCGACAAATGTAGTGAATTGTTTAGCGACAATTGTAGTGAATTGTTTAGCGACAATTGTAGTGAATTGTTTAACAACAATCAGATATAGATCAAAACGGGGACTTCCATTTTTTAAAAATGAACATGTGTTATTTGTGTTTTCTAATAATATGTGAGTCATATCTGACCCATTAGATGTGGTTTGTCTGACCTATTCAGTCTTTCTGTTGACTTCGGGGTGAGGCATGGACAAGTAGTATACTAATTAAAACACTAATATTGTAATCTTTTGTTTATATCCAATATACACACATGTTCTGTTCACCTCTCCAAATTATACATTAATGATTATCTACATTGTTTCTAATTATATTTATCGACCTGGAATATCTATCTAGCAATTCATTGTCTATTATTTATCCCTTATCTTAATTTCCCATCTTGTACATCTCTGTCTGATTCTTGTTTACAACCAAATATTGTCTCTACTGTCCCTTCTTTTTCCTCCTCTTTCTTTCCGTTTTTCTTTCTTTCTGTCCTACTGCCTTCTGCTTTATACCCCACACTATATCTTTTATCTATGTACAGGTATCATAATCCCACACCCTTTCCCCACATACAGAACATGATTGGCTAGCCATTACTAGATGAATGACATCTCCTGCCCACCCCACCCCCAGAACATACCATAACTATATGGTGCTGAGATGGAAGGACTATGACCCAGTTATCCATAAATGTCATGATACTGACCTGTTTACGCAGATTTGACAAAACCTTCCTGAAACCCAAAAACTTGACTTGCTATTTATATGTCCTCACACCCATTTAACATTAGTTTCTATGATGCTGACAGTTACCCAGGTTTATCTTTGCTTCCCTCACCTCTGTCTCTGAAATTCCCATAGTCACACACATAAGATAGTACTAGTTGGAAACCTGATATTGGTTCTGCTATGACTTTTAATTTATCCACACTAAAATCCATTTGGCATTAAGAATTCCTTTGGTCATTCACACATGAAGTCTATAACATGTGATATATACTCGAATTCATAAATTTATATATCCAAGTACAAAACTTAATGGATTATGGATTGTACAACACAAATGTAATTTGTCTATATACAAGTATTTTCTTAAGTTTGTCTTTATTTCATAAAAAGTAGGTATTTATGTGCCCACTTTTATTACCCACCCCTACCCATCTGATCATATTTTAGGTAAATGCATCATTTTCTACGGCTAATTGATTGTGTTTGTTATAACACAATTGAGGCTATAACACGGTGATGTTATAGCAGGATCAACAAACTGCCAGATATAAAAAATACACCGCAGATAAAATATTAAATATTTTTATAAGAATTGAAATTGTTTATTGCTATATTCATCAGAAAAATTTAAATCAAACTTGATCATAGTGTTCTTAATTGAAAGATAATTCTAATGGTTTCAATCTTAGGTCATTTTAAAGTGATTGAGTGAAATAAACATTTGTATTGGATTTATAAAATCCATGTTGAGATAGATGAACGCAAGAACGACTACATGTCCATTCTATGAATATGATGTTGAAACAAAATAGTCCCTAAAAAAGGTCTATGTACTTTTCATTTGTATTACTTTATTTTGCAGACCTTTGTGAAAGGATACCTGATCACGTTTGTACGACTTCTGCTAGGAATTGATGAAGAGGAGAACTCGGGGCACTTGTCCAGTGTAAGTTCTCTATAAAGATGTTTGCAAGTTTTGCTATATAATAGGTAATGTTTATACAGTAGAACCTGTCTTGAAAGCCAACCCTTCTGCCAAATAATAATGGCCTCTCAAGACAGGTGGTCTCTCATAACAGGTCATAACACTGTATAATCAATAAGTCTGTGCATGGAAATTCTGGTCTCTCAAAACAGGTGGTTTCTCATAGCAGTGGTCTCTCAAGACAGGTTTTGCTGTATCAGCATTATAATATATATTTCAGTCAAAATTAAAAATTTTCATATATATATATATATATATATATATATATATATATATATATATATATATATATATATATATATATATATATATATGAAAAATTTTAATTTTGACTGAAAACATTAAATTTATAGCAACACTGAAGTATAAATAGATAAATTGTGAAGTGCATGGTTGTCCCTGGGCAAATAAGTTTTTAATTCTGGTTGCCTGGTAAATTGCTTGAGTTACTCTAAAGATGGTCATAATCAAAATTATTCAGAAACTTTTGCCATCTCTATAGTTAGCTAACTCGTAATAACACAATATTTGTAACTCACCGTGGTCCTGCTAGTGGAAAGTGTCATGAATGTTTTCACATATATTTAATCCATTATCTAAAAATTTCAATACAGTATGCAACATCAATAATGATTGGTTGGACTATTTGAACATGCAATATTACTTTAGGTTCAGTCAGCCAATTGAAGCAACTGTTACAGTCTCTACAGTGAGTGCCCATTTCTTCAACAGACCAAAGAGGAAGCATAATACTAGATCATATGCATTAAATGTATGGGAAAAATCCACTACCATAAATTTGTGTGTGGACAAACATTTGCATATCTTGTTTTTTCATGGTTTCACCCTGATAGCTGGTAGTATGGACTGTGATTAATTAAATAATGAATACTTGACATTTGGGAATTATTTTGGTCTCCAAAACTCATCTACAAAATTATATAGAAATACCTGACTGGAAAATAAATAAAATTCCAATATAATTTTATGTCCATATGTTACATCCATGAGTCTACATGTTTATCAATTGCCACGATTAAGTTCAAAGTCGGCATGCATGTCCAATCAAGCAGGATAGAAAGAGTTATGTTTTTCTAACAGAAGATGAGGTGAAAATATTATCTCTGACATTTGTTCCGATTGTGGTGATAAAAAATAATGGTCTTAAATTAGTCCTGGTATATTTCTTGCCCAGATAAAATGTATTGAAACAAGTTGATAACTGTTTGTAGAATATAATTTTATAATCTATTTAATTAAAACTGATGAAGAAATAGTATAAAACTAGTGCAGAAATGCCAGCATTGGATTCTTCATTTGAATTTAGCTTTAAATCTACTCTCAATATTATAGCTATGTGTATATAGCCTTAGAGCAATGAATAAATTTAATTCTCAATGCAAATGTGAAAAGCATAAAAGAATGAAATAGTGATAAAAGAAATGAATTCAGGATAATTTTGTTTTAAGCAAGAAAAACTCAAGAAATGAGGTAAAAATTTTGTTAATCAAGGCTGCCAACTCCTAAACTGATATAAATGAGATGACAGCACCCACATGCTCCTAAAATATATAATGTCTTCACCTTGGCTGGTATTGAATAAAGCACACCTCTCCCTCAATACCTCATGCAAAAATGGGGTCCACAAACATAGACCACACTATAAGTGAGGTCGCAAGTTACCAATGGACCTCCAAAAATTGGAAAAAAATCTGTTTAGGCTTCTCTTCAAGAAAACTGCGGTCTAGGATGGGGTGGGTAGGAAACTGTTTAATGACTGACTCATCATTTTACAATCACATCAATAATATTTGTTAATAACTTACTTGCACTAATGAAAGTGTTAGTCGTTCTGTATAAATATCATTTACTTTCAAAATGTCCAACATGTGAAAGATCATTCCAACTGGTTTTAACAGTCATCACATGTACACAAAAACATCTGTGTATTTCATCACTGCTTTTTGTGTTGTTGATTAGTATGGTTTCTGGAGTGGGTTTTAATAGTATACTGCCAAGTCAGGTGTCTTAGTAGCAGGGAACTAGACTAACTGTTGATACACCACCAAACAAGATTCCTTTTTTTTCATAAACCAGCAAAATTTATTTTGTGAGACTGTCATCTACGTCGAAACTAAAAAAAATATTGTTCAGTTAGTATGATATTGATTTTGTTATTTCACTGGAAGTGATAGTAAAAAATCTTATCATCCTTGATCATATTTCTAAGTGCTAGTTCAGGAATTATCTGAAACTTGCTTGTCCACAATAGTCTGTGAAACCAAGCTCTTCATTTCACTTGGTTGCTTTGCTGTCTTTGAGTTGGTTAAATAAAGGTAGTTTATTTTAAAAACACAATAACATAGCAGTGTTTGATTGATTAACTGAAGTGAGTTCACCTGACATTTGATCGGGGCCACTCAATTTTATGTAGGATGGATTTGCATGCCTTTTAATTTTTCTTTTATACAACCACCTTTATTTGATTCAAAAAGACATCATTGACATGATAATACAAAGGAGACCAACGCTTAATTCTGTGAAACAGTACAACCAATAATTCCACAAGTCAGTTATCAAAACACGGTCAGAACTTGATTGGGAAATGCCTCCAGACATAGCTGACACATTTTATATTTAAATACACATTGCATTTATGACTATTACACTTAAGAGGAGCTCAAAGATAGAATTAAAGCACAAATTTCACTTAACACATTTTTTAAATTTAATATTTAATTATTTATGTTCTGCCTACACCAGGCATAAGTAACATTTTTAATGATCAAAACTGTTTTGAATACCTTTAATTACGATGTGTGAAAAATGACATTTGGAAAGAAACTGTAACCAATCAAATGACTTTTTATGAAAAGATGATAATTTTAAAAATGTTGATTGAAATTTCCAGGTCCTCTATACTGTTTTTGACCATAAAATGAGCAATGTACATGTATCAACATTTCAGTGAGCAATTTCGATTGTGATTTTCTTCAAGTTCAATAAATCAGGATCAAATTTTGGGGTATTTTCTGGTGCAATAAATGTGATCCATGCCTGACCCCACATTATAAGCAGGTTTGCTAGTTATCAGAGTGCAAGCTATCGAGGGAGTGGTGTACTGCAGATTCTTGTTCAGAAAAAATACTAATTATGATATTGTATGGACTCAACATGCTTTGAAATTCTAATTATGATATTGTATTTACTCAACATTCTTTGAAATACTAATTGTGATATTGTATGGACTCAACATGCATTGAAATACTAATAGTGATATTGTATGGACTCAACATTCTTTGAAATACTAATTGTTAGGGCATAACCGACTTTTGATCCGGAAATTGGATTTCACCGGATATTATGAACTTCCGATTAATCGGAGTCGGACAAGGCAGAAACGACCGATTCGGATAATAAAAAATAATAAAGTTGAATTTCTATAGCACCGTGTCTAACACTGCGTGTCATTTGATAGTGCGTTAATAAAGTTAAATAAGAAGTCAGAAAAGTCCAATATGGTCAACACAACCACGCTGTGAGACAATCTATTTGAACCGACGGGTGAAAACCGGAAATGAAGCCGGATATGATAAAGTACTAAGTAACATGCTAGACACGGCAAAACCAGATACCAGAAACCCGGAAACGGAAGATGAAATTTTTTAGAAAAAAAATACGGATTTAGCATTTCCGATTAATCGAATCGTATCCGGAATTGGAAAAATTTCATGCCCAAAATCCGGAATCGGAAATCGGTAGAAAAATGCTAATCGGTTATGCCCTACTAATTGTGATATTGTATGGACTCAACATTCTTTGAAATACCAATTGTGATATTATATGGACTCAACATGCTTTGAAATACCAATTATGATATTGTATGGACTCAACATGCTTTGAAATACTAATTATGATATTGTATGAACTCAACATGCTTTGAAATACTAATTATGATATTGTATTGACTCAACATGCTTTAAAAAACATTCTTCTACAGTTTATACACAGTTATAGTGCTTGAAAATGAACTTATTAGATTAAAGTTTTTGAAAAGTACTTGAATTTATAATGAAATATCTGTATGAACAAACATCAAGCACCTTAAACCCTGTTTTTTCTGGTGAAATTATGGAAAGGGAGACAAATCTATGCTGCTTGCAGTCAGGTCCATGTATACATTATTTTTTATCTCCACTGGTCATAGAAAAGAGGAGCTTTTAATATGTCCAGTAAATTGCAATCTGCCATCTGTCCATCTGTTAGTGCACAAGTTATTGATATTCCTAAACTACTTGGAGAATTGCCATGAAGCTAAGTTTCATGTCACATGCATCTGAAGGTCTGGCCAGTTATGATGGACAGCTGCCACAGTGGCCAGCTTGAAAATCTTGTGATCAATCCTTTATGTTCAAGTTGGTCATATCAACATGAGGGTTTCTCTAAAAGCCTTATAATGATGTCTACTTCGTTCTAAATGAAAATTATGCTGATCTGATGTCCATTATCATATTAACCATCTTGACAATTTTGTTATTGCTACAAGTCCGTAACAGAAAGTTGTATATGTATGGAATTTTTATCAGAACAAATCTTATAATGTCTAGTCAATTCTTTATGAAAATGTTTTCATACAGATAAAATATAGCCATAAAAGTGGCCATTTTGAAAAGTTTGTTATCATTGATTAATAAACTTCAGATGATGTTTATAATGATGAACCATGCATCCGATTGACTGATTTTGTTATCACTGATTAATAAACTTCAGATGAAGGTTATAATGAGGAACCATGCATCCGATTGACTGAGTTTGTTACCACTGATTAATAAACTTCAGATGAAGATTATAATGAGAAACCATGCATCCGATTGACTGAGTTTGTTACCACTGATTAATAAACTTAAAATGAAGGCTATAATGAGGAACCATGAATCAGGTTGACTGAGTGTGTTACTTATCTGGATCTTGAGACTTTATTTTGTCATCCTGTTTTGATAAAACTTGGTATGTGGGTTTATATCTTCACAATCTAGGATGACTTCATTTATGAGGAAGAGCCTGAACATACTAATTAAATTATACCATCATCTTTTGAACAAAGATTTATCAGGATATAATAAAGAAGTTGAAATTAACATATAAACTTTTGCACTTAGTGAACTGGTTGAGTTCATTGTAAGCCAGGTAAGTGATATCAGGTCCAGCTGGGCCTCTTGTTGTATCATGTATCTTGTCTTTCAAGTGTACATATTCTTTATATTTGCCACCGAAATACAGGAAGAGCAATCTGTGCTTATTTTCTATATACAATTATTTTCATCTTTGTGTTTGTTATCCAGATTTAGATTCTATGTTACAAATGTTGACTGTTAAGGTAACCTTCCTTTTGTCTTCTACAGATTAAAATCAAGAAAACAACGAAGGCCAGTTATCGTACATATGGTGAGCTGTACAATGGACTGTGCACAACAACAGGAGAGGTTCCTATAGCCTTGTATCGTACAGACCAACAAACGGCAAACTCATATGATGAGGAAAGAAAGGTCAGAACAATATTATTTTCTAAATATGGTACTTGACTTAAGTTTTAAAAATTAAATAAAAGATGGACAACACAAACAAAACTAACACAGAAATAATATATTACAGCTTTGCATAGATGTTTAGACAGGTGTTATAAACATGTTTGCAGGCAATCGAGGTGAGAGATATGAACACATTAAGTTTAGAATATAACAGTTGTATTTGCTTTACCTGTTTTCAGTGGAGCATTTCAATGACATGTCTGTAGATTGCTCTTTTATCCATTATGAGTGGACCAGTTAATTGGCATGTCTGTATGCTATTGTTTTATATGCTGTGAGTAGAGAAAATCATAGGACATACAGTAGATTTTTGTTTTACCTAGAATGAGTGGAGCAGGTCTGAAGGCATACATTTAGATTTGTGTTTTCTCTATTAGGAGTGGAGCAGTTTTGTAGGTCTACCTGTAGATCAGTGTTTTATCCATTATGAATGGAGCAGTCAGGCCTACCTGTAGATTGGTATTTTATCCATTATGAGTGGAACAGATCAGGCCTATCTGAAGATTGGTGTTTTATCCATTATCATTGCCAAGAAAAGCATCTGCTAGTACCATTTTTGAGTCTTTTGTATGACTTAACCAGGGTTCAGACACACAACCTACCACATCCAAGGTGGATGCTCTAACCACTTAGGTCTCTACTGCCTCCATAGCAGTAGGCATTAAAGATAGGCACCAGGATGTGAATACAAAATTATGTTGTAGGTCAGAATAAAAATTGTTGTAGGGTCAGAATAAAAATTATGTTGTAGGGTCAGAATAAAAATTATGTTGTAGGGTCAGAATAAAAATTATGTTGTAGGGTCAGAATAAAAATTATGATGTAGGGTCAGAATAAAAATTATGATGTAGGGTCAGAATAAAAATTATGTTGTAGGTCAGAATAAAAATTATGTTGTAGGTCAGAATAAAAATTATGTTGTAGGGTCAGAATAAAAATTATGTTGTAGGGTCAGAATAAAAATTATGTTGTAGGGTCAGAATAAAAATTGTGTTGTAGGGTCAGAATAAAAATTGTGTTGTAGGGTCAGAATAAAAATTGTGTTGTAGGGTCAGAATAAAAATTATGTTGTAGGTCAGACTAAAAATTATGTTGTAGGGTCAGAATACAAATTATGTTGTAGAGTCAGACTAAAAATTATGTTGTAGGGTCAGAATAAAACTTATGTTGTAGGGTCAGAATACAAATTATGTTGTAGGGTCAGAATAAAAATTGTGTTGTAGGTCAGAATAAAAATTGTGTTGTAGGGTCAGAATAAAAATGTTCCAAATTTTCATACATTTATCTTCATATGCTCTTAAGCTTTGGACTATAAAATTTATTTAAACCTAAAAATATTGACTTGTGACCTTGACATTGAAGATTGGATCCCACTCAATTGAAGTTTGGATCACATTGGGGTATGCATATCACTTTCTTGTAATGATAATATATATATATACCAAATTGCATCCCTTATTTGTATCAGAATGGAAAGATGGGATGGAAGACATAAACTGTTAAGTAGTGATATTTGTTTTCATGATAGGACCCCACTGTTATGTACGGCAAACTTTCTAGTGATGATATATCGGGATGGCCAGTTTCATCTGAATGTCTTGAATGGCCAAAAAATGCTGAATGGAAAGGAAAGTGTGATGAAAAAATTGAAATATTTAGCCATGACCTTGACCTTGAAGACAGAAGTACCTAGTTTTAGCTGTGGCATACATCTATTGTTGATGTGTAAATATACCTGTACATACAGTCATAAATGGCTTTGAAATTATCTGGGGAAAGTGTGATGAAAAATTTAAAACAGAGCACTGTACTGTTTACATGTATACTATTTATATGTGTACCATTTAATTTCAAACAGTTATAGTGATGAAAAAGAGTGTGACAAAAAATGTTTAACCTTGACCCTTGACCTTAGACTTCCAATGTGGTATTTGACACTTTGTAAGGATGATCATTCAGAAGTATAGCAAGTTTCAGCTCTTAAATAGAGTGTAAGATATACAGCAGAAACAAACTGGATGGATGAATGGATGGACAGATGGACTGAAGAAAAATAATACTGCCAATCCACAATAAGCATAAAAGTAAGTGCACAGGCAGTTGTAAGAAGAGTTTAGTGAACTCACTCAGTCCATAGTGTTCCAAACATTGTCATATTACACAATATATCACATGTAATAGAAGTCATTTCTGTCTGTATTAGCATTGAACCTTTCTGACACCTTTCATAATATTATGTTGTCTAAGTAAAGAGCTATTAAGCAGTGGCAGACCGCACCAAGTGACACCATCTCAGAGGGTGACAACAAAAAAAAAAAATTGCAAATTTTACAGAGCACACACTGCTTGGTCTAGTTGGCAGGGTGGCACCATGAGTTTACCACACTGGGTGACACCAACCTTAGCAACGCCGCTGCTATTAAGTAATAGTGTGTGGCCACCAGGATGCAAATATGAATGCCAAATACCGGCTAGATAAAGTTGTATAGTTTAATATGTCAGGTGCAACATCTGCTTATAATGTGCAACAAAGTAAATCAAGGTGTCTTCATTCACAACTGTGGGCAAACTAGATCCTGGACTCCATAATCCTACCATTAGCAAGAAGGACTTGAAGGTTTGGAATTCTGTTGAATACGCACATCTGGTGCCCGTGGTCAAAGAAGAGAAATTTACTGTAGGCTCTAGGTAAGCAGTAGTCTTGCTGGAGGAGGGCATTTGCATAGTTGTTGTTCTGCTGTGCCAGGTGCCAGCTGCCAGAATAGTGTAATCTGTAAAGGAGATAATGCATCAGCTTTTATAGCATTTTTCTTCCTTGGTATATGATCATCATATTTGACAAAACCATAAGTATCAGCTGTCAAAGTCAGGCAGCGCATACATTTCATAATAGAAGGACTCTTAGATCTGCCTTTTTTATTATTGCAAGTGTAGTCCCTTAGTCACAGTGGAGGATTATTTTCTTCTGCTGCCATTCCTATCCCCACAATACTGCTGTGACCACTATGGGATTAAAATTCACAACAAGCTATAGACAGTTTATGGTCTCATATAGGATGTAGCTCCTCTGGCCATATGAATCTGTAAACCAGCAACCTCTAAAACAAAACCAACAGACCCTGAAGCATCTGTGTAAAGATCCATATCAGCAGAATTAGAGATAGCATCATCATAAAATAGAGAAATCCCATTCCACTGACTGAGAAAACTACTCCACATTTGTAAATCTTTTTTTGCATTCTCTGGAAATATGTAGGTGATGTTGTAACTCCCTAACGGTTATTGATATTTGCAATAAATAGGAGACAAATGCCCTGCCTGGGACATTTTCACAACAGGCAAAATTCAAGTGTCCCAGGAGACTTAAGAGTTCACTTTTAGTTTTGGATTTTGTTTTGATAAATAGAAGGTTTCTTATTCTATCTGTTTTTTTCTTCTGGTAATTTTCCTTGCATGGTTAAGGTATCCAGATACTACTAATAAAATCTAAACATGTGTTAGGACAACGAGTTTTAACAGATGAAAGTGGAAATCCCAAAAAGAGCAAAAACCATTGTCACGATGGCCATGGTCCTACCATACATGTGTTGAGGGTGATCAATTGTAAGTACGTTGTCCAACATTGTCCAACAAATAGTCTAGAAAATTGTCAATTCTATAATTATCCACTGCAATCCAACTTATAGCTTCTGACAGTTTGGTGAAAACCTTTGGTGAAGACCGAGAACCAAATACTAGACGTACATAGAAATAATACTGATTGTTCCATTTAATGCCATGATAGGGCCACAAATTAGGGTGTATGGGGATGAGTTTAAAAGCATCCCAAATGTCAAATTTACATAACCATGCCCCTGTACCTGCTTTATTTTTTAAATTTGTCTTTATGGCATCATTGATCTTTACATATCTCAAGGAAACTTCATGCTTGTCAATCAAGCTATTAATGCTTGAGTGTTCTTGATTATTATGCGGGGCTGAGAGATCAACAATTAGTCTCTTTTTTTCTGGAGTATTTACCCTCAGCAAAGCCTATAGAATTACTCAGTAAATGGGGTAAAGTGTAGAATCGAAAGGTCCTATCAGAAATCCCTTTCTTTTCTCCTTATCTATAATATCTTGAACCTTGTGTGGCTAGGATCTGGCAGACATTACATTTGTACATTCAAAATTTGCTAAAGGTTCTCCATGAATACCATTTATTAAATCTGTTACAAACTCAAAATCAGAGTGAGTGTGGAGCTCTTGAAGAAGAACATAAATTTTTATAGGGGTAGTGGCCATTGTTGGAATGGAAGAAGCATACTTTCCCTGTATCTTGTCTAGTGCCAAACCAGTCCTTTTTATTATTTTTAGCATGACAAGTATGTTGTTCTCATTCTTGGCTCTCTGATCAAAATACCTGAGGGTGGTCATTCTTGCATTATTTACATATATGTAAAGCCTACTACAATAGGTCTCATTGAAATTGTTGCATATTTGTTTTCCAATTTCTGGATGACCACTCCGATCTGCTGGAATATGACTGGCTGAGTTGAAATTTAAATATTTGGTATTTCTCTTAGATTGTAGAGTATTCTACGGCACTGTGAGTATAGCTGGATAGAAGCAATTTGAGTGCAAAGCATATTGAAATGCAAATAAAAATCATACAAATGTTGATTAAGAAGCTTTTTGAAAGCTTGGCATGAGTCAGCTGATGTTATATAAGGTGGTATGGAATTCAATAGTTTGGCTTCAGAAAAAGCAAAACTTTTTGATAAAACTGAATTTGGTTTAGGTAAATACATCTTGTTGAGATAGATCTTAGTTCGTGCATATGCATATTTCAACAAAATTAAAGATAATCGGGAGCCAATCCATGTAAGGACTTATAGACTAGTAAAACCTTTTGAAAATGAGTTCTCTGTTGAAATGGAAACCACTTTAGAGTTTTTTAAAAATTTGATTTGTTCATGGTGTATTTAAATCTGCATCAAGGATAACTCTAGCTGCATTTTTTTGAAATTTCAGTAATCAGTAATCTTTCTTGATATTTTGTGTAACGCTATTACCCAAGATAGAACAACAATATTTTAGGTGTGGCATGATCTGTGAAATAATTTCACTGCTTTTTGTTCTTATGGGTCGAGATTTTTATTGTGTTAAAGAAGTAAGTTAACTTGTGTGTAATAAATTTATTGTTGTAGGAGAACAACAACACCTCCCAACCAAGCTATAAAAATGAGTTGAGGAAGAACTCCACATCTATGTACATGACCAAACACTGGAGCACAAATAATAACCAAGAACAAACTGATATCTCAGATCTAGTACGCAACAGGATGAAAAGACTGGCGCTATGTGAAGAAGATTACTGTAAGTGTTGATCATTGTGACACAACTGTTGAACTTTTCTAATTTTCAGATGAATTTTTTTTTTCTTTACTTGGATAAATAGGTAGGTTGCTAGATAGCTACATACTACTTCTACTACTAATTTTATATTATAAAAGGTAACGCAATAAATATATATAATTTCAGAGCTGCTTCATGCATTTAACCCCCAAAATATCATCTGGTCCCAATTAGATAACATTATTATATTTTGTCATTTGCCAAAGCTTGCAACTTCCAAAATTACGGTGTATCGGGCCTCATGGTCCATGTAACTGATGACGTATTGTCTCATCATACTTGCAAACCTTCCAGGAAATGGTGGGGGCATTTCTAAGACTCAAAAGTTTTTGTTTCAATAAGACCAGCACACATGACCCAAATAAATGACAATCCACAAATGTTAAAAACAATTTTACTCATATTAACCTTAAAAATTAAGAAAAATTAAAATTTCAAGAAAACACTTTACAATAAAACACAGATGACAGACTGTCCTATATCACCAGACACACACACACACACACACACACACACACACACACTATAAGTTGGATTGAGCTGAAAACTGCATTGGCCCAGATATGCCATCCCATAATATGCTTCCAGATCTGGTTCTATGCAGTTCCTTAGCAAACAAATAGTAGAATAAACATATGTGTGTGATTTAGATTTTTTAACATAGCTTTAACAATTTTTTTAGTTATATTACTATGATGTCTACAGTCTGGCAGTTTATAGTGATATCATGCTGCAGACATGCAGCATCATGTCCCACCCAGTCACAATGGCCTGACACCAGCCTGACCAGTTCTAACACCAACCTTCTTATGCTGAGTGCCAAGCAAGACAGCTGTTAGTACCATTTTTGTAAGTTTTTGGTATGACTTGGCCAGCATTCAAAACCTTGACCTCTGCACCCATGGTGGATGCTCTAACCACTAGACCATCAGAACAATAGATAAAAATAAATCCTGATCCAAGGTGATGGAAAATCAGGGTCTTTGTTGTTTGCAGATTCATCAGACTTGTAAATAAAATATAGGGTCACCCGCCTACCTTGTATGGACTGCTCCATTGACCTAAGTGGTCAGGGCATCCAACTCAGGTTAAAACCCCAGGCGAGTCATAACAAAAACTTATAAAATTAGTACTAATATCTTCCTCGCTTGGTGCTCAGCATTAAAAGGTTAGTGTTAGGACTGGTCACCTAGGTGTCAGGATACCAGTGTGACTGGGTGGGACACGATGCTACATGTCTGTGACATGATAAACCAATGCTAGACATTACTATAAACTGTGGCCATAATAACGATATGACTAAAATTGTTAAAGTTATGTTAAAAATCTTAAATTACACACACACACTCCAACCTTGTACACATGATACAATCAATCCAGGTTAAGTGAGATAACATTTCAAGGTTAATCTTGGTATTCAAATGATGCTGTCATACCACCTGCTAGTATCATCAATCCATATTCTTAATTACAAGAATTTTATGTGTCCCTCTAAACTGGACAGCAGTAGCACAATACGTTTCTCAGAAAATGAGTAAATTTGTGCCATTTATCAATCTTTTTGCTCTGGTTATTTGCAGGTGAAATAGAAAGCTCTAAGAATGAGGTGTCCTATGTCATTCTGAACCCTTCTCCACAAAGGACACTAAAAGTTGGGGATCTAGTGTAAGTATATATTCTATATAAAAAAGATCCTGTACATTGGAGAATCTTTGCAGCGAAATTTAAATCAAACAGTGATCCTGAGCATCAGAAGACCTTTACACTGAATTTTAAATCCTGATGATCCTTGACATTAGAAGACCTTTACAATGAATTTTAAATCCTGATGATCCTGGACATTAGAAGACCTTTACACTGAATTTTAAATCCTGATGATCCTGGACATTAGAAGACCTTTACACTGAATTTTAAATCCTGATGATCCTTGACATTAGAAGACCTTTACACTGAATTTTAAATTATGATGATCCTGGACATTAGAAGACCTTAACACTGAATTTTAAATCAATATTGATCCTGGACATTATAGAAGACCTTTACACTGAATTTTAAATCAAATTAGTCTTTGATGTTTGTCATTAATGATCTTTGCTTTGAGTTTTAAATCAAATAAGGATTTTTAATTTTAAATTAAAATACGGATCCTGGGTATTGGAAGGTCTTTGCATTGAAATTTAGAGTGTTTCCTGATAGTACAGTAAGTTTGAGTTTTTGCTCTAATATTGTTTTTTTTCTTTGCATTCACTTCAGTAAATTTAGTCACAGAGTCATGTTCACTTTGGTGTTTTGATACATCTCAATGTGTAAAACACCACTTTACCAAATGTAGGTCAGTTCATGTTTGCTTTGGTGTGTGGATACATTTCAGTGTGTAAAACACCACTTTACCAAATGTAGGTCAGTTCATGTTTGCTTTGGTGTGTGGATACATTTCAAGGTGTAAAACACCACTTTACCAAATGTAGGTCAGTTCATCTTTGCTTTGGTGTGTGGATACATTTCAATGTGTAAAACACCACTTTACAAATGTCGGTCAGTTCATGTTTGTTTTGGTGTGTGGATACATCTCAATGTGTAAAACACCACTTTACCAAATGTAGGTCAGTTCATGTTTGCTTTGGTGTGGATACATTTCAATGTGTAAAACACCACTTTACTAATGTAGGTCAGTTCATGTTTGCTTTGGTGTGTGGATACATTTCAATGTGTAAAACACCACTTTACAAATGTAGGTCAGTTCATGTTTGCTTTGGTGTGGATACATTTCAATGTGTAAAGCACCACTTTACAAATGTAGGTCAGTTCATGTTTGGTTTGGTGTGTGGATACATTTCAATGTGTAAAACACCACTTTACAAATGTAGGTCAGTTCATGTTTGCTTTGGTGTGTGGATACATCTCAATATGTAAAACACCACTTTACCAAATCTAGGTCAGTTCATGTTTGCTTTGTTGTGGATACATCTCAATGTGTAAAACACCACTTTACAAATGTAGGTCAGTGCAACCTATTTTTAACCCATTTTTGACTTTGGTTAAGGTTTCCCTTTACCTATTGCATTGGAAGAACGTCTAATTGGGTATATAAAAACAGTCAGAAATAGGCCAGTTTGACTTAGATTCCATACTTAAATTACTATGTTATCCCCTATCCCCTGGCCAACCAAACTGGGTCAGCCCATAGGTTTTTGTTCATTCATTATGTTCATTAGGTTATATATTTCTTTGTTAAATCTTATATCAACTACAATTATGAAAATTGGTATGAGGATGCATTTCAGGAAGAGTAATTCAGCCATTCCTAAAACTAAGTCACTGTGACTTTATTTGTATGCTTTAATGACATGTATTTTAAGCTATTCATTGATTGCACCCTTAATTGCTTGTACTATATTTCAACTCTTACTCATGAACATTGGTATGTATGTATGTATGTATGTATATATGTATGTATGTATTCAGTCAAAACATATAGATGAATGTAACCCAATAATGCCTGAACTAAGTCAGTATAATATAACCTACATGCTAGATTAACATTAATTCACTTATGAAAACTGATATTTACATACATCTTGATGAGAGTAATATGACCATACCAAAACAAGACCACTGTGACCTAACTTGCATGCTTAAATGACCTTCTTTTTCAGTTGTTCATTATTACTCCTGCAATATATTCAGTTCCTTTTTATCTACACTTATAATAATATGTATGACAAAAGTTTGGATAGGGTTTAAGCAGCATACCAAAACTAGATCACTGTGTCCTAATTTTCAGTCTTAAGTCAGACCTACCAACTCTTACGATTTTGCAGACTTACCAACGCTTATGATTTTGCAGCAAGTCTTATAAAAATGACCATTAAAATACAGACATAGAATAAAAGCAAATATGTACTATGAAAACATTGTTTGTTGTTGAAAAATCAAGAAATTTGGTTCCCTTGTGTTTGGTTTTGATCTGGATTTCATGAGAAATAGTGGAATAATTCAGAGAACCAGACTAACTTTACAGCAATACTTCAGATCTTAAACTATTACATATGTTTTAGTGCAAAGCATCTACATGATGAAACTCTTGATAAAAGAATTTTAAAAAATTGCATCCTGCAAGTGGTGCATGTTGAAGAGGAAAAATGAAATTAAGCCTCTTAAAAAATGTTAATAATCAGCGCATAATAATAAAAGGAATATTCAAATTCTTGTGAATAATAGCAGAAAGGGACACAATTACATGTATTGGATATCACATGTCAATTTGAGTATGCCACACGGCGGGAGATATGATTTCTGCCAACATGTGAAATGGACAAACAAAAAAAAATACTTCAGTCAAGTTGAGAAATAGCATCAAGCCATTGAGCTGCATAGGGTTTGGAACTGAAGTTTGTGCAACTCTACAAGGGTTATAAAAGGTCTACATGTACTTACAAACTATTTAGTTGAACGTAATGTCTACCATCACTGCATGTTTCAAATGCCAAACTTTTAAATATGGTATCCTGTTTTAGTATAGCAGTTTATGAGATTCTGTTACTCCTTACTGAAAACAGGTAAAACTTATAGGAAAAAATCAACTGCCTTACTGGAATGATCTCATCAGGGTTGGCAGGTCTGTTAAGTGAATTTTTTATATTGATATGCTTTTCATTATGCATAATATATAGGACACCATTAGATAGGACACCATTAGATAGGACACCATTCTACCCATACTTCTGAAAATTGGCATGTAGATGAAAGTAATTAAAATGTATTAAAAGTATGTTAGTCCAATTTGCATGCTTCAGTGACTTGTGTAAATTCAGCCATTTGTTGTTTACACCATTGATATCATTGACCCTATTTTAACTTCACATTAAAATTGTTTTTTGGATATATGACAGTAAACATAAGTCAATTATATTAAAGCTAGGTCAATGTGACCTCATTTTCACTTTGGATTGAATTATATTTTGAGATATTAGTATTTTAAAACCCTCAATTGCTTGGACCAACACTGGTGAAAACTGCATATGAATAAAGGTAGCTAAAGTCTGAAGGAGGATAAATTGAGCTTATTTTCATCCCTTAGTTTTATTTGAATGAGGATAAATTGACCTTATTTTCATCCATGAAGTTTATTTGAATGAGGATAAATTGACCTTATTTTCATCCATGGGTTTTATTTGAATGAGGATACAATGACCTTATTTTCATGCATGAGTTTTATTTGATTATCCTGTACCCTAGTTCACCTACACTCCAATATTTATATGTGGATGACATGTACTCAGACTAACTCAACCTTGTCAACACTAAGCCAGTGTCGCCAGGGCCCCAAGTGGCCAAGCGGTATAAAGAACTCACCATTATGGATCATTGCCATCACACCTCTATCTGTGAGAATTCGAGTCTCAGGCTCAGCAAATGTGATGTAAGAAAAGTTGCTAGTAGCTTCTCGTGGGTCGGTGGTTCTTTCAGGGGTTTTCCTGGGTTCTTCCTCCACCATTAATACAGGCTGCCATGTATTAAGCCTATCTTGTGCTGAAAATGGTGTTAAACCTTTTGACAATAACCATATATTCACACGAGATATTTCTTTTTAAATGTTTGCTTACCTTTACATTTTTTATATCATGAACCTTATTTCTATTTCACTTGTAAAATTTGTAATGTCAGTGGATATCAGGGTGAAATCCTGCCATATAAAATCTATCATTGTGACCTGTTTTTCATGCATTTGTATTTTGGTTATTTGTTACACTCAGTCTAATTTCACCTGCACTTATGAATATTAGTGTATGTGGATGTAATTTTAGGAGAGTAACTCAGCCATACCAAAATCAGGGGGGCCCCACGTAGCCGAGTGGTCTAAAGCACTTTCCGTTTCAGATCACTACCGTCTCACCTCTGTCTGCATGGGTTTGAGTCTAAGATTTGGCTAATGTAGTTATGTGAGAAAGCTTGCCAGTAACTTCTTGTGAGTCGGTGGTTCTTTCCGGGGGTTTTCCTGGGTTCTTCCTTTACCAATAATACTGGCTGCCATGTATAGCCTATCGTGTGCTGAAAAATGGCATTAAACCCTAAAACAACAACAACAACAACAACTAAAATGAGGTCACTGAGGCCTAATATTGAAAGCTTGAGTGAATTTGGTATTTTCCTCTATAACCAGACTGTCAGTGACACTAAATATGTACTCCAAGATCTGTTGATTTGCTGTTTATGTGTTTTGGTCAGTTTCTTGGTTATTGCTGGCCACAGAGCCATGAAAATTAAAATGGGGGTGGGTTTTAGTAGGTACAGCACTTTTTGGCATTGGAATTTGTTCAACTATAACACATATGAAACTAGCAAGACACAAGGTTGTGTGTGCACTTATTCTCACTCACTACAATTTAATAGGATATCAGGTCTAAATAATGAATAAATCCCCAAGATGAAATTAGTACTTCATAAACATAAGGTAGTCCACATTTACAATATCAATGCTTAATGTGCCAGATGATATCATTACAATATGAACAACACTGATGTGATGTCAGTTACTACCTATCTGGTACCATATATATACTGTTACAAGTCCAATTGCAAACTCCACAGGTTCATATCTGCCATTGCATAAAGTACCAGCAAATCTGGGTCCATGTAGTTTGTTATGAGTAATCAGATAACATAGACACAGATCTGCTGGCACTTCATGTGATAACAGAGGATTAATGTGTAAGTTTATTGTGTAATCAGAGGATTAATGTGCAAGTTTATTGTGTAATCAGAGGATTAATGTGCAAGTTTTTTGTGTAATCAGAGGATTAATGTGTAAGTTTATTGTGTAATCAGAGGATTAATGTGTAAGTTTATTGTGTAATCAGAGGATTAATATGTAAGTTTATTGTGTAATCAGAGGATTAATGTGTAAGTTTATTGTGTAATCAGAGGATTAATGTGTAAGTTTATTGCAGAAGGATATGGCATGTCTGAGAGCGCTGCTGTGAACTCAGACATGGTTGTCAGCTTCTGTCTTTATTTTTGGCTTTCCAATAGCCATAGTTATTTTGTTGGGCTTCCTATTTTAGTTAACATTTTCCCTGCTATTCTTTAATTTAATGTTGACAAGCTGAAAGCAAATTCTATCACATAAGCAATCACTTTATAAAAAATAATAATTTAATAAAAATGTGGAGTTGTGACACCAAGATTATGCTAGGGTTGCACTAGCTGGCATAAATCACCCATGTCATAAATGATATAGTACCTGGGAAAATCACTAGCACATCACTAGCTGGCATAAATCACCCATGTCATAAATGATATAGTACCTGGGAAAATCACTAGCACATCACTAGCTGGCATAAACCACCCATGTCATAAATGATATAGTACCTGGGAAAATCACTAGCACATCACTAGCTGGCATAAATCACCCATGTCATAAATGATATAGTACCTGGGAAAATCACTAGCACATCACTAGCTGGCATAAGTCACCCACGCCATAAAGAAGAGGTGGGCATACTTTCCAGTTCAAGGGCCGCATACACAAATTTACAACTTTAGCGCAGCCGCATAGTTCATTAAGTAAAAAAAAATAATATTTGAAGTAGCAAAAACAAAAGGCTTTTCTAAATAACATAATTTATTTTCAGTTGTTAATATGTTGTTAATATTTGAAAATTTAAACTTGAAAAGAAGCACAATTATTTGATAAACAGAGTAACATAAATTTAGTCAGTGTGAATGATGCAGCTGATCACATTCATTGACCAGTTTGTCAACATTTGGTTTTCTTTAAAACTGAGTGAAGATTTGAATCTGTGAGAAGCGATGTTTTTTGACTTGTTGACTTTCATAGTAGAGATAGTCTGCTCACAAATGTAGGTTGATGCAAACAACACAAATATCTTTCTGGCAAATTCTTCAGATTTTGAAACTTTCCTGGGTGTAGAGAAGCATAAAACTCAATCAGGGGTTTGCTTTCAAAAGCTCTTCTTAAGGAGTTGTCGGCCTGCAAATCAATCAGTTCCATCTGCAGTTTTTCAGTGGCTGTTTCAACATCACAAGTATAGGGTGAGCTGAGCAGGTCAAACTGTTGTTCCATTGCCTTGAAATCAGCAAACCGCCAGATAAATTCTTCTTTTAAAGTCATGATCTGATAACTGTACTTGTCAAATAATGCTTGTGAAACAGTCTGCGTCTTCAAGAGGAAAATGAGCAAAGTTCTGGGTGGGTATTTGGTGGGCCACATGCAAGCCCTTGGCAGGCCGCATGCAGCCCATGGGCCTTAGTTTGCCACTAGCAATTCACTAGTTAGCATAAATCATCCATGCTGTAAAGTGTTTAGAATCTTAGAAAATCAATGCAATTCACTATCTGGCAAACATCAATGCAGACTTTGTTGCAGAATAGAAACCAAGTGGTTTTTGGATTAAATGAATAACCCAAACACTATGTGTGAAAGATGGAAATTTCTGAACTTAGTAAAGAAAAATATATGATGTATAAATATAATGACTCAGTCACTCTCAACATACAATTAATCAAATCACTCTATACAAACATTCACACATTGAAAATAAACCATAAATATGATATCAATCTGAAATACAAATTCAAGAAACCTCCCGGATTTCATATAAGTTTCAAATAATATTATGCACTGTAAGATATTCACATAATTTTACGTATGGCCTACAATTAAGATTCAAACAATCTTAAGGTATTCAAAAATGTTTCAAATGTTCTGCACTGTAAGCGAGATTCACATAGATCTCCTGGAATACAACTAAGATTCAAAATAACCTCATCTAAATGAAAAATGTACCCAATTGAAACAACAATTGGAACAAACATATGCTTCTTGACACTTGTACAGTCATACGGTTCACAAACATAAACCATGGGTTGGCCCGCACTTTTATCGTCTGCTCGCACCCTTCACGGATTCACCACATTTACAGTCATACGTATACATGTACAGACATAATACAGCACCCTTCTATTAGCTATGTCTACAGTCGTGGCTCCACCACGTGTACAGACATACATATAGACAGCTCTAGATAGCTCTACTTGTCAGCTACAATAAACCCAAACTGGTAACAATAATGAGTTCTGGAAAATGCTAATACATTAAACTCTAATAGCAACTTGTAATTTACAATTCACAACATTTCAAATCTGCATTGTAATAAATGAATCATTACACGATATGACATTACGAACTCAATACGCTTTGCATATCAAATGAAATATAAATTTAACACTCACCCCTATGGCTTAAGAAGACAATGGAGAATGTGCACTCCTCAACAAGATCTAAAACAACCAGTGTGTCAGTTATAAATTTAATCTAAAACCATAAGACATTGAGTATTACTCATTGTAAAATACCTGTGCATATCATAATTAAAATGTCTCTCATCGCAAGTAATTTCCGTCGAGATACATGTTAGTTCCGTCGCTTACCTGGAAAAACACATTCACCCTAGATAATGTTGTATGCATGTACAACTAAAAATAGTCAAATATTTCTAAGGCATACCAAAATTATTTTTTTGCCTAATTCTGTAGCAGATTTTGTTATTAAACACCAATGTGATCTTAACATTGGTCTCCTACTGAACGAAATTCACTTTCAAACACTTTTTTGTTGTATTTCATAAAAGAAGTCTGTGATCTGTTAAAATTTATTAAATTTTAAAATGCTTATTCAGCTGTTGCATTCTGAACAATTAGAAACATTGATTTACTTTTCTATGTAGATTCTAACATGGGGGTAAATATCCAGTTCAATGCACACCAGCCTATATATTATTTGGTAAATTTGAATTGCTTGGATCCATAGCTGTGTAAAAAAAATGATGTTTAGTTAGTGATGTTATTTTGCTTGCAGTGATTAGTGTCATTTGCAGGATCATAATACTGCACGTTGAGATAAAAGTACTTAATTTCACGTCTCTGTGTTGACACACATGAAATTCATTTTTTGGAATGGAAACATTAGATGTATGAAATGCACTATGGAGTCACAGACTGAACATTTGTGTTGAATGTCAGATCAGCTATGTAAGATTAAGTGGACATGTAATACAATTCAGGTAATTTGCAGTATTGGGAATGATAGTATTCTGGTTTTAACATGAATGTAAATGGCATTAATTTGATTTTAACACAGTTGTAAATGACAGTAATCTAGTTTTAATAAAATAAAAATGACAGTAATCTGATTAACACAAAATATAAATGACAATAATCTGAGTAAACACAAATGTAAATGACAGTGATCTAGTTCAAACATAAATGTAAATGACTGTAATCTGATTAACACAAAATATGATTGACAGTAATCTGGGTTGAACACTGGTCTTGCTGAAAAATTCACAAGGAACAATTATAGATAAAATGTCAATTGCTACGTTGGGAAATGTTTACTTATTTCTCCTTTTCTTTCTAGATATGTGATACAGCCAAGCTCTATGTTTGCTATTCCAAGTCGGAGAAACCCTGTACGTGCAAAGGTTCAGAATTCATGGAGCCAACCAATTTCCAGAAAGTATCACCCATCTGATGACACTGATGCTATTGTAATCAATTTTGGGGCCAGGTACAAGTTAGAAAAGAACAGTTCTGCCTGAAACAGTCAAAATCTTTGTGCCTGATTTATCGTAATAAAGGTTGGGACCAGGTACAATTTAGAAAAGAACAGTTCTGACTGAAACAGTCAAACTCTTGTGCCAGATTTATTGTAATCAATTTTAGTGACACATTCAAGTCGGAAAACAACAGTAGTCTAAAACAGTTAAAATTGTGTGACTATTTTATTGTAACCAATTTTTGATCCAAGTTTGAAAAGAAAAGCTTTTGATTATTTAAGTAAGTATAGGTCTACATTCCAGTCTGAAAACAACAGTTCTGACTAAAACAATCAAAATCTTTGTGAATGGCTTTTGTTTTCTATGTGACAAAGGAAACTTCTCTACATATAATTTTTGTTTTCTATGTGACAATGGAAAATTCTCTGCATATAATTTTTGTTTTCTATGTGACAAAGGAAAATTCTCTGCATATAATTTTTGTTTTCTATGTGACAAAGGAAAATTCTCTGCATATAATTTTCTTTTCTTCCAGCATTAATGATAGTAATGAAGCTGTATTCCATTTACTCATGAAATTGTATTCCGTCTTCATGCAATATTATTCCGTCTATTCATCTATTCTATAATGAAATTAAATTTGATCTATTCATCAATTGTATAATAAAATTGTATTCCATCTATTCATCTGTTGTATCATAAAATTGTAACAATGAGTAATGGAATATTTCTTGGAGCGTGTAACAATAAGTAATGATTCCATAACAGTTTTTGGAGCCTGTAACAATTAGTAATGATTCAATAACATTCATTGGAACCTGTAACAATAAGTAATGATTCCATAATAGTTTCTGGAGCCTGTAACAATAAGTAATGATTCCATAACAGTTTTTGGAGCCTGCAACAATAAGTAATGATTCCATAATAGTTTCTGGAGCCTGTAACAATAAGTAATGATTCCATAACAGTTCTTGGAGCCTGTAACAATAAGTAATGATTCCATAATAGTTTCTGGAGCCTGTAACAATAAGTAATGATTCCATAATAGTTTTTGGAGCCTGTAACAATAAGTAATGATTCCATAACAGTTCTTGGAGCCTGTAACAATAAGTAATGATTCCATAATAGTTTCTGGAGCCTGTAACAATAAGTAATGATTCAAAACAGTTCTTGAAGCCTGTAACAATAAGTAATGATTCCATAACAGTTTTTGAAGCCTGTAACAATAAGTAATGATTCCAAAACAGTTCTTGAAGCCTGTAACAATAAGTAATGATTCCATAACAGTTTTTGGAGCCTGTAACAATAAGTAATGATTCCATAATAGTTTCTGGAGCCTGTAACAATAAGTAATGATTCCATAATAGTTTTTGGAGCCTGTAACAATAAGTAATGATTCCATAATAGTTTTTGGAGCCTGTAACAATAAGTAATAATTCCATAATAGTTTCTGGAGCCTGTAACAATAAGTAATGATTCAAAACAGTTCTTGAAGCCTGTAACAATAAGTAATGATTCCATAACAGTTCTTGAAGCCTGTAACAATAAGTAATGATTCCATAACAGTTTTTGGAGCCTGTAACAATAAGTAATGATTCCATAATAGTTTTTGGAGCCTGTAACAATAAGTAATGATTCCATAATAGTTTCTGGAGCCTGTAATAATAAGTAATGATTCCATAACAGTACTTGGAGCCTGTAACAATAAGTAATGATTCCATAACAGTTCTTGGAGCCTGTAACAATAAGTAATGATTCCATAATAGTTTTTGGAGCCTGTAACAATAAGTAATGATTCCATAATAGTTTTTGGAGCCTGTAACAATAAGTAATGATTCCATAATAGTTTCTGGAGCCTGTAACAATAAGTAATGATTCAAAACAGTTCTTGAAGCCTGTAACAATAAGTAATGATTCCATAACAGTTTTTGGAGCCTGTAACAATAAGTAATGATTCCATAATAGTTTCTGGAGCCTGTAGCAATAAGTAATGATTCCATAACAGTTTTTGGAGCCTGTAACAATAAGTAATGATTCCATAATAGTTTCTGGAGCCTGTAACAATAAGTAATGATTCCATAACAGTTCTTGGAGCCTGTAACAATAAGTAATGATTCCATAATAGTTTCTGGAGCCTGTAACAATAAGTAATGATTCCATAATAGTTTTTGGAGCCTGTAACAATAAGTAATGATTCCATAACAGTTCTTGGAGCCTGTAACAATAAGTAATGATTCCATAATAGTTTCTGGAGCCTGTAACAATAAGTAATGATTCAAAACAGTTCTTGAAGCCTGTAACAATAAGTAATGATTCCATAACAGTTTTTGAAGCCTGTAACAATAAGTAATGATTCCAAAACAGTTCTTGAAGCCTGTAACAATAAGTAATGATTCCATAACAGTTTTTGGAGCCTGTAACAATAAGTAATGATTCCATAATAGTTTCTGGAGCCTGTAACAATAAGTAATGATTCCATAATAGTTTTTGGAGCCTGTAACAATAAGTAATGATTCCATAATAGTTTTTGGAGCCTGTAACAATAAGTAATAATTCCATAATAGTTTCTGGAGCCTGTAACAATAAGTAATGATTCAAAACAGTTCTTGAAGCCTGTAACAATAAGTAATGATTCCATAACAGTTCTTGAAGCCTGTAACAATAAGTAATGATTCCATAACAGCTTTTGGAGCCTGTAACAATAAGTAATGATTCCATAATAGTTTTTGGAGCCTGTAACAATAAGTAATGATTCCATAATAGTTTCTGGAGCCTGTAATAATAAGTAATGATTCCATAACAGTACTTGGAGCCTGTAACAATAAGTAATGATTCCATAACAGTTCTTGGAGCCTGTAACAATAAGTAATGATTCCATAATAGTTTTTGGAGCCTGTAACAATAAGTAATGATTCCATAATAGTTTTTGGAGCCTGTAACAATAAGTAATGATTCCATAACAGTTCTTGGAGCCTGTAACAATAAGTAATGATTCCATAATAGTTTCTGGAGCCTGTAACAATAAGTAATGATTCCATAACAGTTTTTGGAGCCTGTAACAATAAGTAATGATTCCATAATAGTTTCTGGAGCCTGTAGCAATAAGTAATGATTCCATAACAGTTTTTGGAGCCTGTAACAATAAGTAATGATTCCATAATAGTTTCTGGAGCCTGTAACAATAAGTAATGATTCCATAACAGTTCTTGGAGCCTGTAACAATAAGTAATGATTCCATAATAGTTTCTGGAGCCTGTAACAATAAGTAATGATTCCATAATAGTTTTTGGAGCCTGTAACAATAAGTAATGATTCAGTGTAATGATTTAGTAACAGTTCTTGGAGCCTGTAACAATTAGTAATGATTCCATAATATTTCTTATAGCATATAAGAAGTAGTAATGATTCCATGGAGCATGTCAGAAACAGTTCCTAAATTATGCTCAATATCAGACATCTCTGTCAAATTCCTTTATAAAGTCTATTTATTCAAAATACTCCTTTTCTGTGTAATCAATGTTGATTGTCTATGAAAGGTGGTAATTTTATTGGACATAAATAAAACGATCACCTTATTGAACGCATTCTTAGGAAGGAAACCTTTATAAAAAGGACATCATTAAACCTTAATATTCATTTACTATCAAATATAATCATGCTATAAATGATGCCTGTGTACAGAGGACAGAATGTTGTGTTCTTATATCATCAGAGATCAATGCATTAGCTTTGTCACCGAAAGGATGTGGGTTTGATTCCTACCATTGAATTGGCACCAGTTAGCAAACATTGGGGGGGGGTGGCATCAGCAAGGAATTTTACATGCCTTGCAATGATAGTCTTGAAAGTGTTGCTTTGCCACACATGATAACAGAACAAACCTAAACATGTAGTATTCTTTAAAAGGTTGTTTCACACTAGTGCAACTCTTTTACCACACCAATAACTTTTGACTGGTGCAGTACAGTTATTGAATCTTTGTCAGGATATGGGTGGCAGGGAGGGATAAAGTGTTCACCTATGCTGATCAGTGGCATGTCTATCAGCATGGGATGGAGCCTATGCCATCATGGTTATGAGAAAGCATGCAAGTAGCTTCTTGTGGATAAGAGGATTATCCCATGGGTTTTCCTGGTTCTTCCTACCCCAATTATGCTGGCTGCCATTCATAGCCTATCTTGAACTGAGAAATGGTGTTCAGCCCTAAAACAAGAAACAATAATCTTTATCTTGCATTATGTTTTCTTACTCCAGACTTTGGTATTTGGTATATTCCTGTGTGGAGCAGGCACGACATAGCATTTTGTGGAATTCTTGTTATCACAGAAGAAGTCATTAATTTATAATTGGAGGAATTTTGCTCAAGTATTTCAGATTTAATATATAATACAATTCAATTTATCTGTATGCCCATGAAGCTCTACCTTGGAAACAACCTATAAATTAATAAATATGTTTGGTTTTCATGGAGAAAGGCAAACCAATAGGTCAAGTAATTTTAGACTAGTGGTAATAGTCCATGTGTGTTTGATGACTTGGCACATCTTAAATGTGAAATCTTTTCAGAGTAAGTAGAGCAAAGGACAAACTGCAGCACCAGATCTGGTCTGATCTCTTCATTGTTATTAAGCTCTGATCTCTTCATGGTTATTAAGCTCTGATCTCTTCATGGTTTTTAAGCTCTGATCTCTTCATGGTTATTAAGCTCTGATCTCTTCATTGTTATAAAGCTCTGATCTCTTCATGGTTATTAAGCTCTGATCTCTTCATGGTTATTAAGATCATGCCTCCATTTTGTCTAAATGCATCAAACACTGAGCAGCTATGATTCATGACAGAAACATTAAGATGACAGAAAATGTAATTAAGTTTAGAAAACCAAGGAAAAATCTGAAAAACTAGTATAATTCATTCTAAAATAAAATCTCAAGTAACTTTCGATGAACTTTAAATAAAACCCAAACAAAAGCAATGCAGGACTTTTGGAGACTAAAATGATTTTTGTCCAACCTTGAAAATTGTAAAACTGAAGGTTAGTGAAATCCCAAAACAGAATAATTTGAAGAAAAGGGGTATTGATCAGGAAAATACCATTTGAATTTTGGAAATTATAGATGTAAAAGTAAACTAATAAAAAGATTGTAAAAGGGGATATAACTTTGAAAGAAGATTCATGCAAGAAATACACATTTATTTTTATACAAATAAAAACATAAGTGTATGTGGGGAAGATTGGGAATAAAATTATGTTTACTAACACTTAGATACTTCATTGAATGATCAAAACAAAGACTATGTGGAGGGTTTATAATTAAGAAGCAAATAAATAAAAAATCTTAAAAGTCATGTCCATGCTACATAAACACAGAAACAAAAATAAATTATGGTACTGTGTGGCTCAAAATACAGAATGTAAAATTCTTGTGAAGAAATAGAAGGAAATTTTGTTTACAGGAGGTAAACCACATTCAGATCTTGCTTAAGGCTTTTAGACAATTTGGATTCAAATTTTGAAACTGCTTAATGAAAACTTTACCCCAAAAATTCAATGTTTATCATATTAAATGTATGGTAATTAAAAGAGTTTTTATTTTTTTTTTTTTGGGGGGGGGGGGGGGGTAACACAAGGTTACCATAGCACTGACATTCTCACAACTTTGGTTATACTCTGCCTTACAGCATTGATGTAAAGATTCCACAGAAATGATTAAATATTAGATTTTGTTGGTACCAAATCAATATCATATCATAGACAAAGATTTGTTTTAATGGGCATAATACGATAAGAGGGTGAGCATTTTTGACCATGAAAATCTCTATCTGTGAAATGGTTTATAATGTGTCAGATAGTACTGTTTCAAACTTTGCAGTCTGATACAGCATTGTAAAAATGTGAAAATTTGAAACACATTTTAGTGACTTTTAGTAGAAGTAGGGTAGGAATAAATGATTTTGCAAGACAAACCTATTAAAAAGGAAAGATACATACAAGAACATGTCTTTGTTAAAAATTATCGACAGTAAAAGAGTCTGTTTCAACCTATTAGTCTTCAGATGCACAGAATATTGATTATTTCAGTGAGCAAGAAGATAAATTCCAGAGAGCCCAATTAATATGACATGATTCCTGTTATAAGGCTATTCATTATAACACTATTCCTGTCATAATGCCATTTAATATGACATGATTCCTGTTATGGGGCTATTCATTATAGCACTATTCCTGTCATAATGCCAATTAATATGACATGATTCCAGTTATAAGGCTATTCATTATAACACTATTCCTGTCATAATGCCATTTATATGACATGATTCCTGTTATAAGGCTATTCATTATAACACTATTCCTGTCATAATGCCATTTAATATGACATGATTCCTGTTATGAGGCTATTCATTATAACACTATTCCTGTTATAAGGCCATTCATTAAACATGTAGTATGATTCCTGTTATAAGGCTATTCATTATACATGTAGTATGATTCCTGTTATAAGGCTATTTTCATTATACATGTAGTATGATTCCTTTTTTAAGTATATTCATTATAACACTATTCCTGTCATAATGCCATTTATATGACGTGATTCCTGTTATAAGGCTATTCATTATAACACTATTCCTGTCATAATGCCATTTAATATGACATGATTCCTGTTATGGGGCTATTCATTATAGCACTATTCCTGTCATAATGCCATTTAATATGACATGATTCCAGTTATAAGGCTATTCATTATAACACTATTCTTGTCATAATTCCATTTAATGACATGATTCCTGTTATGAGGCTATTCATTATACATGTAGTATGATTCCTGTTATAAGGCTATTTTCATTATACATGTAGTATGATTCCTTTTTTAAGTATATTCATTATAACAGGGCTCCTTTATAAGGTCATTTATTATAGTAAAGTTCCTGTTACAAGGTCATTCATTATTGAATGGTTCCTGTTATAAAGCTATTCATTATACCAGGGTTCTTTTTATAAGGCCATTAATTATAACATTTTTCTTTTTATAAGGCCATTAATTATAACATTGTTCTTTTTATAAGGCCATTAATTATAACATTGTTCTTTTTATAAGGCCATTAATTATAACAAGGTTCTTGTTATAAGGCTATTCATTATAACATGGTTCCTGGTATAAGGCTATTAAAAAAAAAACACTTCCTATTATAAGGCTATATATTATAACACAGTTGCTGCTAATAAGGCTATTTATTATAACACTACCTATTATAAGATTAATCATTATAACACTGTTCATGTTACAAGACATATATGATCATAGATCCCATTTCATTAGGCAATTATAACAATGTATTTATAATGTAAAACCTAATCCAGCAATCAAGTCCAAATAATGTATAGGAACTGAGGTGACCTTTGTTTATATTCTATTATATTTTGCACATAGGAATATTTATATGACTTAGTTATATGTTATTGTATATAATACTTATGACTGGTCTAAAGCGCTTTCTGTTACGGATCACTGCCATCTCACCTCTGTCTGCATGTGTTTGAGTCTCAGATTCGGCTAATGTGGGTATATGAGAAAGCTTGCCAGTAGCTTCTCATGGGTCAGTGGATCTTTCAGGGGGTTAAACTTGGGCTCTTCCTTCACCATTAATACTGACCGCCACGTATGGCCTATTGTGGGCTGAAAAAAGGTGTTAAACCCTACAACAACGGCAACACATTTATGCCCCAGTAATAATGCGTGTCAAATAATATATATCAATATAATACCGATACTTTTATGCTTCTCAGAATGAATTTAATAATTGTCATAAATTTTATGAAAATCATTATTTTTTTTATTAAAATTATGAAGACCCTGAACCTTTGTCTTTATTTTACATTTTCCTTTTAATAGAAAGTTTATTCATCTGTTGTCACAAATCAATTTTTTTTCATAGCACAGAACATCCATGTTGACTTTAAACAAATTTACATTATTTTTCTTCAATTAGATTTTCTATAAACATAAAAGCCACCCCACTATCAATTCTATTTTACTTTATCACATACTTGTTTAATTTTACATGCTTTATCTGGCATTTGATACCAAGATTTGAACTTCTTAAGTCAAGATTTTAACTTCTTAAGTCAAGATTTTAATTTCTTAAGTGCCTTCTTTGTGCATAACTATAGACGCAGTGAATCAAACTTTTAAAAATCTTGAATTTTATGTATACAATAAAGCTACAAATATTATGAAAGAATAATTGGGATAATAATAAACACAAAATTGCATTTGTGTTTATTAAACACAAATGCAATTTTGTGTTTTATACTTAGTCTGGGGGGAAGAACTCATTTTATTTTGTTGATGAATAAGCATGACAGCCTGACTGTATTAATATTGAAATCATTCTTGCTGCAGACTCGGAACAAAACACGTACATGTATTCAGTTCTGCGTATATATATTTAATCTGCTTTATTCAGTGCATTGTTTTCATCATGGATTTTTTTAATAAAATAAATCTAGTTTGCTTTTGAAAACAAATGGAGTCAGTACCATATCAAGTCAAAATAAATGTCAACTCTTCAAAACTATGTTTTATTTTCGGGATTTTCTTCATTTATACAAAACTGTCTCCACATTTGTGAAATAAAGGAAGTTGGTTACCATGGTGACTCAATAATTAGTCATCAGGACTCGCTACCAGATGGAATGGTTCAAATCCTGCCCAGGCCTGGTTTAGTTTTGGTCAACTGTAACATTCACTGTGACACTTCATTCAGTTTATGACAATACATAAAGGATATTTATGGATTTTAAAAACCAAGAGGTGGCTCCTTTTAGTTTCATCTGCATGTATTTAATTTTTCCTTTTGTCATTGTAAAAAATGTCTACCTGTGTACAGGAAGTTTTCACATTTTCATCATTGAAATAGTTACAATTAAGAGCCTAATTACAACCATTAAACATACAGTAAAACACCTCAAATACAAAAACATATTCCATTACAATAAAGCATTCACAATAGAAAACCAGATATCTGGACTTTTGAAAAATACTGATTTTGTCTGTAAAATGTGGTCTGGATAATTGGTTTTCCTCTATTGAGAATTTAACTTTTGGTGGGACATGTTCCAGCAAACAATCTAAATATTTTACTAGCATTTCTACACCATCGGTGTAGCTGTGGTGGGGTCATGTCTGTCCATTCCATCCTCTCACATCCTTTCCTGTCCTGTCAAGCCCATCACAAATTTTGCTTTTGCTGAACAAATTTGAGACATTAACTTTGAAACATTTTTACCAAAGTTAAATTTGGCTGGAGGCTTTACATTAAGAAGACCTATTTCAACTTCAACTCTTACTATTCTGGCAAAACTTGATTTTGTAGAACCTCTTTAACATGCAGATGTGCCTGTAACTTCATTTTCTCTTGGGAAATTTGAAAGAACTGCCTAGATTGGAATCAAAGCAGGTTAAAGTCCAATTCAATTCTCAGCATTTTAAGGCTAAATTTAAAGAAGTTATTACCTCCATTACATGTACAGATCAAGGTAATAAAAATAGACATAAAATGAAACAGCTTTGTAAATATATTATTCTTTACTAGGGACCCTGAATGGCTGAGTCATCTAAATTGCTTACTTTTAATGATCACTGCCTTCTCACCTCTGTATGGACTTGAGTCTTGGAGTGTGCCAATGTGGGGGTGTGAGAAAGCTGCCAGTAACTTCTTGTGGGTTGGTGGTTCATGCCGGGTCTTTCTGGGTTCTTGCTAAATATGGTCTATCTTATGATGAGAAATGGTGTTAAACCCCGAAACATAGGAAGCACACAAAGCAGGTCATTCAGACCATAGCTCTCAGGGCCAATATGAAATACCCCAGCATCTTATATATACACTGCTGCTTTATGGTGTATTTGTATAGTATGGCAGACCATGTGACACATCTTGCCACAGCTGTAGCAGCTGACAATCTTGGTACAGTGGAACTGTAAGCCATCCAAATACTTGTGCAGGCTACCACTGGAATCAGCTGATATAGTGTGGATTGAGGTCTGCCTCAAGGATATCAAATGACTGTCAGAGGTTATCCATTTTGTATGTTGAGCTGTGCATCAGTGATTACCGGTATTTATGTGTATACATATTCAAGATGTCTTGTGTCTGTGATGTCTTTTTGATGGATAGCATTATGCCTTGACTCCCATTTTCACTACACCTTAATGATCCATTGCTTGTCTGATAACCTCATGTTGATGACAAGGGCAAACCAGTTTTGCTAGAATGGCAAAACCTCCATCAGGTCTGCACCCTTGAGAGACTGATTCTTTTGTCATTATGTTTAGGACATCCTCCTGCTGTTGTGCCAACCATTGGGCATAAATTATGGTTACAGACATCATCGATATTAAGTTTTACAGCATTGCATTCTACTTAATCAAAGGGCATAACTATTGCCTTCATGATTTTATTGATATGTTTAGGTTGATGTTTCATGTACTGTCACTCTTGTTTAGTACCATTCATATCCACTTTGTCTATGTACTGCTGCCAGATCATGTTTGCAAGATTTGTGTGGATCGGAATGCAGACAGACACTGCTCATGATGTAGTTCGCCTTTTTGTTACCTCTTTGGATCACCGTGTCAAAAGTTAAGCAAAGTAAATTTTTAAGTTGGCACATATGTACATGCAACCAGTAAAAATAAGTTCATAAGAGTTCTTGACTCTTATCCATTTACAAACATACATACATAATGATTTAAAGTCTTTTAACACAATCAAAGCAACAAGTCCATAACAGTAGGTACTGTCAGTCATGAGCCATCACTGTCTGGAATTTAGAAGCAGTACATGAACAATCTTGCCCGCTACACCAGCTATTAATATAAGTTTAAAACTGGTTAAAGGTAAATATATACCTAGCAATAACAATAAATATCACTAGCCTTATAAATAACAATGTAAATTTGGATTTCAAGTATGACAGAGTATTTCACTTGCCAGTTCTAATTCCTTCATTTTAATTTGAAATTCTCTTTCTTCCTTCTCTTTCTCAATTCGCATCTGTTCTTTTTGTAATTCAAATTGCCTTTCTTTCTCCTCTCTCTCAATCTGTATTTGCTCTTTTTGTAACTCAATCTGCCTTTCAATCTCCTCTCTTTCATATTGTAATTCTCTCTCTTTCTCCTCTTTCTCTATATCAATCCGCATCTGCTCTTTTTGTAATTCAATTTGCCTTTCTTTCTCCTCTCTCTCTATCTTTTTCATATTGTAATTGTCTTTCTTGAAATTCCAGCTTCTTCAACTCTAATTCCATCTGGAATTTTAATTCTAATTCCTTTAATTTTATGTCAGAGTCTGATGCTGACTTACTGACCGAAATCAAAAAACATTTTTCCAACATATCCTTTTCCACCAAATACTGGACCAAAATCTTTTTAATATCCTGTTTTGTTAAAGAAGCCTTGACTTCAGAAAGATAAAATTTTCTGGCAAGTTGAATCAACTCATCTTTTTTTTAAAAGATCTAATTGCTCCTGGGTAGGATTAGAAAAAAATATTTCTACTTTAGATGTCATTTTAATACAAGCCTGTCAGTCTCACTAAAGATTTAAAATTTTCAAAAAACTAGGGGAAATTCCAATTTAAATTCCAATTTATTTCAATCCTGAGACGAGATCCCAATTTATCTTACGTGCTTAGGCTCGAATAAGCAGCAAGACAGAAAGAAGTGAAAACTAACAAGCTTGTAAAACTTTAACAAATAAATTTATTAAGTACAATTATTTTCATAAGAAAAAAAATAAAATTATGGCTTAGAGAATCAAATCCAACATTAATCCAATATAGAATTCACAAAAATAATCCACTAATGGAATTGCAATAGTCCTGATAAATAAATGTTCTAAATGTTCCAGGTTCGAATCTTAATACAAAACGGCTGACGATGTCACGTGATGCAGTTCTTGTTTTTATAATAATCCAAATAAAAATCTATGAGCACATATTATTTTCCAGATAAATAAAATAATTCCTCTTGCTTCAACGAATTGACACAATGTCCAATATAACTCAAAACACAACTAGTACTTTAAAGCCCAGAAATTCTACTGAATTTTTCTCTCCCAAACAATAATTTATATACCTGTTTTTACGTAAACAAGGGATGACGTGATTTTCCAGAAGGTCACAGAAAGAACGTACGATCATAAAAACACGTACAAATAGAATGTTCCAGAAGAAAAGTCAGCCACTGTTTAACCCCTAAGAACTAAAAATAAAAAGATGTCCTTGGATTTAGCCAATCGTTTCCAAGGCCTGTTTATCACTCTGAAGCAAGGCCAGAAATGAGGTGAACAAGTCAAGGTCAAAAACATGTTTACAGATAAAGTATGGTCGAAGAGATTTTTCTAGAATAATCTCCCAATTAATGAATTTTAAACCCAAAATGACAAATTTGGGTCTGACAATTAAAAATAAATGATTTAAATCAAATATACGTAGTAATATGCAGACGTCACAATAACTAGCATTATTAAACTTTATGAAACTTTCTTTACTGCACATGTGCTTCCCATATTATTGTTAAGCCAAGTTACAAGATAACATGTGTCATTTCAGGCAAGTGGATGGTGAAATCAATTTGTGCAAAGATGAATTTATTTTTGTCCAAATATTACATGTGAATAAAAATTCCAAGTGGAAGTACTTGTCCTATCATACAAGATGGATGAAAATTGTAGTTAGCTGTACTCCAGCTTTAATAGTCCTGGAAACTATGATGAGCTGATTTTGTTCGCAATTTAGAGATGCATCCACAATTCTTTAAAAAAAAATGAATCCAATATTGATGAAATAAGAGTCAAATGGCCAACCTTGTATTTTATACCTCCACGTTGGTTGGGTGCATATTTAAAGGTCTCCGATATGGCCTCTTCAATTTCAATTTCTTTCACTTTGCCATTATTTTTCAAGCAAGCTTCTGCAAGAGAAACACATTATTTTAAAATAAGTTTCACAACAAAGAATGCATTGCAGTTTTCTAAATGCCAACAATAATCAATGGAGTATTTATAAAATATGTACTTTGAAATGTGGTCCCAGGTTCTTTCATATAGATGTGATTGCAGTATGCGTAAAGAGACATGTAGTATCTTATCCATTCATGGAAAAATCTCTGGAGAGTAATTTTAAAAAAAATAGACAATTGAAATCAAGTCATACTTACTGATCAAAACTCTGCATATCATAACGTCTATAAATGCTTTTTTTCCCTTTACGTCCATTTAGACTATACTCTGACCAGAGTCTTTTTGTTCGTAGCCATTTCATCATATTGCAGACACTATCCCTCATATTACACCTGCCTAAGGAGCTCAAGTAGTATATCTGAAAATAATAATAATAATAATAATAATGTGACAAAATATGCTTTAATAGTTTTTTTGTCATGAGTTTGCATGCAAGTTTGTTTGCTCTAACTTGAAACAATTTGCTAACACCAAGTATGCAACACAATGTACTAACAGCAATTATATAACAAATTAACCACTGTGAATCATGTAACTTCATAAATGACATTCACTCTAAGATGTAATTAAAATAGCCAGAAAATATGTAAAGGCGTATATGTAGTAAAACACCTGTAAATGTTCATTTCTATACAGATTTTGACCTACATCCATGACATTTAATAGATAAGCACTATACCTTATCCACCCCACCCCCCAAGTCTGTAATAATCCAAAAATTGTTTCTTTTTTCACATCTATATAAATCAGCATATTTATACACGTCTAAATATACATTTATTTGAATTTCAACTCGTGATCGGAATCAATTTAAATTACTTGGTATATATATATATATATATATATATATATATATATATATATATATATATATACACACACACACACACACACACACACACACACACATTGGTCAAGAATGATGAATCTTACGCTCTTGAGCTAAACGCGCCTAATTCAAAATACTAGCCTAACGGACGGCATTTTATCATGGTAACATATCCTATCCTCGATATTTTTCGTTCCAAAAATGTAACAGTATAATTTACTTAATACGAGTCGGATAAAAGTCACAGAAATATGCCAAGTAGTTAGGTCATTTTCACAAGATGAATATACTGGTCGATATACATGTATCCTAGTCCTACAATGTAAGCCCCGACGCTGATATTTATGTTTGCACTAAAATCAAGATCAACATGTGATACGCAACGTTCCCTCTAAGCTGCGCGCGTGCGCGCGCGCGCAGCTGCTCAGGCATCCCCGCGCAGCTGAATTGTCAATTTTTGCTCAATCTAACGTTAAATTTTGCTCGTCTCCGTAATGCTTGCGCAGTGCAGAATGCACTGCGCGCACACCTACCATTCGCTTAGAGGGAACGTTGGTGATACGTCTTACGGGTAGGACTAACATGTATCCCATTTTCACACCTAGCTCGTAGCAGTTTACAAGTGCTTGATTGCATCAGCAGACATTGACCAATTAAAAAAAAAAACATTATTGCCTGCAACTAAGTATGCGAATATACGTTAACTATTTAACTATTTAATGCTCTTACCTTGGTGGTTCAAAATAGCGGGAAACAGGAGATTCGTCTCTGGCCTCAATTGTGTAATTCGGTCGGTACGACGGTACAGGATGAGCTATGCTTTGGTTCGTAGATACGTAAAATATTGTTCAGGCAATGGTAGTACCTCATGTTTGTAATAAAGAAAAACTGACGAATAAAATGTTCTTTTTATACAAAAATTGCAACTTCCTTTACGTTATTGGTTTAGAAAATAAAAATGGATGAACTACGAACTTATGAGTGTTCTCTTTGATAATGTAAAATTAACCACAACATTGGTACAACGTTGTAAAAACGTTACATAATTTCTTTGGAATAATTATGTTAATTATTGTCCATAGTATTAGGATCAATGGAATTACATACCATTTTTAATTTACTATATCTTTTAGATAACAGGACTATTTAATTTCATTTTCGTGTGTAACGTTTTAGCAATGTTGCCAAAACGTTATTTTCCCACGTAACCAAACCACAACCATATAGCACCGTTGTGAAAACGTTGTGTGTTAGCTGGGCAGTGGTTTTAGGGAGAGTGAAATAGTTCTTACCTACAAATAATTAGGAAATCGGCAAGCGAAAATGTATGTATGCAATGTACCATAGCTAATTTAAGTTAACACTGTTAAACCTGAAGATCTGACGGCAGTGGCGTAGCGAGGGGGGGGATATGGGGCATTCGCCGCGGGCGCCGGTGGCTAGCGGGCGCCAAATGGGGCTCAAATCGGCCCAAAGTATCAACATAACTGCGCAACAGGGGCAGCCGGAGGCGCAAATGTTGGTATTTTGCCCTTGTTTAATGTCACAATCGCACGTATAGATTATGTGGTTGATGTATGCTTTCGTGTACGTATGGGTGCGAATAAGGCGGCGATTACAGATGCAGTGCTGTGATACTCGCCGACACGACATTGTTTTTTAAGAGTGTTGGTGGTCTAATGAGGGTTATTAATGGGCCATTAAAAAAATTAAAAACATATAACATTCTCACTGAACCTTGAACAGTTTCAGATAACAATGTCCTATCCAGCGCCGGATTAAGCACCGTGGAGGCCCATATGCAGTCAAACTTTTGGGGCCCCAGACCCACGGTCACGGTCTCATGGGGGCCCCTGATGGGGCCCATAGGCAGTTGCCTATTCTGCCTAATGGGTAATCCGGGACTGGTCCTATCACGAAATTAAAGCTGTCCTTAGTTCATGGCACCTTACAAATATAGGGAGTTCTCCTTTTCCGTGACAAAAACAGACATTAATGAGCGTGATCCAAGTCAGAGGTGGCACTAATGGAAACAAATGGTGGAATATTTACATTGCCCGCGGTTATTCCAGGACTATTGCTGTTGCAAAGCTGCTGCGGCTACTGCAGTGGCAAAGGCGACTGCGTTAGATGCCGTTGGAACAGCAGCATGGCTTTGAAAAAGGCAAGTGCAGACCGTACTGAATCTCATAGATAAATATAAGAAAGGACAAAGCCTTCGATTATAAGGAGCATATTGTAGAACACGCTCAGACTGAGGTCTTCGAGTACCTGGTACCTGGTACAAGTCGCAAAATTCCTGTATAGATAGTACGGTTGGGTGGAATGAGTTGATTCAAAAATTTAGGTTGAAACTCCAAGTTATAGGGTGAATTATCCAGCTTGTCACGTGAGTGTTTACGTATGCTTGCATGTATACGTGTTATGTAGGTTTATGTCAACAGTTGTGACTAAATAACATTAGCTCTGAACAATTTAATACGCAAATATAATTACGTATATTATAATTACAATATAATATCGTATATTATAATATTTTATAATATAAAAAAGTTTTTCAACATTATAATTGAAATGGTGATGCAAGAAGGTCGACGGATTTGGAGGGGCAGTCGCTCTTAGGTGCCAGGAGAACTGGGCGACGTCAGGAGCATTGTTTCTTGTTTAGCTGCTTAAATTTTCATACTAATTTGCCTTCACCTGAATGCAACGGCGGAAATTCTTCACAAAACGGATACTATTTTCGGAGGGGTGGAGACTTAGGCAACTGACGTAATAACTGTTCTCTGTAACAAAGTAGCGTGGCCGTTAAAAAACATAACCCCAATGAGTTTCGAAAACCCGCACTAAAAATATGTTTATGATATTACCACAGTGAAAAGTGGCTTTCAGGATGACTCAGTATATCTCTTCGTCATCATCTTTGGGACCACAAATTAGAGGAAAATCCAGATACTAGATATCAGAGAATGGAATATATGTTTCCAGGAATTCCATCCATTCAAACTTAAATTAACTATATATGATGGAAATAAGCCTTCTCTATTTTCATCGTTTTATAAATCAATGAAAATATCGAAAAGTTGGAATTGAGAAAGGGTGTGGTCACTATTTCAATCCGAATTGAACTTAGTACTTTCGTACCTAGGAACTCGGTAATTGCCCAAATAGCGTGCTGGAACAGGTTATAAAGCAATAATCAGAGGAAGCCACTCGTAATTTTGAAAATTCTAAGAAAGACAAAGTTTCGTAAAGGTTAGTAAGTTATTTGCTCGATTGTTGCAGAATATTACGGCATTGTAATTGGAATTAGGTGCAGTATTTATACTTCATTACTAGAATTGTTAGTACGTAGAATTACCATTGTAGTATTTAATCTACACGCGTATTTGAGAAATGAGTTATGAATATGTAAATAATTATGTAGGCTGCTAGCTCGTTGTTATAATTAATATTGTAATGCCCTATTTGGTTAATTTTAATAAAAAAAATTGCATGTATGCATGTGATATTCTTGATTTTGCAACTGTTAAAGTGAATCGCAACATTGGAAATTGGTTGTAGTGTGTAAAATTAGTTAATATAGATGTAAGGATATATCAGAGCATGGCTATTACGACGTTGTTTGTCATACAGTAATGTATGGGTATTTCGATGTGCACGAATGCGTGATCAAAATTGAAAGATGATTCATTAATGGTTAGTCTGAGACGAGATGGCGAAGGAAATATGCTAACGTCGTTGTGTTTTCGCTGGAAGCTTTATGCGGACTTACTTACAACATAGTTAGTCTTGAGTCTCTGCGAACAGAGACGGAAGTGATACTGGCAGAATAGTCGGAGTCGACAAAGTACTCAGGAGAAAGTCGAGAATGAGGAGTACAATGTGAAAGTGAAGAGGAAGGAGGAGTATAGAGAAGTCGACCGGAAAAAGAATTTGGAGCAAGACGGGATGAAGAGAAGAATTGGAAGAATAGGATATAATACAAAGATGGGTAGAATACAATGACAGGTGGAGAGCTATCTCACACTACATATCAAGTGATGCAATAGGCCGTTACAGGGTCAAGAGGAAGAAGAGTGATTGGAGAATTATCTTCATTTGATTACTGAATTATATTAAATTGTTATTCATTTGAATTTCACCTTTTTGTGTACTCAGTACTTTAACTGTCGGCATTGCTTACTGCGGGCTCTGAGCTTTACCTCTCTATATCATTAATTTCACTTCCAACAAAAACGTGTGTGGTCGAGACTTCTAAAGCAATGTAGCTAAATTACTTGGAGCATCCAACCGAACCCCTAACATCACCCCATATATATATATATATATATATATATATATATATATATATATATATATATATATATATATATATATATATATATATATATATGTGTGTGTGTGTGTGTGTGTGTGTGTGTGTGTGTGTGTGAGAGAGAGAGAGAGAGAGAGAGAGAGAGAGAGAGAGAGAGAGAGAATTCCGCTTATTTAATTGATCAATTAGTTCAAGGACATTTGATACCATACTAATCACAAAATAAGTAAAATATTGTACAAAATTACAATATTTTGTAATAATATTGTATATTTATATATTTGTAAATATTGTATATATATATATATATATATGTGTGTGTGTGTGTGTGTGTGTGAGAGAGAGAGAGAGAGAGAGAGAGAGAGAGAGAGAGAGAGAGAGAGAGAGAGAGAATTCCGCTTATTTAATTGATCAATTAGTTCAAGGACATTTGATACCATACTAATCACAAAATAAGTAAAATATTGTACAAAACCTAATTAGAAGTCATATCTCAAAATGCGTGTTACATTTTGCGAAAAATAACCCACATCAGTTTCTCAATCAGATATATCATTGAACACGTGGACAACATGCACATGATCTGTTGACTGAGATGACCACATGTTGGAACTTATTCGGAAGCAGGAGGAAACTCCACCTAACCAGAAGTAGACTGATAGCAGTATCTCTACCGTACTATTGCGGAAATCGCTGCCTCAAGTGCCTCACTTCGTCATAGTAGATTGCAAGGAATTATATAAAATCCACTGAGATGAAAGCCTGCTTGACCGAGACTTTGATGAGATTCACCAATTTTGAAAAAAAATTACTGCAATAATAATTTCTTTGAAATAAGAGAGGACAAGTTAATTTGGACGCGAATATATGCTGCAATTGTGTCAACTCGCATGGAAAATCAAAATACATATGCACACTAATAAAGCACAAACATATCTTTTTCCCCTTTACCTGCAGTAAGAGATGTATTTACTCCTTATCACTAGCCCTACGAAGTAATTTTATACTGGATTTCAAATTAGTATAACCTAGATGATGGTATAATGAACAAAAATATAAAAATAATTCCTGGTTTCTTTGTTTTTTGTGTTATTATTTCGTTTTATTTAGTGGGCAATTCAACGTGTAATTAGCGTTTTTATTTTATTATAGCCCCACCCACCCAACAAGAACAATAATGTGTATGGTCTTCTATATAAAAACACAGCTAGGGCGTTTGGCACTGTTTCATAATTTTAATGTACAAAAATCACCGTAGAATTCGATAACGTAATGCTTCACTCGCAACTAGTGGCACGGTTTATTGGCGTTGCTTTTATCAAATTTTATAATATTTGAATTGTATTACATCTTAAATTGTATTGTTTATTAACTTATTTTGCATATTAAATTATTACAAATTATGTTTTGTTGCATTTGAGATGATTTTGGATATTCACTTCCATTGTATATTCAATTTTATAAAATATTATTGCATAATACATATATTACGTATTAAATTGTATTACATATTAAATTGTATTACATATTAAATTGTATTACATATTCAATTGTATTACATATTCAATTTTATTACATTAAATTGTATTAATATTAAATTGTATTACATATTCAATTTTATTATGTATACAATTGTATTACTTATTAAATTGTATTGCATATTCAATTTGTTTGCATGTTAAATTGTATTTAATATTAAACTTTGCTGCATTTTAATTTCAATTGTAAATTAAATTCTATAGTAAATAAACTATATTAAATTATATTGTATATTATTTTGCATTGTATATTCAATTATATTGCATAGTCAATTCTTTTTTATTAGATTGCATATTCAATGCTATTTTATTATAGTGCATATTCAATTCTTTTATATTACATTGCCTATTCAATTCTATTATATTATATTGCATATTCAGTTCTATTATATTATAGTGCATATTCAATTCTATTATATTATAGTGCATATTCAATTCTATTATATTATAGTGCATATTCAATTCTATTATATTATAGTGCATATTCAATTCTATTATATTATAATGCATATTCAATTCTATTATATTATAGTGCATATTCAATTCTATTATAGTATGTTGCATATTCAATTCTATTCTATTATATTGCATATTCAATTCTATTATATTATATTGCATATTCAATTCTATTTTATTATAGTGCATATTCAATTCTATTCTATTATATTGCATATTCAGTTCTATTATATTATATTGCATATTAAATATTATATTATAGTGCATATTAACTTATATTATAGTGCATATTCAATTCTATTATATTATATTGCATATTAAATTCTATTATATTATATTGCATATTCAGTTATATTATATTATAGTGCATATTCAGTTATATTACAGTGCATATTAAATTGAATGTGTATTCAATTTTACTGCATATTCGGTTCTGTTAGGTTGATTTACATATTAAATTCTATTGTGTATTGTGCATTAAATTTTACTGCATGTTCATTTATATCACATTATATTAAATAAAACTTGTATTACATATTAACTTGTGTTACGTGTTAAACTGTATTACTTATTAACTTATATGGCATCTTATATGATATTGTATATTTATAGGTTACTACATTTGTATGAGAACATATGAACGAGATGGTCTAAGTAATAGTTCACAATCTTGGCAGTGCAGTATTTGTCTGAAAGAACGAGATCATTGTTTTAATATACAAATGCTGGAACCTTTTTTATTATATACATGTACTAAACTTTTTCTAGTACTTAGCATTAATAGGGTAAGACTGTACTACATGAAACAAAGTAATTGAATTATTCCATATGCGAAAAAAATCCACAATCATTGATTTCTCAATACACAGTACAAATATTAATGCACAGAGAGCACCCCCTAGCGACCTTTGGACGTCTTCGTGCGCTCCACATTAGAATAAAAATATATCATATTTTTGTCTACTTACAATTGAAATTTTCAGTGTTATTTGGAATACGAATTGAAACAACTTTTCCAGTTGGCCTGGAATGTATGGATTTTATTTTTCTGTCGATCCAACTCAGTTCTTATTTTCTGCTCGAGATGGACTGGATTTATTAGCTGAGTCAATTCCGTACGATGTACATGTGATTTGAGTAGTGGAGCAACTGGAATCATATTGCACCGTTGTTTCTGTTTCGTCATTGATTGTTTGGAATCATAATGTGGGAGAAATATTAACTATTTTAATTTAAATTAACAAAAGGACGCTATTGAATATTGCATTCATTTCGTTTTGAGTGCGGTAAAGAGAATGTGATTTTTGTTGGAAATTTAGTACAATTTTGCGGTGTTTACTTTGTTTTGGGACCCATTACTTGGGTCATGCAATTCAGATTTGCAGTAATAACTGAGAAAGTACATTTCGAGGAAATTCAAGGTGAAAATATGTAGGTATATTTGTAGCAATTCTTATTACCAAGAAAAGAGAATATATTTATGCACCGTCACCTGCGTGGTCTCGTGGAGGTGGGAGCAGAAATTGACATGGCCTGGGTTGATTTTATCGCACTGCATCAAACAACCTTTAATAGGGAAATTTGCTAAGTAGCTGCTGTGTCACAGTTCATTCAGCTAGCGAAATTAGGACGTCTTCGTCATCGTTTTGTTATTGGCTCTGAGTCCATTACTTTTCTGCTAAAACCCACAGTTTCACTTTTGTTTTCGTCGAATTTAGTGTTTTGCATGACACCAGGCCGACCAGTCCTAAACACTAACCCCTTAATGTTGAGAGCCAAGCAAGGCAGCTGTTAGTACCATTTTTGTAAGTCTTTGGTATGACTCGGCCGGGGATCGAACTCACGACCTCTAACCAATAGGCCACCGTTCAATTCTATTATATTCGACTGCATATTAAATTATATTAAATTGTAATGCATAATAATTTCGATTGTATATTCAACTACAGTTCGTATTCAAATATATTACACTGTATTGCATATTAAATTATATTCTGTAATAAATTCTCTTGCATATGAAACATTCTGTTAAATTGTATTACATATTATATTGCAATGTGTATTCAATTCTATTGCATATTATATTGTAATGTGTATTCAATTCTATTGCATATTATATTGCAATGTGTATTCAATTCTATTGCATATTATATTGTAATGTGTATTCAATTCTATTGGATGTTATATTGTAATGTGTATTCAATTCTATTGCATATTATATTGTAATGTGTATTCAATTCTATTGCATATTATATTGTAATGTGTATTCAGTTCTATTGCATATTGTAATGTGTATTCAATTCTATTGCATCTTTTATTGTAATGTGTATTCAATTATGTTGCATATTAAATTGCATTGTGTATTCAAGTCTTGCTTTTTAAATTGCATTGTGTATTCAGGTCTGTTGCTTATTAAATTGCATTGTGTATTCAATTCTATTGCTTATTAAATTCCATTGTGTGTTCAATTCTATTGCATACTATATTGTAATGTGTATTCAGTTCTATTGCATTTTAAATTGTAGTGTATATTCAATTCTATTGCAGATTCAATTGCATTGTGTATTCAATTCCGTTGCATATTAAATTGCATTGTGTATTCAGTTATATTGCATAGTAAATTACAATGTGCATTCAATTCTATTAAATTGTATTTCGGATTCTAATTTACATTCAATTGCACTGCATATTCATTTCTATTGAATTGTATTTCGGAGTTCTAATTTATATTCAATTGCATTGCATATTCATTTCTATTAAATTGTATTTCGGAGTTCTAATTTACATTCAATTGCACTGCATATTCATTTTTATTAAATTGTATTTCGGAGTTCTAATTTACATTCAATTGCACTGCATATTCATTTCTATTGAATGTATTTCGGAGTTCTAATTTACATTCAATTGCACTGCATATTCATTTCTATTGAATGTATTTCGGAGTTCTAATTTACATTCAGTTGCACTGCATATTCAATTCTATTAAATTATATTGCATATTAAATTATATTGCATACTAAAATATATTATATTATATTTCATTCCATATCAAACTGAATTGAATGGGAGTATGTAAGATCTCATTTAGCCAAATTTTAAAGATATTAACTTGAATCACTCAACCTGGTTTTCATATAAAAACATTTTGTTATTAGTTTATATGGTTTACACGTTGGACTCTAATTAGTAACTGTATTTTCTATTATCTCAATTCCACTTGTATACAATTTTAATTTTCATTATTTATCTTGGCCTACAATTCTGAACGGAGGATCGAAATTTTTGCTGTTAAACAAACTATCAGACGATTGTTGAAGAAAAGCCAAAGAAATTAAAACCTTGAACCCTTTACGATATTTTGCTCTTGCTTCCAAGCAAGGTTTGTGTTTGAAATCAATTAATATTAGAAGATAATAAAAGGAAAATGACACATAGAAATGTAATTGTACACAGAGAATTACGAATGTTCGATACTAAATGTCTCGTTTGTCTTCTCACAAAGTCTGCCATTTTCAAGCAAGGATAGTCACTTAAACTTCATATATCATCTAAATTAAGACAATATTTAAATGTTGATGCCTCTTTGGAAAGTTAAATCATGCGATATGCTGGAGACAAATACAACAATTTTAAAATCCCTTTGGAAATTTTATAAAATTGTTTAACGGAGGATGAGTTTAGTTCACTTCTAAAATGGACCATGGAAGGTTGAATTGCTAACGGAACACAAATGTCGCTTGACTATTCGTTCACCGGTCAGCTGACCAAGCCTACCTTATCAGTATGGTGAATTTAGTCTGAAAGGTCACGGTGTATTTCATCATATTTTAAAGATCTATCTGGATGTTTGTGCAACCTTTGACAACGATATTATCATAAAAAGATCAGCTGATTCATAATTCTTCCTTTTATCGATTGTTATATATATATATATATATATATATATATATATATATATATATATATATATATATATATATATATATCGTCGGCATCCGTCCGTCTTCGAGAGACGATGGTGTAGCTTTCGATTTGGGTGTCCTATCTGCACCTTCGCGAGTGGCTGAAGAGTCCTACCCTTGAGTGACAGTCTCTGTTGCACTTGCTGCAGGTGTATGCTGATGCTTGCTGAGGATGTTTTTGTTTCGCCTTCCTCCTGGCTCTCTTTGCAGCGAGGTTTGTGTTTCTCATCTTCTCAGCTTTCTGAGTGTCCTGTCTGACAGCAAGACGCCACGCGGAGCGGTCGTCAGCACAGCTCTCCCAACTGTTTATGTTGATGTTGGCTGTCTTCATGTCCTTTTTGCAGACATCTTTGTAGCGCAGACGTGGCCTTCCAGTATATATATATATATATATATATATATATATATATATATATATATATATATATATATATATATAGAAACATGAGACTAAAACAACCTATAACTTTCAGGTTTTCCAGATATGTCTTTGATTTCATTCGATCGTGCATTTATTTATTTATTCATTCAGTTAAATGGCGAGTTTTTGTGTGCTGTATTTACGGTATTAACCGGATCAGAAAACTAAGTCATTTTTTTCCTCACATCCCTCAGATGCATGATCATGTCTGCGCTGAAAGTTAACAGGACGTATTATTGGAAGCGTTGAATTTGTATTCATCTTTTACTCGCAATGCCATTAATGATCCATTTTTAATTGAATTATAGCATTATGCATAAAATTCTTCTGTTTTGTATGTAGAAAAGAAATATATCGGTTACTTAAGAAAACGATATTCGATAAAGAAGCTTCAGCATTGACTGGTACTACTGAATAGTTTGTATTACAAATACGTTTATTGGTTAAAATTTCAGTTAACTCACTCACCATCCTGTAGCTGTGTAAGGGACAGTTTGATTACGGGATATAATTTATTATTTGCTCCATCCTTTGTGCACATCTTCTCTGAGGTCCAACATTTCAATCTCGCGGGGACCCGGGACAGTCTAGACCGAAAATATTCTCAAACTCTCAAACAGTAGCGAGATTTGCCTCGAAACCATCTCTTCCGCGATTTGAAAATGGCGGGAAAGGCTGATGATGTACAGTGTTCAATAATGTGTTGTGAGGCGGCACAAATGTTGACACTGTGGGCAGTTTTATTGGTCCACTCAAGAAACAAGGGTGGTGCATCAGTATATGTTAAGTTGCCAATACAGCACGTTAAGATGACATTTTTCTTCCTTTGAGTGTATATTCTTGACGTTGCGGAAATTATACACTTATTTTGACTGTAGGGTTGTGCTGTCATTGATAGATAATGGCGACACAAAAGTGTCTCACAAACTTTATTTTGTCCAGTGGCGGATCTAGAGTTATCGTTATGGGGAGGTTGTAGACGAGAAGGCAAATGGTCCATTGGACGGAAACCCTGGCAATGACCCAGAGTGCTAAGCCCATGGAATTGGGTGGCCAGTGACGGAACTCAATAATGGATACTCATTTGCAAACGCAAAAATGAGAACGTTAAGTATGGGGAAAGATCAGCTAAAAACCTGACATTCCGTTACAAAACCGAAGGAATGGTCGTATTAACCTGGATGGTCCTACTTCTTAAACATTTCTAGGGGATAATGACAACTAACTGTTAAGCAAAAAACAAATAAATAAATAAGTAAATAAATAGAATAAAACAACATGGGGAATATTACGCTTTTTCTCTCGTTCATTTATTTATTTGTATATTTTATTTTGGGGTAGGGTGTGCTTCTTACCCACTTCTCAAACCGCCCCTGTTAGCATAGATGAACAGCGTACTAAAGGAGGAGACAATCCACATCTGTTCTTCTGCATTATGTTGTTGGGAATTTATTTTCGTTTCTATTAAAGAATACTCGTACACTTCTGACAGCAACCTCTTTCATTAAAACAGCTATGAAACACTGTGCTGAAATTTTTTCATTTTGTAACATTATTAAAGAAACCATGTTGTATTTGATACTGAAAGGTGAAGTAGTTAAACAATTCTGGAACGAAATGACTAGATGGATCTATTATGATATTATGACTTAGACAATTTTATTTGACACATAAATTAATAATCATGATATAACAAGTTAGACAATTTTATTTGACACAGAAATTAATCATTATGATATCATGACTTTGGCAATTTTATTTGACTCATAAATTAATCATTATGATATTATGACTTATAGACAACTTTATTTGACAGAAATGTCAAGCAAGAGTAGGAATCTTAACACACAAACACACGTAAACATATATATATTGATATATATACAATGTACACTCAAAAATATGCCATTTATAAATCTGAGAATACGAAGATCTGTGGATTTTTTAAAATTAGCTTTGATTACGATGGGATAAATATGTTTCATGCTTGCTTGCTAAGAACAATTCAATAAGAATCAGTGCAGTGTCTGAAAACCACTAATGGTGGATGAATTTTGAATTTCTAACAGCGGTTTCAGTGTATACATATAATTCGTAATAAAAATATGTAAAACAAAAACAATTTGTATTACAAAAACAATATGGAAAACAAAAACAATTTGTAACATAAAACAATATGTAATACACATTTTATATTATATGTTAAATAGCATTACAATTCTATCATTGCTTTCAATTCTCTTTTATTCCCAGAATTTTGTAAATATTACTTATTTGTTTTCCTCTGTCACTTTTCCTTTAATTCATCTTTTCTTATTGATGTCCTTTTTCTCTTACACTGCCTTGTAATTATACTCAAAAAATATTATTGCCAATCTATACTGTTTAATGTTTTCTTTCTTTATCCTGCCGATTTTTTGACAATATTCTTGAATGTAAATGCAAAAATATATAGTTAATTCTTAATATTTGATAGTTATTGCAAAAAAGATGAATCTAGCGCACTCCGTCCATGACATCGCTTTTGTCTGATACAATACAAATAAAATAATATAAAAAATTAAGAAACTTTACCATTAAATGCTGCTAACATCGATGTCATAGCATAGTCAACGAAACAGTATCAAGCTGTCCTAAATGGCAAAATACTTGTACACATTTCTTATTTACTTTCCTCTGCCAATTTGAATTTCTTTATTTTTTTCTTCTCATCTTTCTTGTTGTTGTTTTCTTTATTCGCACTCTACTTTATAGATATGCTAGAGAATATGTCATTGCCAGTCTATTCATTTGAATGTTTTCGTATTTCTACTTTACAGATATACTCGAGAATATGTCATCGCCAGTCTTTTCATTTGAATGCTTTCGTACTCTAAAGATATACTCGAGAATATGGCATTGCCAGTCTCTTCATTTGAATGCTTTCGTACTCTACTTTACAGATATACTCGAGAATATGTCAATGCCAGTCTATTGATATTCATTTGAATGCTTTCGTACTCTTGAATATGTCATTCAGTCTATTCATCTGAATGCTTTCGTACTGTTTTCTGAAGATGCATAAGATCAATGATATGTATCAAGTGTTGTACAGTGATGAGTCCAACGCTCTCAAACCTAGGCATCACCTTCGTTTCAGAAGTAATAACGACGACGACGACGACGATGATGATGATGTTAATAATAATAATAATAATAATAATAATAATAATAATAATAATAATAAATTAGTTTTGTAAAAAAAAAATAACTTTATTTCCTAATATACTTTGATGAGACTGCAGGTCAGGCCCTAAGATGTGCGGAGTTCAAGGCAGCAAGCGATGAGATGGGCCCAAGCAAAAAAAAAATTGCAGTATGGCATTTCGTCAGCAACGCGGGGCCCTTGAAAGCGCAGGCCTAAGGTGGTTGCCTTGTTCGCATTGCCCTAGGGCAGAACTTGTTTTGTTGACATTGTAAATCACCAACCGAATCACAATTTTCAATTTTTTTTATGACATACGTCATTCGGAACATATCGCTCTCTATAGGTTCATCTGCCATTTGCACGTTAGATTTCCATTTTGATACGTCACGTGATTATGTTATGGCACTCAGGCTATATACAGTATTTGGATGAGAAAATACCGACGTATGAGACCGTTTTTGAAAACATATTTTCAGTCTATGTACATTTAACACGAGATGATTTTTCGCCATTTTGAATAAAGCAGTAAAACAAACCCAAAGAGCAATTTAGGAAAATTTGTCGAGCTGTGCTTCTTTAAAGAGACCGTGTTATGTTGAGGTACTTTAGATTGCAATTTATGTTTATTACGACGTTTTGCATATTTGCTCTCTATTAAAGAGATCGTGTTATGTTGAGGTACCTTATATTACGATGTGTTTTTATTACAACATTTTGCATATTTGTTCTACTTTAAAGATACCCTGTTACGTTGAGGTACTTTATATTGCAATTTGTGTTTATTACGACGTTTTGCATATTTGTTCTCCTTTAAAGAGACCATGTTACGTTGAGGTACTTTATATTGCAATTTGTGTTTATTACGACGTTTTGCATATTTGTTCTCCTTTAAAGAGACCGTGTTACGTTGAGGTACTTTATATTACGATGTGTGTTTATTACAACGTTTTGCATATTTGTTCTCCTTGAAAGAGACCGTATTATGGTGAGGTATATTTGATGTTACGATGTGTGTATATTACGACGTTTTGCATATTTTCTCTCCTTTAAAGAGACCGTGTTATGTTTAGGTACTTTATATTACAATGTGTGTATATTACGACGTTTTGCATATTTGCTCTCCGACTAATTGTTTGTAGTACTAGTATTCTAATCTATGAAATGTGCATGGGGGGAAATACCAAAGTGCAACATTAAGATAACCATTTTGAAAATAATAATGCCAAAATCGTACGTGTAAGAGGACTTTTGCATCTAATGAGCACCTTGATAAATGCGAGTTCCTTTGGAGAGTACTTTTTTCTTCGAAGAGTAATTCTCTATCTGAAGAGTAATTTTGCATCTGAGGAATACTGTGCATATGAAGAGTACTGTTGCATCTAAGAGTACTTTTTTACTTCTTTTATTTTTTGAAAACTGCTATTACGTTTTCTTGTGACATGTGGGGAAATCCATACATTGTACATTGCGATAGATACAACAGTCAATCTATCAAAATCTAAACATTCCATTTGTTTCTCACGGCGTTAAAAGTACATTGATTTAAAAAAAAATTATAACAAAATATCCTTTTCACACAGACACTTATTTTGTCTTAGCTTAATCGACACCTAAGGATTTATTTCCTAACACTGTATGTGTGCTACTTTTTGACCGTTACAAACTTGTTTTGATTCCGGTATAATTAACATTTCTACTGCAGTTAAAAAGGTGAAAGGTCAAAACTTCCTGTGCCTATTTATAAATAATTTGCACGTGCACGCACATGCATGGCTTTCCAGTGTTTGAATTACTTTGCACCACGATATTATTAATCAATGACCTATTTTACCCTCGTTTATCTGCCTGTCACTTCGTGCGTTCCTCTGTACCGCCTTCCTTCCTTCCACATGTGTGTTTCCTATAACTATGTCATACCGTTTATATAATTAGAATTATCGGGAAAAGTAAAAAATAAATTCGCAATGTTTAATTAAGTCTTTTGTCTGGACATATGAAGCATGTTTGTGTACATCTGTTATCACTAATTATTTAATTAAATTTATTTGCTTCGGTTTACTAAGACGGGTTCATTTATATAATCACTCAGTAGCAAAACTACAACCTGAGATTCGTGTTATATATATATATATATATATATATATATATATATATATATATATATATATATATATATATATATATATATATATATCTGTGTGTGTATGTGTGTGTGCGCCTGCTTATGTATGTATGTATGTATGTATGTATGTATGTATGTATGTATGTATGTATGTATGTATGTATGTATGTATGTATTTAAGGTACTGATAATGTATTGGGGGGACGATTTTCGTTTCTGCCGATATATGTTTTAATTCACAATTGTCTCAAGGTAACTGTTGTTTTAAATAGCATAATGGTTGCAATTATAATACAGTGTTATAATGCAATAAACTAAAAAAATGTTATTAGATATATCTAAATATAATGTTATTAGATATATCTAAATATAATGTTATTAGATATATCTAAATATAATGTCATTAGGATATCTAAATATAATGTTATTAGATATATCTAAATATAATGTCATTAGGTATATCTAAATATAATGTTATTAGGTATATCTAAATATAATGTTATTAGATATATCTAAATATAATGTTATTAGATATATCTAAATATAATGTCATTAGATATATCTAAATATAATGTTATTAGATATATCTAAATATAATGTTATTAGATATATCTAAATATAATGTCATTAGGATATATCTAAATATAATGTTATTAGATATATCTAAATATAATGTCATTAGATATATCTAAATATAATGTTATTAGATATATCTAAATATAATGTCATTAGATATATCTAAATATAATGTCATTATATATATCTAAATATAATGTCATTAGGTATATCTAAATATAATGTCATTAGGATATCTAAATATAATGTTATTAGATATATCTAAATATAATGTCATTAGGTATATCTAAATATAATGTTATTAGGTATATCTAAATATAATGTCATTAGGTATATCTAAATATAATGTTATTAGGTATATCTAAATATAATGTTATTAGATATATCTAAATATAATGTCATTAGGTATATCTAAATATAATGTTATTAGATATATCTAAATATAATGTCATTAGGTATATCTAAATATAATGTTATTAGATATATCTAAATATAATGTCATTAGATATATCTAAATATAATGTCATTAGGTATATCTAAATATAATGTTATTCGGTATATCTAAATATAATGTTATTAGGTATATCTAAATATAATGTTATTAGGTATATCTAAATATAATGTCATTAGGTATATCTAAATATAATGTTATTAGGTATATCTAAATATAATGTTATTAGATATATCTAAATATAATGTTATTAGATATATCTAAATATAATGTTATTAGGTATATCTAAATATAATGTTATTAGGTATATCTAAATATAATGTTATTAGATATATCTAAATATAATGTCATTAGGTATATCTAAATATAATGTTATTAGGTATATCTAAATATAATGTCATTAGGTATATCTAAATATAATGTTATTAGATATAGCTAAATATAATGTTATTAGGTATATCTAAATATAATGTTATTAGATATAGCTAAATATAATGTTATTAGATATATCTAAATATAATGTTATTAGATATATCTAAATATAATGTTATTATGTATATCTAAATATAATGTTATTAGGATATATCTAAATATAATGTCATTAGGATATATCTAAATATAATGTCATTAGGTATATCTAAATATAATGTCATTAGGTATATCTAAATATAATGTTATTTGATATGTCTAAATATAATGTTATTAGGTATATCTAAAAAAATGTTATTAGGTATATATAAATATAATGTTATTAGGTATATATAAATATAATGTCATTAGGATATCTAAATATATTTGCATTAGGTATATCTAAATATTATGTTAATGAGTATACTAAAGTATATTTTTTCTAGCTTAATGTTTCTTCCTAGGATGGGATTACACATTTTTTCAGGAAGGTATGTCTTTAGAAACATTGTTGTACATTTTGAAATTCTAATTGTTTCACTTGTGTAAATTCAGAAATTGATTGCGTATGGTTTCATAGAATAGACTCATAACAATTTAAAACAGAAACATATCATACTGATAACAATTTAAATTCTTCCTTTATTAAATCAGCATGAGTGTTTACCTTCTTCCTCTTTATCCTTCCCATTATTATTATTATTATTATTATTATTATTATTATTATTATTATTATATTATTATTATTATTATTATTATTATTAATTATAATTGATATTATTATTACTGATATTATTATTTATTATTATTATTATTATTATTGATATTATTATTTATTATTATTATTGATATTATTATAATTGATATTATTATTATTGATATTATTATTTATTATTATTGATATTATTATAATTGATATTATTATTATTGATATTATTATTTATTATTATAATTGATATTATTATAATTGATATTATTATTGATATTATTATTATTATTATTTATTATTATTATTATTATTATTATTATTATTATTATTATTATTATTATTATTAGTTTTAATACTATTATTATTATTTTTAGAATTATTGTTTTTTTTCTGTTGCTGATAGTGATACAATTTCTCCTGCCTTGTTGTTGCTGTTGTTTAAATCTGCAAAGGATATCATATTGTAAAGTCGTTGTTGTACTGTTGTTGGAAAAGCCAAATCATTGAAAGCTTTAATTTTTCATCCATTCACCTCCTTCATGCTAATATCACGCTTCTATGCCTTCTTAAACACCATTGTTTAAAACATGTAGACTCGCCTAGTGGAATAAAAATGATTGACTTCTCGGGATTGCAGCATGTAAAGATCGTTGTTGTTGTTGTTGTTGTGTTTAACCCCATTTTTCAGCACACGATATAGTATACATGGCAGCCAGTATTAATGATGATGTAAAGATCGTCAATGAGTCATGGATGAACGGCAGAATTCTTCATTTTTTTGATAACTTTTTTTTTAAAAAATATTGATACTTTGATGGGTGGCTCTCCCACGCGATAAAGGAGCTCAGTTGTAACACATGACTTTACGCGCGTTTTGGCTTTACGCATATATGATACATGATGTCATTTATGCCTAAAATAAATAGAACATAAAATCAACATCTACATCACAACGGATATAAAGGTTTATTAGCTTGGTGAAAGATTTTCATTTATGTTGTCAAGGGATAGAGACAGAATCATGCAAGCCTCTTTCTTGACATCATACAATTGTAAATTGCAGTTTAAACGTACTGAGTCTAAATACATGAAGTTTTGAAATAATACATATTGTTTAAATAGATAGATAAGCATTTCTTAAAACTCAGTTTAGCTATTCTTGCATTTTTTATATATAAAAAAATGGTACTTGATGACGTTCGGCATCACGCTCGACTAGTCCTTGTCAACAGACTTAGAGAGGTTTGGCATCTAGTGTGCTATAGAAATATCTCACCATGAAAAGGGCTGAATAATGCTTCTATATGAAACAGATTTTCAATGATATGTACATATTTGCATATTTGTTACTAATCTACATCCAAACCAAGTCTTTGTACATTCAAAACGGAATGCTGTCTGAATGTAGCGATATCTCCGACGTAAGATCGAATACCAAATTATCAGATTATTTTGAAAGTAAAATGTCCACCTGCTGATCGGTTTGAAGTACACGCTAAATGAAATGATCAATGTTATAAGAAAACACAATTGGACGTCACAATACGTAATATTTTTACAAGCTTCCCTTCTCCAATTATGGTAGTTCAATGTCAAATATTCCATATAAATTTTTCTCAATTAAATGTTTCTTGTTATTGCGTAGGCACGTTATCATCAATACATGTTTTTCTCATATATTTATGTAATGCTCGATATGAACGTAAAATATCAGGATCCTAACAATTCAAAATCTCATGATTATCTGTGGATGATGTTTCCACCAGATGGCGCATGTGTACGTTGAACCAGTTGGCTGACATGTTTCAAAAGTTTTGATCATCTGCAAATTCCCCAGAAATAGATAACCGGTCTAGAATTAACACCGTGACTCATGCTATCAACTGAGCGGAAGTAACGAGTGAGTTAATTTTAGATGAATTGTATGTATTTTGATGGCATATTGCATATATGTTGGATTTTTTATTCTAATAATGTTTACACTTTTTCTGTTCTTTGTCCCTTTTTGTTTACAATTTCTGCTGTTGAAAATGCTATCCAACCTTAAAATATTGCGTTTCAGTTCTAATGCATGTGTCACAGACACGGTCACGTCTGTAACAAAGACACAAGCCTGGATAGGAAAAGTGCTCATCATGGGGGTTAACCTGGCAAATGAAAAGAGAAAATGAGAGAAAAAGATTCATAACAGATTCACCAAGATCAAAATTCTATAATCAAAATGCTTTGTCAAATGATTTGTTACACTTAGTATATTAACAATTTTGTTTAATTCTAGAATTCTAAACATTCATGACACTGTCATTAGCTATGACCTATAAGTACGAAATGATGGAATTATATGATTTTATAGTTGATGAAGTTAGCATCGGAGGGGGGGGGGTACAGGGATTCCATACCAATATTTATTAAAACTTTGAAAATTATTGAACAGTAATGCACTTCGCAAAATCAGAAAATAACCTGCATTATCTGAACTTTTCATTTCATATTTTTCTCCAACTTACACATTTATTTTAAAGCTTCAGATTGCAAAAAAACATGTTGGAGAGAGAGAGAGAGAGAGAGAGAGAGAGAGAGAGAGAGAGAGAGAGAGAGAGAGAGAGAGAGAGAGAGAGAGAGAGAGAGATTTTTGTCATACTAACCCCAATTTTATACCATCCGCGCTTTACCGCTGTAAAATTGTACTGAAACTAAACAAACTGTACCAATAAATAAATACAGCAAACATCGCGATTATAATAGTCATTATGTAATCGTCCTTGTCATCATACTAATCATCCAGAAAGTTAAGCTGTAAATTACAGTTTTTTTCTTCTTCAATTAATTTAAGGTTTATGTTCGTAAAGTAAAATAGAAATTAGCATATGACTTTATTTTGTTACGAATTTCTCAATATAAGAAATGTGATCACTATTTCAAGCTATATTTATGATTATAAAATAACAGTTACCGGTACATGCTAAGTAATTCACATTCACACTTGAAGCTTTTTTATATATATAGAATTCACAAAAAAGACACAAACCTCGACTGTTCTTATTGATTGGATGTTCAGGAAATCGGTAGGTATAAGGGAAATAATGAAAGTGCTGAAGTTGAACACAATAGGCGGTCGAGTGAATGAAACGGAAATCGTCCAGGACATGTCATCTTCCAGAAATACCCGGAATGAAAGAGATGTCGTCCAATCGGCAGGGAATTGCTGATTTACATCTGAAACAGATAAGGAAAATGTGTAAATGTAATTTACTGGCATGTACATGTACACACTATCTATCTATCTATCTATCTATCTATCTATCTGTCTGTCTGTCTGTCTGTCTGTCTGTCTATCTATCTATCTATCTATCTATCTATCTATCTATCTATCTATCTATCTATCTATCTATCTATCTATAGATACACGATTACGATATACGATATACGAATGAAGGGACACGCAAAATTTAAAAAAAACTCATTTAAAAAAAATACATAAAATAGTGTGTACTCTTTAGATTTTGCGGAAAAAATATAAATGTCTCAATCTGGTACCCAAATTATCATGTGGACAACGTACATATGACCTGTTGACTGGAAACAAAATGACCAAATATTATAAGTTATTGCTGCCGGAAGCTCCACCTAAGCAGAAGTGGACCGATAACAATATCTCTACCGTACAGAAACCACTGCCTCAAGTAGACATCTTCATTACGCTGAATTCTTGTTTGCCTTTCAATTTGCGTCCTCGGGATGACACGCTGAATTCTTGTTTGCCTTTCAATTTGCTTCTCCGAGATGACACGCTGTTTTCTTGTTTGCCTTTTGTTACGTGTATTTGATTTGGGTCATTTATTTTTTATTTTAATTGTTTGTTTGTCAGATTCAAATTTGACATTTTAAGTTTAAGATTCATTCATTGGGAGATGACCTGTACTTCACAAATAAACACCAGGTGTTTACCTCATTTCTGACCTGGCTTCAGAGTTGTAAACAAGCTTTTAAAATGATTGGTTGATTCTAAGGACATTATGGAGCTTTGTTATAAACATCTTTCTATTTTTAGTTGGATCATACGGTGTCTACGAGATTTTTTGAACGTAAATTTGTTCTAAAGATTCTAGAAGATCATGTGACCCCTTTTTTGTTTACGTAAAAACAGGTATATAAATTATGTTTTGGAGCGAACAATTTATTAGAAGTTGGGTTGTTAGAAGTTTTGTGTCGTTTTGAGTTATTTTAAATTACCTTGTATTGGAAATTATTTCAATTCGTTTGGATCAAGAGGATATTTTTTGTTATTTATCTGGAAAATAATTGTGCTCTTGGAATTTCATAAGACCAGAACTGACTTCATTACGTGACATCGCCTTCCCTCTTGGATGCTTCACTAAGATTCGAACTGGGAATTATTTGGACATTTTATTACCAGGACTTTTGCAATTTCACTAGTGGATTATATTTTGAGTTATTTTTGGATTAATTTTGGGAAGTGATTCTTAAAACCGTAAGTTTATTTTTCTTTTCTGGAAAATATTTGTGCTCAATAAATTGTTTATTAAGTTTTTACAAGCTTGTTATTTTCACTCTTTCTATGTTACTGTTTATTCGAGCCTAAGCACGTAACATTTTCAATTTGCGTCCTCGGAATGGCATGCTGAATTCATGCTTGCCTTTCAATTTGCTTCTTCGGGATGACACGCTAATTTCTTGTTTGCCTTTCAATTTGCTTCTTCGGGATGACACGCGAGGATGTCTGGAATTCTTGCAGTTAGGTATGACAAAAAGTATCCATGGAAAATTTCAGTTCCAGCTAATCCCTTACTACGACTGCGAAAATCTTGTGATAAGTACTTGAAAACGGGAAAATGTGAGGATTTCAGCTAACTCAAATTTATGGTCGAAGCTGAAAACAATTGATGAAAGTCAAAGGCATGTGTTGGTTTTAATCTCACTGTCCTACGTTACGAACATTTGGATAACTTTCGATTTTTATACATAAACATTAAATATAGAGTAAATCAAAAATTTAAATAATTTTCAAAAACACCCTCAATTTTGATGCATTATCCTCGCTATATCGTCATATTCATCTTAGTAAGTTACCAATTTCTCAATACTAATATCATTTATCGCAGATGTAAGCAATACAAACTGCTTTTTGTGTATCAAATTCACATGATATATAGGCATATGAAGAAAATATTTTGACTCATTCCCGCTTTAGTATCCAGCTTTTCAATCGTAATTGACAGCACTCAACCGAAGTAAACCATCCCTTGTCTATTAAGCTTATCAAATATATATATATATATATATATATATATATATATATATATATATATATATATATATATATATATATATATATATATATATATATATATATCAAATATCTTAACCAGGTAGATTTCGAATATAAGATTGGTTCCCGGCCTAAATTGGCCAATATCATAGTAGTATTAAAAAAAAGGGTCTCTTTTATAGTTGTTTGTGTAGGGAGTACATACGAGAGAGTATATGTGGCAGAGAAGCAGACAAATGGGCGTTGTGCTCAGAAAGAAAAGATACAAAGATTCATCAATATGAAAGATGCAAGATCTACGCGATCTCACGAGCACCGGAAGCGTAAGGCGGTATCAGCGGATGGATACAATCTGAATAAAATCAGATCTCTTTTCTACGTGTAAATATGACAGACATCAATAAATGTTCATGTTTTGGTGACCTTTGAAATTTCTATTCCACTTTATTGTTAGTGTTGTTGCAGGTTCGTGTTAGGGAAAGTTACCGTTAAATAACAATATGTTACGAATGACAAGCGTCAAAGGGGCCCCGAGTGGCCGAGTGGTCTAAAGCGCTTTCCGTTACGGATCATTGCCGTCTCACCTCTGTCTGCGTAGGTTCGAGTCTAAGATTCGGCTAATGTAGTTATGCGAGAAAGCTTGCCAGTAGCTTCTCGTGGGTCGGTGGTTCTTTCCGGGGTTTCCCCCGGTTCTCCCTCCACCAATAATACTGGCCGCCATGTATAGCCTATCGTGTGCTGAAAAATGGCGTTAAACCCTAAAAAGCACCAAAAAAAAAAAAAAAACAAGCGTCACTTTCATAAATCTGAAAGTTGTAATTTGATAGGTGGACCGCAAGGTCAACAGAACATGATTTGGTGTCTGTCAGATCTACTCATAGGACGGCATAGATCTGATTCGAATCCGATTGCGGACGGAAAAAGCCTGATAGGAATGACATGTCCGTTTGACCTTTGAGTTAGACGGACATTACGGCCAATCCACTCAAGACAGAGCAACTCCGCTCGAGATCAAAGCATAATAGATGGTTGAACAATATGATTTTGAAAAATAAAGTAAACTAGGTATTTATTAATAATTTCTTTTAGGTTGAAAGGAGACATATTCCTGTCAACATATACCGGAGTCATATTAACATTAAGATACCAACAAAAATGTGTCTTAAACCTCGAAAGCCTTCAGTCGTGCAAAAAGCCAAATATCTGAAAAATACTGAATCTTTTTAATGATATTGATCCTAAGCATCGTTGGGTTAAAACCAGATAACATCGACTTTTTTGAGCCATGTGATTTACCTTCGAACTAAGAATCTCAGACATTTTTCCTACGTGTGCGAATTAATCCGATGCTGATTGGTGACATCCACTGGTCAACCAATTTCGGTCAAAAGCTAAAAACACAAGATTTGATGACGTCAACATTGAGACATAGGAAGTGAACTCCAAGGATTGTCTTTAGCCGATGTTTGCTTTTCAAAGTATTTCAGCGCCCCAGCTGATCACCAATATTTACCCGAGTCTAATTCTTATTGAACGCACGCTTCTTCTTATCAAATCCATTTGAATAAGTGTGCTTCATTCCGTGTGTAATCAGGTTGTGCACTACGTCATAATGTTGTTGTTACTAAATTAGTAACTAGCTAAAGTTGTTGATTGTACCACGTCACCACTTTTGGAGCACTCCAGAAAAAGAACGGAATTACGAGCGACTTCTTTGACTGAATAATGGGGTGGCACTTCTAAATTCTAAATCGATTATTTTAATGTCTTTTCAACCTATCATCTTGATTATTTCTAAGAAAATTTCATGTCCGAAAGCTTTGTTAACGAATAATTTCCTTCCTTAGAAAATGTATTTATAATGGAATAATGATGAGATATTTGATAAACGGCGGCATTGGGTTTTTATTCGTCTGCGTATCTTTAGTCTACTATAGGGAGGAGTGCTCAATCTACAGTCCTAAAAGTTTTCAAGTATATGAATCTGAAGTGTCACTGTACAACCCGCCCACCCCACCCCACCCCCAAACTCACCCCATCCCCAACGACTGGAGACGATACTTCGACGCAGGTCGTTTCTCTTGAAGCGCATAGGAGGGGGTGGTAGACTTGACGCTGTGACGTCATACTGCATGTTTCCCCGAACTGGAAACAGTTCGTGTTCGAACTGTACCTGAAACAAATATGATGATGTTAAAATGAACAAAAATATTGAAATAGTTTTTATTTGCTTTTATTTAGTGAGCAATTAGGAGTGTAATTAGTGTTGGATATTTTCTTTAACCCCACCCATCCAACAACAATAAGAACGATTGGTCTGATCATCTTTATAAAAACAAAACATGGACGTTAGGCAAAACATTGTCGATGCTTATACCTGGTTTATAATATATCACCGATTTTACTGCAGAATCGTTAGTAAAATGCTTTACTCAGGAAATGACTCGCGATTTTATCAAATGAAAATGTATCACATATTACCTGTGCTGCATTTTAAATTCTATTACATATTTAATTATGTTAAATTTTATTGCATATGCAATTCTTCTGAACTCTATTGAATATTCGATCCCCCTGCATACACAATTCTATTAAATTACATTGCATATTGAAATCTATTGCGTAGATAATTCTATTAAATTGCCTTGCGTATTGAATTGTTACATATCAAAATGTATTACATATTAAACTTTGTTGCGTATCAAATTCTATTGCATACATAATTCTGTTAAATTGCATTGCGTGTCATAAACTATTGCATACATAATTCTGTTAAATTGCATTGCGTGTCATAAACTATTGCATACATAATTCTGTTAAATTGCATTGCGTTTCAAATTCTATTGCATACATAATTCTGTTAAATTGCATTGCGTATCAAATTCTATTGCATACATAATTCTGTTAAATTGCATTGCGTGTCATAAACTATTGCATACATAATTCTGTTAAATTGCATTGCGTTTCAAATTCTATTGCATACATAATTCTGTTAAATTCCATTGCGTATCAAATTCTATTGCATACATAATTCTGTTAAATTGCATTGCGTATCAAATTCTATTGCATACATAATTCTGTTAAATTGCATTGCGTGTCATAAACTATTGCATACATAATTCTGTTAAATTGCATTGCGTGTCATAAACTATTGCATACATAATTCTGTTAAATTGCATTGCGTTTCAAATTCTATTGCATACATAATTCTGTTAAATTGCATTGCGTATCAAATTCTATTGCATACATAATTCTGTTAAATTGCATTGCGTGTCATAAACTATTGCATACATAATTCTGTTAAATTGCATTGCGTTTCAAATTCTATTGCATACATAATTCTGTTAAATTCCATTGCGTATCAAATTCTATTGCATACATAATTCTGTTAAATTGCATTGCGTATCAAATTCTATTGCATACATAATTCTGTTAAATTGCATTGCGTATCAAATTGTATTGCATATTCACTTCTATTGCTTAGTTGTATCTATAAAAATGTATTGCATGGGAGTATGTAAGATTTAATTTTAACAGTATTTCAGTGGTATGCGGCATCATCATCATCATGACGAGCTCCTGTCCATAAAATTTGGATCCCAAGACAAAATATGCAAGCAAATCTTGAAGAAAAGCTAATATTTTATACATAAATGTACATAAGAATAATACTGTCTACTCCTTTTAAGAGGTCAAAAGAGATGACTCGCATGGGGTAGTCTCATATTTCTCTGAATTTCGCATTCATTTTGATGTAAATTATGGCTCGTAAACAACAAGAACAACAGCAATAATAATAATAATAATAATAATAATAATAATAATAATAATAATAATAATAAATACTGACAGCAGCATCCATCTTATGCACTGTTGAAATATTGGAAATCCCACCTGTGGGTCAGAATTTGTTGGCATCAACGAGGCTTTACCGAGTCCCTGTCTATACATTTCTGATTCGTGTACAGGAATTTTCTATTCAACACAGTACTTATGATAGATTATTTGTTCTTTATTTGTGATATAGTTAACATCAGAGTGATCACTTCCTATAGGTAGCAATTGAAAAGGACATCTTTGGTTTGAAAGGAAAGATGATATCACTTTCATGTCATCAAGTGTTCTCATGTGAGATATATTATCCCACGTGGCTTTCTCGACTGGGCAAAAGTGCATGATCACTGTATAGATATGAGAAAGATACAACTACTTACGTCCAGGAGATCGACTGTCCAAGTAACGTTTGATATATCAAATACCAAGCAGCCTTTGTTGTTTCTGTTCGCAATTACCACGATGAAACCTTTGAGATAGTTTGCACTTGCTGCAAAACAAAGTGTGTGTTTAAAAACAATCAAAGAAAGAAAGAAAAGAGAAAAGAACGAGTGGAAATGTAAAGATCTCACACTTTGAATTCTGCATGCTTTTGAAAATCCATAAAAATGTGCATTATTTGTCTCCGACGAAACTTTAGCTTTATAGCTCTTATACACATTCAGAAAATCTTGAAATCTTGATGTTTATTGGAAAGTCACGTCGTATGATATGCAAGAGATGAAAACAGCCTAAATAATAAAAAAAAAAAAAAAAAAAATTTAAATTTTAATCAGGAGACTAAAACTGTCTATAACTTTCAGGTTTTCTAGAATTTGTTTGCTTTGATTTCACTCAGTCGTACATTCATTAATTTATTCAATTAAATGGTGAGAATTCACGTGTTTGAATCGGATCAGAAAACTAAGTCGCATTGGGCTCAATTAATTTTATTTCACACATCTAAATGATACACAACCATACTTGTACTGGAAGTTTGTCGGATCTATTACTAGTACCGTATATTTTGTGTTCTTCTTTAACCAGAAATACACCATTACTGGTCCATTTTTCATTTATCAGTGTGTAAAAAATAATTCTAAACTCTCTGAGTTTTCTATGTAGCAAAAACAATATATCGGCTTCTCAAGAAAACGATATTGTAGATGTGACTGGTAAGACCTACTTAAAACTTTCTATTACAGATACGTTTATTGCTTAAAATTACGGCAAATTCACTCACCATCCTGTGGCGGTTTAAGGAACAGTTTGATTCCGGGATATAATTTATTATTTGTTCCTTCCTCTGTGTACTTCTTCTCTATGGTTTGAACATTCAACCCACCCGGAGGCCCGGGCCACTCAAGACCGGTAATATTCTCAAACAGAACCGGGATTTGGATCGACAACGTTTCTTCCTCGCAATCTGAAAATGGCGGGAAATGTTAATGTACAGCGAACACAAATGACTTGATACGGCACAACTTTGATACTTCGGACGTTTTTTTTTTTATCCACTAAAACAACCAGGGCGGAACAATAGCATATGGCAAGTTGCCAATACAACATGTTAAAAGGACATAACTCTTCCTTAGTGGATACTCTCCAAGTGTCGGAAATTATGCACTCACGTCCACTGTAAGGTCGTCCTGTCATTGATAGATAATGGCGACACTAAAGTGTCTCTCAAACTTTATTTTGTCCAGTGGCGGATCCAGAAATACAGTTATGGGGAGGGTGTATACAAGTAGGAGAATTATCCGTTGGACGGAACTCCTGGCAATGGAACCGGGAACTAAGCCCTTGGAATAGGGTGACCAGTGACGGAACACAAATATAACGGACAATCAATTGCAAATATGCAAACACGAGAACGTTAAGTAGGGAAATCATCAGCTGATAGCAGGCTTCATTGTAAATAGAATATATCAAATTATACTAAATGTGATGATTCCAGTAAAGAAACATCAATTTTAAGAAGTAAACAATAATAATAACAACTTTTTTTTAAATCCAATAATAATACTAACATAAATAATAATAATAATAATAATAATAATAATAATAATAATAATAATAATAATAATAAAATAACAGTAATAACAGTAATAATAATAGTATTAATAATAATAATAATAATAATAATAATAATAATGCAAGAAAATACTAGATTATATTTTGGTGTAATGCATTATGACAATATATCTGAATTATTATACTTATTGTATTAGAAAAGGTTTTGAATACTGTTAATTGGAGCATTTTGCATTGAGATTTCCATTTTGTATTATCTTGTTAGATGAACACCTTTAATTAGTATAAAACCTTTAACCACTGCAGCAGTTATTCAACTAGAAATGGAATTTTTTCAGACCTTTAAACATTGCTGCAAGATGCATACAAGGTGACCCTGTCTCGCATTGCATATGTTTATGTCCATCAATGTTAGATCTCTTATTAAAATCAAAAATAGCTGTTAAATGGTTAAAGTATGACTGAAATTATATATATATATATATGACTGCAGAGAAATATGGAAAGCTTTTTGTATCTTTAATTAAAGTTAAATGTTCCCGATTTCCCTTGAGAAATTGCATACAGCCCTAGGCTTTATTATTACATGTATGTGTGTCAGACCCTGTAGTAAGTAGTTTGATATATATATATATATATATATATATATATATATATATATATATATATATATATATATATATATATATATATATATATATATATATAAAACGTGGTAATTAAATCATGACCAAATACATTATCCTCAGAAAATAAATTTATTATTATTATTATTATTATTATTATTATTATTATTATTATTATTAGATTATCATTTTAGTAGTAGTAGTAGTAGTAGTAGTAGTAGTAGTAGTAGTAGTAGTAGTAGTAGTAGTAGTAATAGTAGTAGTAGTAGTAGTAGTAGTAGTAGTAGTAGTAGTAGTAGTAGTAGTCGAGAAAATATTAATGCAATTAGAACATAATAAAGACTTTTAAAAATATAATTTTGTCTTTAATACCTTTTGCCTTACAAGTTAAAATTTATGCCCGAGACAGAAAAATGATGTCGGGATCTCAATAGTGTATTAATACTATTAAATATAAAACTTTAAAGTAAAACAGAAGGGGAAAGTTTAAACTTTTTAAAATTCAATTTAAAAAAAAACCTCTAAAACTTGCTAAATATGCTAAGCTCTTTTTGGTTCTGCTGAGAATAACCATTTAATTCTTACAGCAGATTCTTTCTGATGCTAACGAAAATTCATTTTGAAATATTGTTCAAGAAACCATACAGTATTTATTCTGTAAAGGCGAGAAAGTTAAGCAATATCGGTATGAAAAGTGATAACACGTATTTGCTCAAATGATCAATTTATTATGGTATCAGAAGTTACATGCAATTTGTTTTGGAATAGAACTATCAAAACGAGAGTAAGGATAGTCAACATGACAATAGCATGATTATAGAAATCAAGATTTATATTTACACCACCACCACCACCACAAAGTACAATATACATATTTTAGAGTAGATTTGTGGAATCTTTTAGTAACTGTTATCATAATATATCAACAACAAAAAATTGCGTCGCTCGTATGCTTGCTAAGAAAACTTTTATGAGAATCTGTAAAGAGACTGAAACCATTATTGGTGGGTGAATTCTGAATTTTTAACAATGATTTTAGCACAAACAAATGTTATGTAACGCAAAATCAATATGTAATACAATGTATTATATGTCAAATGGCATTACTGTTCTATTACTGTTTTTTAAAGTTCTCTTTTATTACCTATTTTGTTTGTAAATATTACTTTTTTCTACTATTGTCACTTTCCTTATTTTTTTCTTTATGCCGTTTTATTTGTCTTTATCGATATACTCGAAAAATGTTATTGTAAATCTTTTCAGTTTAAAATTGCTATTGTCAATCGATTCAGTTTTAAAATGCTATTGTCAATCGACTCAGTTTAAAAATAGTATTGTCAGTCTATTCAGTTAAAAATATTATTGTAAATCTATTCAATTTAAAATGCTATTGTCAATTTATTCCGTTTAAAAATGTTATTGTCATTCTATTCAGTTTAAAAATGATATTGTCAGTCTATTTAGTTTAACAATGTTATTGTCAATCTATTTAGTTTTAAAATGTTATTGTCAATCTTTTCAGTTTAAAATGTTATTGACAATATATTCAGTTTAAAAATGTTAATTTTAATCTATTCAGTTAAAATATATTATTGTCAATCTATTCAGTTAAAAAATATTATTGTAAATCTATTCAGTTTAAAACCGTTATTGTAAATCTATTCAGTTTAAAATTGCTATTGTCAACCTATTCAGTTTAAAAATCCTATTGTCAATCTATTCCGTTTAAAAATGTTATTGTCAATCTATGCAGTTTAAAAATGATATTATCAATCTATTCAGTTTAAAATGATATTGTTAATATATTCAGTTTAAAATTGCTATTGTTAATCTATTCAGTTTAAAATGCTATTGTCAATATTTTCAGTTTAAAATTGCTATTGTTAATCTATTCAGTTTAAAAATGATATTGTCAATCTATTCCGTTTAAAAATGCTATTGTCAATCTTTTCAGTTTAAAAATGATATTATCATTGTATTCGGTTTTAAAATATGTTTGTCAATCTTTTCAATTTAAAATGCTTTGGTCAATCTATTCAGTTTAAAAATGATATTGTCAATCTATTCAGTTTAAAAATCCTATTATCAATCTATTCCTTTTAAAAATGTTATTGTCAATCTATTCAGTTTAAAATGCTATTGTCAATCTATTCAGTTTAAAATATTATTGTCAATCTATTCAGTTTAAAAATGCTATTGTCAATCTATTCAGTCTGAAATGCTATTGTCAATCTATTTCGTTTAAAAATGTTATTGTCAATCTATTCAGTTTAAAATGATATTGTCAGTCTATTTAGTTTAACAATGTTATTGTAAATCTATTCAGTTTAAAAATGCTCTTGTCAATCTATTCAGTTTAAAAATGCTATCGTCAATCTATTCAGTTTAAAAATGTTATTGTCAATCTATTCCGTTTAAAAATGATATTGTCAATCTATTTAGTTTAAAATGATATTTTCAGTCTATTTAGTTTAACAATGTTATTGTCAATCTATTCAGATAAAAAATGCTATTGTCAATCTATTCAGTTTAAAATGCTATTGTCAATCTATTCAGTTTAAAAGTGCTATCGTCAATCTATTCAGTTTAAAAATGATATTGGCAATCTATTCCGTTTAAAAATGATATTGTCAATCTATTCAGTTTAAAAATGATATTGTCAATCTATTCCGTTTCAAAATGATATTGTCAATCTATTTAGTTTAAAAATGATATTGTCAGTCTATTCGGTTTTAAAATATGTTTGCCAATCTTTTCAATTTAAAATGCTTTGGTCAATCTATTCAGTTTAAAAATGTTATTGTTAATCTATTCGGTTTAAAAATGTTAATTTTAATCTATTCAGTTAAAATATATTATTGTCAATCTATTCAGTTAAAACTGTTATTGTAAATGTATTCAGTTTAAAATTGCTATTGTCAACCTATTCAGTTTAAAAATGCTATTGTCAATCTATTCCGTTTAAAAAATGTTATCGTCAATCTATTCAGTATAAAAATGATATTGTCAATCTATTCAGTTCAAAATGGTATTGTCAATATATTCAGTTTAAAATTGCTATTGTTAATCTATTCAGTTTAAAACGTTTTTGTCAATCTATTCAGTATAAAAATGATATTGTCAATCTATTCAGTCTGAAATGCTATTGTCAATCTATTCAGTTTAAAATGTTATTGTCAATCTATTCAGTTTAAAATGTTATTGTCAATCTATTCAGTCTGAAATGCTATTGTCAGTCTATTCAGTTTAAAATTGCTATTGTTAATCTATTCAGTTTAAAACGTTTTTGTCAATCTATTCAGTATAAAAATGATATTGTCAATCTATTCAGTCTGAAATGCTATTGTCAATCTATTCAGTTTAAAATGTTATTGTCAATCTATTCAGTTTAAAATGCTATTGTCAATCTATTCAGTTTAAAATGCTATTGTCAATCTATTCAGTTTAAAATGCTATTGTCAATCTATTCAGTTTAAAAGTGCTATTGTCAGTCTGTTCGGTTTTAAAATATGTTTGTCAATCTTTTCAATTTAAAATGCTTTGGTCAATCTATTCAGTTTAAAAATGATATTGTCAATCTATTTAGTTTAAAAATCCTATTATCAATCTATTCCTTTTAAAAATGTCATTGTCAATCTATTCAGTTTAAAATGTTATTGTCAGTCTATTCAGTTTAAAAGTGTTATTGTCAATCTATTCAGTTTAAAATGCTATTGTCAATCTCTTCAGTTTTAAAATGGTATCGTCAATCCATTCAGTTTAAAAATGCTATTGTCAAATTATTCAGTTTAAAAATGATATTGCCAATCTATTCAGTTTAAAAATGTTATTGTCAATATATTCAGTTTAAAAATGTTATTGTCAATCTATTGAGTTTAAAATGTTATTTTCAGTCTATTCAGTTTAAAATGTTATTGTCAATATATTCAGTTTAAAAATGTTATTGTCAATCTATTGAGTTTAAAATGTTATTGTCAATCTATTCAGTTTAACAATGTTATTGTCAATCTATTCAGTTTAACAATGTTATTGTCAATCTATTCAGTTTAACAATGTTATTGTCAATATATTCAGTTTAAAATGATACTGTCAGTCTATTCGGTTTAAAATGGTATTGTCAATCTATTCGGTTTAAAATGCAATTGTCAGTTTCTTTTAAGTTTCAATATGTTATTGCCAATCTATTCAGTTTAATGTTTTCTTTATTTATTCTGTCAATAATAGTTGGATAATATGTTTGAATGAATATCCATGTACACATAGTTAATTATTGATTTTTGAAAGTTATTGTGAAAAGATAAGTCTCACAAACTCCAACATTAGCATCACTTTTGTTTGAACCAATAGTAATTAAATAATTTTATAAATCAATAAACTTTATTAGTATATGCTGATTACACTGCTGTTCCAGCAAAGTCAAAGAAACGTCAAACTGCCTTATAGCAAAGGAGACTTAAGGGAGAGGCCAGAAGTAATTAATGCTAATGATACTGGAATTATCCCTGAGCATGCGCATTCAAGAGTTGCATGTAGCAAGGATGCTCAGGCACAGACAGTAGTTTTCTTAATCTGATTAAAGCCAGATCTACATTAATCCCAAGACTAATATTAAACAACCATTGCGCATAATTTTGTTTGTCAAGTCTAGCCTATTCATAAAATGGTTCTTCTAATCGCAAGGTAAGCGAATTAATCAGGTACGAAAAAGAATGTTTCAGGTCATAAGGAAAAGCAAATGTTTTTATTTACCTATATATAGTCAATTGCATTCCATTCCCAATTTAATTTATGGGTCTCTGGCAAGATGTATGACAAGAAAAATGCAGCTGAATTTATTTTGCTTGCCTTTTATCAAGTGAAACGCTTGTAAAACAACATTTTGTAGTAATTTATAATTCACCGCGGACACATTTTAGCTGTATGTCTGGCATGGTTTACTCCTGGAAGAAACTGGTCCATTGAGAATATAACCAAATCTCTCACATTGTGTATAATATAATATTTAAATTCCAAAACAAAATAGGTTATTGAATTTCATTTTTTGGTGTGTGGTCAGTTTCACATTTTAATTAATATTTTAAAATCTTGAAATAGTGGTATCTTTTTAAAGTTCTTCTTAAACCAAATGGCAAAAACGAGATTACCAACTAGCTAAATATGTTTGTCAAAGAAATATTGAGCAATTAAATAAGCATGGTATTGATAAATCCTTGATTTCCCCAAAATTAATTAAATTTAGAATGTTTTCATCTGAATAGATTTGTGAGAAAATATTTCTTCTCCCATAAATAGTGCTTGGTGAATGTTAATATCGCAATAATAACCTTTCAATTGAAATGTGGGTCATTTCTGGAGCTTACATGTTAGAATGCGGTATTTATGCTACGTAAACCAAACAGACTGAAATAAGTATTTTTCTAAAACTGTCTCTGTAAATGCTTTAAATAATGATAACATAAAACCGATACCAGACAGAATATTTTCAAAATGAAACTTTCCCAAATTTAGCGACTTAATACACAGATGTTGCTAAAGATGTCACCATCCTAGGCATGTTTGTCTTTTGCAGTTTTAATATTTTAATTATTTCTGTAGTACACGTCGGGTACGCTATGTTAAATATGTATGACGGTGCAATGGACGAGTCCACCGTAAAATAAGAATTGGGTTTATCACGCGAAACTTTGAACAAACCGCTCTTTGAATCAGTGAAAGTTAACAAACTACATATTATTTTTAAAAAAATAAACTTACACTTCCTTTGAAGTACTGGTATAAAGCAATTTGATACACACATACTATTGGTATATCAAATTGCGATACGCCCATGGCGCAATAATACGAATATGTAAATAGTCTTTCAACTGCTGACCTACAGATCAATGATGATGCATTTTAACTCGTTAATTAAAATAACGATAAAAAGTATTAATAGTCTCATTTTACTAAATGAAATTTAATATTGTACACAACTGCATCAGAATCATTTATTTTGTACGTTCCTCTCTCTCCTCTCGTGCATAAGGGACAGGACAAAATACGCAGATCTCTGGAAAGTGAGAGACAGAGAAACAAAGACAGAGACAGATAATTTTGGCTGAATGAAAACCTTACAACTGAACTTGCACCAAGAAACCTAAAATAATATGGTTCGTCCTATTAAACGGTATGTTTATGCTTTACTTGGGATCTATTACTCATAGTATCAGTGAAACGTAGTTGCAGTAAACAGTCAACAATATACGTTAAATGTGTCGGTTACGAGGCATACACACAGAAACGTAGTTAATGCTTTGTTGTATGTTGTTTCTTAAATCTATTATAATGCTAAAAAAATCACTATTAATACTTTCATATAAAAATGTCCAAATGGCTGGCCCCCTCTCTCTCTTTCTTTTTTTTTCTCTCTCTTTCTTTCTTTCTTTCTCTCTCTCTCTCTCTTTCTTTCTCTCTCTCTCTCTCTCTCTCTCTCTCTCTCTCTCTCTCTCTCTCTCTCTCTCTCGTAGCGAGATACAAGCAAAAATCCAAGAAATACCAGCGTTAGGGATTTTTGCTTTTGTCATAGGACGAATTTTCTGACCTATTAATGATGGTGAAAATGATAAGGTTAGGTCAAAACGTCAAAAGAGAGAGAGAGAGAGAGAGAGAGAGAGAGAGAGAGAGAGAGAGAGAGAGAGAGAGAAGGGGGGCTTGATTTTATGGTCGTTAGCAAAGTTAATTAAAGTAGTAAGTTGAATCAACTGTAAATATATTAAAGTATTTTACAATTACTTCTTGTTGGTTTGTCATTTTGCTTAGTTTCTATTCCTCGCTAATTTCCAAACTTCAGTACTTGAATACCTTAGCATTCAGTTTACACGAAGCTAACCCTTTTTAGTGCTCTACTTTCTTCATAATAAAGCATGTTTAAATCATTTTTTCATTCACCTTTAGACCGAGTTAATCCAGTTTTATACACACCAGTTCTATCACGATTATAAATCATTATGCATCGTCAATCTGGATAATTTCTTGGCCCCAAAATGAGTCTGAATATACGTAAAAACTTAACTAAGCTTTCTTTTACTTAAAGATCAAAGCCCAAAAGAAAAACATAATTTTAAGGACTGTGTTTGTATGTTGTATCTAAAGAAAAAAAATGTCTTACCCGAGGCCTTCGAGAAGAAATGCACTCGACAAGGCAAGCTTCCTTGTAGGTCCTGAAAGCGAGAGTTAAAGTCCGCATCGTTGGCAATATATATATATATATATATATATATATATATATATATATATATATATATATATATATATATATATATATATATATATATATATATATATATATACACGCACGCACACACACACGGAATCAAATTATGAAGGTAATTACTTTGAAATCTATTAAAAGACGCCTATTCGGTTAGTCTAGACTACAAAGCACCTTGTATTTAACATTATTTTGTATTTCCAATGAGATATTTGCCACATGAAATCATTCCTGAAAGTTTAACGCTTCCCTAACTGTCAGGAGAACTGAAAGGAGTTGTAAAAATACTTTATTTTTTTCAAAATAGGTTGCAGGCGATCTGCAAGGTTTCTCAATGAAAAACATTTATTCGCATCTAGGTTTCACCGGGTAAAACATCGGGCAGTAACATCACAATTACATTTCGTCAATATCAAGATAATATCTGGACCTAATTAATACAAATACGATGACCCCTCTCTAATATTGTTATCTTCTGGGGAAATTACAAGTTTATTGTTAATGTCCTCAATATTCGTGTCTATTTTGTTATGCTGAGACGCATTACTACTTCTATGTGCATAATTATGTTTTCCCATCAGCCTCAGATCCCAAGAATCAAAGCCAGTAGTAAGACGATCCTTTATTAAAAACAAGAATATTACTTTAGAACTGCGTCCAAATATACATTAGACTGAGGTCTCAAAACTTGTCTTAATACATGTATAATTTTTAAAGACAGAAGAATCATATCCTCTGTTACCGTAATACAAGGTTACAGATAGTCGAGAAATAAAAAGCAAATGTTATATATTATTAAAACTTTAAGTATGAATACAATGTAGAGTCAAGGGGATAATATACCACCTTGACATGTGCCTTTCAGCACCGAGAATCTGTTAGAAAATCTTCGAGACTGTCGGTCAGATTTATATTTTTAACGTCGCTCTAACAATTTTTAAGTCACATAGCTATGATGTCGGCAGTGTGGCATTCTGTAGGGATGTATAGCACTGGGGCATCATGCCGCAGACACGCATCATCATGTCATACCCAGTCCAAGTTTTGTACCCCTCCCCCATCCCCGACAAAATTGAAATGACGTCCCTGGTATTGAGCTACGTACAGGGATGAGATCAGCAAGCGTTGTAATTTGTGAGCACAAATTATTACACTGCCAGACCATAGAGCATAGTATAATGCTAGATGGGGACGTCCGCAGGGGGGGGGAGGGGAGGGGCACATGCGGACAAAAGCGGACAAAAGGAGATGGGAATGGTAGGAAAACAGGCATTATCTGCAGACGTCCTTTATGGACTAACCCATGGCGGCCAGTCTAACTAGTGGAGTAAGGACTAATATGTAAACATCAGTAAGCGTAAAATACTGGAGTCTTCGAATAGTTCTATAATTTGTATCTTTCATACAAACTTATTTTATTTTGGAAAACTAAATTCCTTTTCTAGACTACAAGTGGACCATCTCAAATTAATACACTTTTGGGGTGTATGCTGTAAATATTTATAATGCAATAGTACATAAATAATAGCACTAGTATTACAAAAAATAGCACTAGTATTAAAATTACACTGTGATATGATTAGTGTTAAACGGAATGATTTCTACCGACTTTTTTCTATGGCCGCAAGACATTTGACCAATGAAAGCCAACGCAAATATCGAATATCGATAGTAATTATGTTTAAAGGAAAATTGATCCCAATATTAAGTCGTCGTACATTGCAAATACAAGACAGGTTTCTGGCATGATATAAGCTTGGTGTTGCTGGTTATTTTGCAAGTAAAAATGGGTTTAAGCCGAATTTTAAGAAAATTATGTTAAGCAATCTCAAACCACCACCAACAATTAAATGGTCTGTCTCTTAACAGAGTGTTGGATATGGCCCACCACGAAATGCCTTAGGTCGTGGAATCCTACACCTTTGCAATAACTATGTATGTGCGTGCGTGCATTCGTGTGTGTGTGTGTGTGTGTGTGTGTGTGTGTGTGTGTTTGTGTGTGTGTGTTCATTTACGCCTCTTAATTAATGAAATTGTTATGAGACACCAGCTGACTACATATACAACAACAATATCCTTTTGCTGCATTTCAACTATTTTGGTTCTTCTAACTAAAAAAAAAAGCGGAAAGCTCCAGTGGTTAGAGCGTCCGCCACGGAAGCGGGAGGTCGTGGGTTTGATCCCCGGCCGATTCATTCCAACATTAAGAGGTTAGTATTAGGACTGGTCGGCCTGGTGTCAGGATAATGTGACTGGGTGGGACATCATGCTATATATCTGCGGCGTAATGTCCCAGTGCTAGACATAACTATAAACTGCCTCACTGCAGACATCGTAGTGATATGAATGAAAATTTGTTAAAGTCACTTCAAAAATTCTAATGAAACAAACAATCAAACAAACAAAACAAACAAATAGAGCAGTGTGATTGTTCAAGAGATCTTCACAACCTTTCAAGTATTACTATTGAAGGGTTATTGATACACGTCCAAATTCATACTTTGGTACTAAGTATGTAATGTTTACCATGCAAATTAAAAGAAACTATCAACACTACTGAGACACAAGCTAGAAAGAAAATGAACAGGCACGAATAAGAAGAGGACAGGGAGGAAACATGTAGAAGAATTACATTTACTTACGTCTTGGATTTTATAGACACACATGACTACAGCGAAATTTTAATAATAAAGAAACGAAAATAAAATTAATTAAAATTGTACATACCCGTATAGTACAGTTCAACTCCATGCAAATGGAAAATCCACAGAAGAGAATTACATACACCAAGGACCAAAGCCAGAAGGTGGTTCGCACCATGTTTAGTTGTAACTTGTTCCCAATTAGAGCCATGCATAAATGCATTTGTTCACACCCAGTAGTAAGTTGTTACTGTACTGTAGTCCTTTAAGGCATTTGTCAAATAGATAGTAGACAGGATGAAAGGTCTTTCAGCTTTGTTGATCTCTAAATCTATCAATAACACGGATACATTTCTAGCACTTAATATCGACTAATTGATGCTAAATAGCCCTGAATAGTAATTTGGGCCTTTCAACGTTTGTTTTCTATTTTCATAATCGATTTACACACAACAGTGACTGAGAGAGAGAGAGAGAGAGAGAGAGAGAGAGAGAGAGAGAGAGAGAGAGAGAGAGAGAGAGAGAGAGATTATTTTTTTCTCATAAGTATTAAATTAAGTGTTTATCAATACTGATGTGAAGATCATGAGTATTTCTTGTTCGAACGAGGAGTAATTTTACATCAAACCGCTCGTATGGGGCAATAATAAAAAAGACAACATTTTTTAGACGGGATACGATAGCTTACAAGTTATCCATAAGTAATTTCTAGCCCAATCATATAAAGAAGAAAGAAATAATAACAATAGATATGACTTTCAATAAGGATCATTTTTCACACCAAGATAACGACAAAGTTAAAATTGAATACTAAATGTATGTTTATATGTGTTGGGATTTTTAATGTAGCTTTAACACTTTGAGTCGTATCGCTACGATGTCTTCAGTGAGGCAGTTTATTTAGTGATGTCTACCACTGGGGCTATCATAGAGTCAGACATATAGCATGATGTTCCACCCAATGACATTATCCTGACACCAGGCCGACCAGTTCTAACAGTATCCTCATAATGCTGAGCGTCAAGCTGGTACCATTAATATGTCTTTGGTATGAATTGGCGTGTGTTCGAACCCATGACCTCTCGCATCCTAGGCGGATGCTCTAACCACTTAGGTCACCAGAGCTGTAACTACTAAATTCATCAAAAGTCTAAGAATTACAATTAAGAATATTACATGCACATGTTAAGCTGGTGTTTAATCATCCGTTCTCTCATATCTCATCCGTTGTCTCGTGTATCGTCCGTTGTCTCGTGTATCGTCCGTTCTCTCATGTCTCATCCGTTCTCGTGTATCGTCCATTGTCTCGTGTATCGTCCGTTGTCGCGTGTCTCAGTAACAGCATCAGTGAATGTTTATCCTAGTGTTGTCATATTCCACACAATTTGATTTGTGTGGAAAAAATACTGCTCGAAAAATTGCCACGTTTATTTCTTAAGGAAATAAGGAAAGAAATTACAGATAAAGGGGTAAATATCTGTTAAATTAGTGGACAGTGATATAAGTATTAGGAATTGATTTTTTAGTAAAATTAATAAGATTGCTTTTTTCTTTAAATTGTATTAAACGTGAATCACTAGCTATAACGAATGTACATTATTGTGTGGAATTAGGTTATTGTTACGTGCTTAGGCTCGAATAAGCAGCAACACAGAAAGAGTGAAAACTAACAAGCTTGTATAACTTGAACAATGATTTTTTTATTAAGGACAATTATTTTCATAAAATAAATAAACTTACAGTTTTAGAGCATCAAATCCAACAAATATAGAATTCACAAAATAATCCACTAATGGAATTGCAAGTCCATGATAAATAAATGTTCTAATAGTTCCAGGTTCGAATCTTGACGATGTAATCCAAAATGGCTGACAATGTCACGTGATGCAGTTCTTGATTTAATATCATCCAGATGAAATTATGAGCACATGTTTTCTCCTCCAAATAAATAATAAATCCTCTTTCTTCAATGAATTGACACAAAGTCCAGAATAATTATAACACTCAAACATGAAATACACAACTTAACTTTAAAATAAGCCCAAATTCTACTAAAGTTAGCCTCCAAAACACAGCTATATATATATGTAATTCCCTCGTAAACAAGAGGAATCATGTGATTCTGGAAGGTCACAGAAAGAAGCTACCTTCTCCAAGTCACGTAATAATGGAATGTTCTAGAAGGAAATCATTCACTTTCCACCCTCAAGAACTAAAAATAAAAGTTATCCTTGAAATTAACCAATAGTATTAAAGACCTGTTTACAATGTCTAAAGCAAGGTCAGATATTGAGGTAACCAAGCCAAGGTCAGCCTGTTTACAACTAAGAGTCTAGGTCAAACTGAATTTTCTAGAAAAAATCTCCCAATTAATGAATAAATATTAAACCCTAAATGACAAATTTGGATTTAACAATAAAAAATAAATAAATTAAATCCAATAGCCGTAACACCTTCCCCCATAAAATAAAAAGAAAGGTTTATATGATAAAACTTTCTTTTTATCACAAACCAATTTACATCCGAGATTAAAAAAAACTAGCATAATTTACACAGTATAATAAATTATACACGGGAAAGAGTGTCTAAAATTATATTATCAAGAAATAGCCTCAAACTTTTAACTTGTCCATGTCCCACTAAATGTCCTAAAAAAACACTCTAGCAAGGCAGAACTCACTTTTAAATAAATTAACAGTCAGACACGTATTAGTGAGTCTGTCAAAGAATTTTCTAATTGTTGCTAGATGTTCTCTCCAGGTGTCGCTGTAGATGATGACGTCATAAATCTCTAGACCAGAGATGAACATTTTTATGAGACGTTGAAATGGACTTTCTTTATATTGGTAGAGTCCTTTTTGGAGTCACAATATTAAGTTTTCCTTTGCTCTCTCCGTAGTGGAATCTGCCAAAATCCTTTCAGAAGGTCAAATTTTGGTGACATACTTGGCATTTCCAATTTTATCAATACAATTGTCAATTCTTGGTAATAGGAATGAATCTGTTTTTGTCACTCTGTTCACCTTCCTTTAATCAGTGCACATACGGAAAGTTTTATCTGGTTTTGAAACAAGTATGCATGGTGAACTCCAATCACTTTTACTGGGCTTGATAAAATCATTCTCCAGTAAATATTGAATTTCCTTTTCCAAGTATTCCTGTTTGAGTGGACTCGTCCAGCATAGATGCTGTTTGGAATTTTCAATTTCAACGTCATGAAAATTTTGTTTGTCCTGGTAAGAATATCTGGACATAAGTGCTCATATAATAATAACTTTCAGTTCATTTCTTTCTTGCACTTGCAACTGTGAAAGTTTCTGGTCTAGATTTTTTATAATTTCTGAATTCCAACAATTCGTCGCTCCAATGTCAGTAGAATCCGATGACATTTCTTCACCGAGTAGGACAGGTACAACTAAATTAATTACATATTTAACATGGCTATTTCTTTCAATACACTGGTACTCCTATAATTAATTTAGATCACAGGAGCAATAATACTATAACTTAACTAATTCATTTTCTTCTTAACTTTGTAAGGGCCGTAATATCTAATCTGAAGAAAAGTAATAAGAATGAACAAGAGTAACACAATTCCATCATCAGACTCAAAAGTTCTCTCTCTTTTAGTTCTTTCAAACCATAGTTTCATTTTTAACTTTAATTGATTACTTGACTTGGTCTTAGGTAAGGGATCTACACAATCTGCCATAATTCTACCAAATGATTCGTCAAAGGCAGGAATAGGTTGCAGACGAGCCTGAGATATCTTCTGATTGGGTTTTCCTACCATTTGGCAAGTATGACAAGACCTACAGTATTTGGCAACATCACTTTTGATTTTTGGCCAATAGAAGTGAGTCAAGATCTTGTGATACATTTTATTAATCCCTAAATGACCAGCCAAAGGAATTTCATGGGCCAGATTAAGTATTTCCTGTCTGTAAGGTTTTGGAACTACTATTTGATAGTTCACTGACCACTCATCACCAGCAGGTACCTCGGAAGGTCTCCATTTTCTCATAAGAATTCCATTTTTAATGAAATAATAGACAGGAACTTCAGTGGCTTCAGTCTCATTTATGACCCTTTGAAACAAACAGGAGATCTCAGGATCTTTTTCCTGTTCGACGACAAGTGACTGTCGTTTATCACCCTGATTAAGAGAATGAGTTATTAAAAGAGGATCACTATGATCAATACCTTCTGATTGATCTAAACCAAGAGTAAAAGTGATCTCATCAAAAACCTGACCTATACAAGCGCCAGTTGAAGGAATGCTGCCTTCTATATCACCATTCTCAAGATCATCACCCTGATTAGAATAAAGAGAATGAGTTGTCAAAAGAGGATCACTATGATCAATACCTTCTGATTGATCTAAACCAAGAGTAAAAGTGACCTCATCATAAACCTGACCTTTACAAGCGTCAGTTGAAGGAATACTGGCTTTTTCAATACAAGCCTGACCCATGCAGGTGTCAGATAAGGGAATAATGTCCTCAATAACATAAACCTGACCCATGCATATGTCAACAAAGGGAATACTGCCCTTTTCAACTTCATTCTCAGGAGCTTTCTTTACCATAGCTCTAGTAACTGTACAAGCTTGAAATATATCAGGGATTTCTTTTTCAATTGGATCAACTTTCTGATCCAGATTAGGCTTGTCAGTTACAGCTGGATTAACCACAACCTTGTCCCCAGCTAAGTCGTTGCCTAGCAATAAATCTATTCCCTCAACAGGTAAAACCGAGACCGTTCCGATTGTCACAGGTCCTGATACTAAGTCTGATGACAAATTTACACAATGGAGAGGAACATTAACAACGCCGCACTCTACTCCCTGAATAAGAACACTTTCATTAGAAGAAGACTTCTCAGAAAAAGGCAAAGTACCTGATAATAAAAGACTCTGAGAAGCTCCCGTGTCCCTTAAAATTTTGATAGGGGTGGGATTGGCCGAATCACCCAAGAGTGATATAGAACCCTTCGATATGAATGGTTCATAATTCTCCATAATAAAATCAGACCGGGGTTTATTAGACCCAACAAATGTATTGCTTTCAATACATGACTGTGACCTTGACCTCTTGGAAATAAGAGCATTTGGAACAGGCCTGTCTTGATTCTGATGCCTATTTTTCAATTTGTAGCAATCAGAAACAACGTGTCCTTTTTTCTTGCAAAAGTTACACGTCGGAAGAGACAAGGATCTAGAATCAAACTTCTCTGAAGTCTGATTTTTGAAAGTTGTGTTAGTTTGAGTTTTAGAAGGGCTTGAATTAGGCGGAAATTCTTTTCTGCCATTAAATTGTTGAGTAGAAGTCTTGTTAACAAAAGGAACTTTATGTGTCAAAGAATATTCGTCAGCAGCTCGAGCAGCATTTTCCAAGGTTTCAATCTTATGCTCATCGAGATAAGTCCTAACATCACTATATACACAGTTTTTGAACTCTTCAATTAATATAATTTGCTTGAGATTTTGATAATCTTGTTCGACTTTCTTGGCTAAACACCATCTATCAAACATCTGCTCTTTTTCCCTAGCAAATTCAACATGAGTTTGTCCAGCTTCTTTTCTGTAATTTCTGAATTTCTGCCGATAAGCTTCAGGGACCAACTCATAACCTCTTAAAATGCATTCTTTAACTACATCATAATCACCACTTTGCTGAACGGACAGTGCACAGTAAATATCACTAGCCCAAACAGTAAGTACACATTGTAATAACATGGTCCAATATTCTCTTGGCCACTTTAAATTTTCAGCAACTTTCTCAAAACGAATGAAGTATTTGTCTACTTCTTCTTCTCTGAAAGGGGGCACTAATTTAATATTCCTTGTTATATCAAAATTTAAATTAGAATTTGAAGTATGACGGAGTTTTTCACTTGCCAGCACTAATTCTTTCATTTTAATTTCATGTTGTAATTGTTGTTCTTTCTCCCTTTCCTGAAATTCCAGCCTCTTCGACTCTAATTCTCTCTCTCTCTCTCTCTCCTCTTTTTGTAATTGTCTTTCTTTCTCCATTTCTTGTCTCTCTCTTTCTTCTTTTTGTAATTCAATTTGCCTTTCTTTCTCCTTTCTCTCTCTATCAATCCGCATTTGCTCTTTTTGTAATTCAATTTGCTTTTCTTTCTCCTTTCTCTCACTTTCAATCCGCATCCGCTCTTTTTGTAATTCAATCTGCCTTTCTTTCTCCCTTTCCTGTCTCTCTTTCTCCTCTTTTTCATACTGTAATTGTCTATCTTTCAACTTTTCCTGAAATTCCAGTTTTTTTTAACTCTAATTCACTCTCTCTCTGAAATTTCAGCTTCTTCAACTCTAATTCCATCTTGAATTTTAATTCTAATTCCTTCAGTTTAATGTCAGAGTCTGGTGTAGACTTACTGACTGGAATCAAAGCACTTTGTTCCAAAACTTCCTGTTCAACCAAATAATGGACCAAAATCTTTTTGATATCTTGTTTCGTTAAAGAAGCCTTCACTTCAGAAAGATCGTATTTTCTTGCAAGTTGAACCAACTCGTCTTTTTTGAAAAGATCTAATTGCTCCTGGGTAGGATTAGAAAGAAATATTTCTACCTTAGATGTCATTTTGATACAAGCGTGTTAGTCTCACTAAAGATTTAAATTTTTAAAAAACATGGGGAAATTCAAATTTAAATTCAAATTTATCTCAAATCTCAATCCCGAGACGATAGCCACCAATTCTATGTTACGTGCTTAGGCTCGAATAAGCAGCAACACAGAAAGAGTGAAAACTAACAAGCTTGTATAACTTGAACAATGATTTTTTATTAAGGACAATTATTTTCATAAAATAAATAAACTTACAGTTTTAGAGAATCAAATCCAACAAATATAGAATTCACAAAATAATCCACTAATGGAATTGCAAGTCCTGATAAATAAATGTTCTAATAGTTCCAGGTTCGAATCTTGACGATGTAATCCAAAATGGCTGACAATGTCACGTGATGCAGTTCTTGATTTAATATCATCCAGATGAAATTATGAGCACATGTTTTCTCCTCCAAATAAATAATAAATCCTCTTTCTTCAATGAATTGACACAAAGTCCAGAATAATTATAACACTCAAACATGAAATACACAACTTAACTTTAAAATAAGCCCAAATTCTACTAAAGTTAGCCTCCAAAACACAGCTATATATATATGTAATTCCCTCGTAAACAAGAGGAATCATGTGATTCTGGAAGGTCACAGAAAGAAGCTACCTTCTCCAAGTCACGTAATAATGGAATGTTCTAGAAGGAAATCATTCACTTTCCACCCTCAAGAACTAAAAATAAAAGTTATCCTTGAAATTAACCAATAGTATTAAAGACCTGTTTACAATGTCTAAAGCAAGGTCAGATATTGAGGTAACCAAGCCAAGGTCAGCCTGTTTACAACTAAGAGTCTAGGTCAAACTGAATTTTCTAGAAAAAATCTCCCAATTAATGAATAAATATTAAACCCGAAATGACAAACTTGGATTTAACAATAAAAAATAAATAAATTAAATCCAATAGCCGTAACACCTTCCCCCATAAAATAAAAAGAAAGGTTTATATGATAAAACTTTCTTTTTATCACAAACCAATTTACATCCGAGATTAAAAAAACTAGCATAATTTACACAGTATAATAAATTATACACGGGAAAGAGTGTCTAAAATTATATTATCAAGAAATAGCCTCAAACTTTTAACTTGTCCATGTCCCACTAAATGTCCTAAAAAAAACACTCTAGCAAGGCAGAACTCACTTTTAAATAAATTAACAGTCAGACACGTATTAGTGAGTCTGTCAAAGAATTTTCTAATTGTTGCTAGATGTTCTCTCCAGGTGTCGCTGTAGATGATGACGTCATAAATCTCTAGACCAGAGATGAACATTTTTATGAGACGTTGAAATGGACTTTCTTTATATTGGTAGAGTCCTTTTTGGAGTCACAATATTAAGTTTTCCTTTGCTCTCTCCGTAGTGGAATCTGCCAAAATCCTTTCAGAAGGTCAAATTTTGGTGACATACTTGGCATTTCCAATTTTATCAATACAATTGTCAATTCTTGGTAATAGGAATGAATCTGTTTTTGTCACTCTGTTCACCTTCCTTTAATCAGTGCACATACGGAAAGTTTTATCTGGTTTTGAAACAAGTATGCATGGTGAACTCCAATCACTTTTACTGGGCTTGATAAAATCATTCTCCAGTAAATATTGAATTTCCTTTTCCAAGTATTCCTGTTTGAGTGGACTCGTCCAGCATAGATGCTGTTTGGAATTTTCAATTTCAACGTCATGAAAATTTTGTTTGTCCTGGTAAGAATATCTGGACATAAGTGCTCATATAATAATAACTTTCAGTTCATTTCTTTCTTGCACTTGCAACTGTGAAAGTTTCTGGTCTAGATTTTTTATAATTTCTGAATTCCAACAATTCGTCGCTCCAATGTCAGTAGAATCCGATGACATTTCTTCACCGAGTAGGACAGGTACAACTAAATTAATTACATATTTAACATGGCTATTTCTTTCAATACACTGGTACTCCTATAATTAATTTAGATCACAGGAGCAATAATACTATAACTTAACTAATTCGTTTTCTTCTTAACTTTGTAAGGGCCGTAATATCTAATCTGAAGAAAAGTAATAAGAATGAACAAGAGTAACACAACTCCATCATCAGACTCAAAAGTTCTCTCTCTTTTAGTTCTTTCAAACCATAGTTTCATTTTTAACTTTAATTGATTACTTGACTTGGTCTTAGGTAAGGGATCTACACAATCTGCCATAATTCTACCAAATGATTCGTCAAAGGCAGGAATAGGTTGCAGACGAGCCTGAGATATCTTCTGATTGGGTTTTCCTACCATTTGGCAAGTATGACAAGACCTACAGTATTTGGCAACATCACTTTTGATTTTTGGCCAATAGAAGTGAGTCAAGATCTTGTGATACATTTTATTAATCCCTAAATGACCAGCCAAAGGAATTTCATGGGCCAGATTAAGTATTTCCTGTCTGTAAGGTTTTGGAACTACTATTTGATAGTTCACTGACCACTCATCACCAGCAGGTACCTCGGAAGGTCTCCATTTTCTCATAAGAATTCCATTTTTAATGAAATAATAGACAGGAACTTCAGTGGCTTCAGTCTCATTTATGACCCTTTGAAACAAACAGGAGATCTCAGGATCTTTTTCCTGTTCGACGACAAGTGACTGTCGTTTATCACCCTGATTAAGAGAATGAGTTATTAAAAGAGGATCACTATGATCAATACCTTCTGATTGATCTAAACCAAGAGTAAAAGTGATCTCATCAAAAACCTGACCTATACAAGCGCCAGTTGAAGGAATGCTGTCTTCTATATCACCATTCTCAAGATCATCACCCTGATTAGAATAAAGAGAATGAGTTGTCAAAAGAGGATCACTATGATCAATACCTTCTGATTGATCTAAACCAAGAGTAAAAGTGACCTCATCACAAACCTGACCTTTACAAGCGTCAGTTGAAGGAATACTGGCTTTTTCAATACAAGCCTGACCCATGCAGGTGTCAGATAAGGGAATAATGTCCTCAATAACATAAACCTGACCCATGCATATGTCAACAAAGGGAATACTGCCCTTTTCAACTTCATTCTCAGGAGCTTTCTTTACCATAGCTCTAGTAACTGTACAAGCTTGAAATATATCAGGGATTTCTTTTTCAATTGGATCAACTTTCTGATCCAGATTAGGCTTGTCAGTTACAGCTGGATTAACCACAACCTTGTCCCCAGCTAAGTCGTTGCCTAGCAATAAATCTATTCCCTCAACAGGTAAAACCGAGACCGTTCCGATTGTCACAGGTCCTGATACTAAGTCTGATGACAAATTTACACAATGGAGAGGAACATTAACAACGCCGCACTCTACTCCCTGAATAAGAACACTTTCATTAGAAGAAGACTTCTCAGAAAAAGGCAAAGTACCTGATAATAAAAGACTCTGAGAAGCTCCCGTGTCCCTTAAAATTTTGATAGGGGTGGGATTGGCCGAATCACCCAAGAGTGATATAGAACCCTTCGATATGAATGGTTCATAATTCTCCATAATAAAATCAGACCGGGGTTTATTAGACCCAACAAATGTATTGCTTTCAATACATGACTGTGACCTTGACCTCTTGGAAATAAGAGCATTTGGAACAGGCCTGTCTTGATTCTGATGCCTATTTTTCAATTTGTAGCAATCAGAAACAACGTGTCCTTTTTTCTTGCAAAAGTTACACGTCGGAAGAGACAAGGATCTAGAATCAAACTTCTCTGAAGTCTGATTTTTGAAAGTTGTGTTAGTTTGAGTTTTAGAAGGGCTTGAATTAGGCGGAAATTCTTTTCTGCCATTAAATTGTTGAGTAGAAGTCTTGTTAACAAAAGGAACTTTATGTGTCAAAGAATATTCGTCAGCAGCTCGAGCAGCATTTTCCAAGGTTTCAATCTTATGCTCATCGAGATAAGTCCTAACATCACTATAGACACAGTTTTTGAACTCTTCAATTAATATAATCTGCTTGAGATTTTGATAATCTTGTTCGACTTTCTTGGCTAAACACCATCTATCAAACATCTGCTCTTTTTCCCTAGCAAATTCAACATGAGTTTGTCCAGCTTCTTTTCTGTAATTTCTGAATTTCTGCCGATAAGCTTCAGGGACCAACTCATAACCTCTTAAAATGCATTCTTTAACTACATCATAATCACCACTTTGCTGAACGGACAGTGCACAGTAAATATCACTAGCCCAAACAGTAAGTACACATTGTAATAACATGGTCCAATATTCTCTTGGCCACTTTAAATTTTCAGCAACTTTCTCAAAACGAATGAAGTATTTGTCTACTTCTTCTTCTCTGAAAGGGGGCACTAATTTAATATTCCTTGTTATATCAAAATTTAAATTAGAATTTGAAGTATGACGGAGTTTTTCACTTGCCAGCACTAATTCTTTCATTTTAATTTCATGTTGTAATTGTTTTTCTTTCTCCCTTTCCTGAAATTCCAGCCTCTTCAACTCTAATTCTCTCTCTCTCTCTCTCCTCTTTTTGTAATTGTCTTTCTTTCTCCATTTCTTGTCTCTCTCTTTCTTCTTTTTGTAATTCAATTTGCCTTTCTTTCTCCTTTCTCTCTCTATCAATCCGCATTTGCTCTTTTTGTAATTCAATTTGCTTTTCTTTCTCCTTTCTCTCACTATCAATCCGCATCCGCTCTTTTTGTAATTCAATCTGCCTTTCTTTCTCCCTTTCCTGTCTCTCTTTCTCCTCTTTTTCATACTGTAATTGTCTATCTTTCAACTTTTCCTGAAATTCCAGTTTTTTTAACTCTAATTCACTCTCTCTCTGAAATTTCAGCTTCTTCAACTCTAATTCCATCTTGAATTTTAATTCTAATTCCTTCAGTTTAATGTCAGAGTCTGGTGTAGACTTACTGACTGGAATCAAAGCACTTTGTTCCAAAACTTCCTGTTCAACCAAATAATGGACCAAAATCTTTTTGATATCTTGTTTCGTTAAAGAAGCCTTCACTTCAGAAAGATCGTATTTTCTTGCAAGTTGAACCAACTCGTCTTTTTTGAAAAGATCTAATTGCTCCTGGGTAGGATTAGAAAGAAATATTTCTACCTTAGATGTCATTTTGATACAAGCGTGTTAGTCTCACTAAAGATTTAAATTTTTAAAAAACATGGGGAAATTCAAATTTAAATTCAAATTTATCTCAAATCTCAATCCCGAGACGATAGCCACCAATTCTATGTTACGTGCTTAGGCTCGAATAAGCAGCAACACAGAAAGAGTGAAAACTAACAAGCTTGTATAACTTGAACAATGATTTTTTATTAAGGACAATTATTTTCATAAAATAAATAAACTTACAGTTTTAGAGAATCAAATCCAACAAATATAGAATTCACAAAATAATCCACTAATGGAATTGCAAGTCCTGATAAATAAATGTTCTAATAGTTCCAGGTTCGAATCTTGACGATGTAATCCAAAATGGCTGACAATGTCACGTGATGCAGTTCTTGATTTAATATCATCCAGATGAAATTATGAGCACATGTTTTCTCCTCCAAATAAATAATAAATCCTCTTTCTTCAATGAATTGACACAAAGTCCAGAATAATTATAACACTCAAACATGAAATACACAACTTAACTTTAAAATAAACCCAAATTCTACTAAAGTTAGCCTCCAAAACACAGCTATATATATATGTAATTCCCTCGTAAACAAGAGGAATCATGTGATTCTGGAAGGTCACAGAAAGAAGCTACCTTCTCCAAGTCACGTAATAATGGAATGTTCTAGAAGGAAATCATTCACTTTCCACCCTCAAGAACTAAAAATAAAAGTTATCCTTGAAATTAACCAATAGTATTAAAGACCTGTTTACAATGTCTAAAGCAAGGTCAGATATTGAGGTAACCAAGCCAAGGTCAGCCTGTTTACAACTAAGAGTCTAGGTCAAACTGAATTTTCTAGAAAAAATCTCCCAATTAATGAATAAATATTAAACCCTAAATGACAAACTTGGATTTAACAATAAAAAATAAATAAATTAAATCCAATAGCCGTAACATTATAAAGCAAAAATCAGTCAGCTCCTAAGTCTTATCAGTGAAACATATATTCCCTAAAACCAGGCATTGGCAAAAGTCTAATTCGGTTAATAAAAAAGTAGAACAAACTTCCGTGCTGACGTAAATACAGAATGGTTCTTATCTAATGATGGACAGTCGTCGCTACAAAATGGTTCTTATCTAATGATGGACAGACATTGCTTCTGGCTTAGTATGTTAAACATGTTGCTGGTTTAGAATATTAAGGAATTATCATATTTGGACCTAACTAATGCCAAACGAATATAGATAAACTACAAATCTGAGTTCTACCTTATGTCAAATGACGTCAAATTAAGCCGGTTTTGACCGGGAGAAACTGATTCTTACCTGAAAGGAGAACGGCCGTATTTCCTCTCCGATGCCTTAAACCCTTACACAAGATGCGTATAAATAGACCACGCATTAAATGGCCAGGTCAATTTCTATCGACGAGGAAATAGATCTTCACCTTATCATTTCAGGTAAAACAATTGTATATGTCGTAACTTCTTTAGGAATAAGTATTTTTAATGTTGAGATTTTAATAGTAACATTGTTATGTTAGCAACATTGTTCTCTTAATACTTTTATTTATAATATATTGTATGGGAATGTTTAAATGTTCTAAAGAATTATTATTTAATTATATTTAAGTAATTGTTATTGTAAAGGTTGAATTCGCTACCAACTTCATGTTTAGATTTAATGTTGAAATAAAGTATTCTTTAAGTAAGAAAGAATATTATCTAGCAATATATTTTAAATCTATATATTTATTTTAAAATAAGTAAAATGCATTTCTTTAAATTAATTGTTACATTAATTATGGTCATTACATTTTTATACTTTTGGCTATCTTGAAATTGATCGAGAATTAACTATTTGTATAATATTCTAAAATGCAGAAGTTATACGAATAAATGATGTTGGAAAGCTTGAAAAAGGAAAATATAATACGTATTTCATGAATTTTTATTATAAAGTTTTTAGATGTGTTCCTAGAATTTAGTCAATATATGTGTGTTGATTAATTAAATAAAGTCAGTTCCTATCGACGAGGAAATAGATCTTCACCTTATCATTTCAGATGTAGCTGGCGAATCTCATTTCAGATGTAGTGTAGCTGTTTTATCATTGTGGCGGCACGCTTTCAAGAGAGACTTCTCTTCTCTTCTTCCTTCTTCTCTCTCTTTTACATAATATAAGGAAGAATGATGGATGAAATCTTTGCACTTGAATTTACACAATGTAACCTACAAAAACGTAAGTCGCTATAATGCATTGGTTTTTAACCCATGGGTCGCGACCCAACACCTGTGTCATCATTCTATTTTGAGTTGGTCGCCATGCTTAACAATTTACAGTAACTTGAAATTTACTGCCATAGTTTGAGTTAACATTTGACGGGTGGCGAGGCTAACAGTCCAAACCTAATCTGGGTCGCGGCACAAGAGGGTTAAGAAAAGCTGTCATAATGGTAAGTGTCCGTTTTCCAAGAGGTATGGTTTATTGCAGTGCTACACAATACAAAATGACACAAACGTGCTGGAAAGCCAGGTGAGATGAGACGGCTGTACTTTAGATTTATCCGCTAGGCGACGGGACACTTACTCTACCATTTTGATGGTTTATTTTGTTCTTGTCTTGTACCGTAAAATAAATGTTCTAAAACTGATCATCTTCAGATATTTACACCTCTCTCTCTCTCTCTCTCTCTCTCTCTCTCTCTCTCTCTCTCTCTCTCTCTCTCTCTCTCTGAATATCGCTACTCGCATAAGCTGAAGTCTAAATTAACTATTTGGTAGTATTCCACATATGATTGATGATTTATCTGTCCTTATAGCGGAATAGTACATTTTGCCATGTCAATCTAATACATATATCAGACATAGATTACAATATTGTTTTGTGTTAGCATGACAAATAAAAATGTTTATGATCACGTTTGCAGGCATGTACCAGAGATACGACGGTGACGACATGAAATCATAAAGTATATTATTTACACAAGAGTCCTAAATAACACGCACACATTGATGAAATCGTAGTGTACACATATCACGTACGAATTGATGAAATAGTAGTGTACACATATGACGTACGATTTGATGAAATGGTAGTATACACATGTGACGTACGATTTGATGAAATTGTAGTGTACATATGTCACGTACGATTTGATGAAATCATAGTGTACATATTAGTTTAGTTAGTTTTGGCCATCACCCCTGCCGGGGTATAGGCCGCTAACAAAAGGTCGCCAGAGGCTTCTGTTCTGTACCATCCTCTCAAGCTGACTCCAGGTGTGACCCATCTTAGTAATGTCTGCGTCAAGGTCGCTTTGCCAGGTGTTTTTTGGTCGTCCCATTCATGTGGCTGCCAGTACGTTGGTCTTGTCCTGCATTTGCTGCTGACTGTGGGACAAGAGCGCTAGGTCAGCGGCAAAATCCAGGTGCTCAAGTTGACTCCACAATATCCACTGGATCCCATTTCTCCGCCTATTGGAGGTCGTCGTCGTAATCCAGTCGATGAAGTTAGAGAAATGGTGACAGTAAGCAGCCTTGCCTGACGCCAGTTCGCATTAGGAAGGTGTCTGTGTGCTGTCCTGCATGAATGACTCTGCAGGACATTCAGTTGAAAGCGTTCTTGATCAAGTTCACCAGCTTGGTTGGAATGCTATAGTGGCGAAGAAGTTTCCAGAGTGTATCTCGGTCCCCGCTGTCATGTAGAGTAAAGATTTCCACTGCAACGATTGCTCGAATATGATGCGAAGAGTTGCTATTTGGTCCGTACACGATCTGTTCTTCTGCACGCCCGCTTGCTCATCTCGTAAATGGGGGTCGACGGCCTCCTTCATTCTCTCCAAGAAGACCCAGTTGAAGACCTTTCCTGGTACTGACAAGAGTGTGAGTCTTCTATAATTGGAGCAGTTGCTGAGGTAATCCTTCTTTGGGATCTTTATGATGTGTCCCTTCTTCCAGTCAGTTGGTATTTCGACTTGCTCCCATATCTTCACAAAGAGAGGGTATAGCATTTCCATGGAAGTCTCTAGGTCCGTTCTGGGGTTTCTGCTGGAATGTCATCAGGTCCAGCAGCCTTGCCTTGACGTTAATCAGCCGGATGATGGCTTTCCTGATCTCGTCTCTGGTGGGATTGTTACAGCTTATGGGGATATCTGCGTTGGCTGAGTGGATTTCTGGGGGATTTGGTTGTGCTGGCCTGTTCACATTTCTTCAAAATGATCTGCCTATCTATTCATTTGGCGCTCTGTACTTGGTTTGGTCTTTCGCTGCTTGTCCTTAACGGGTCTCTCTGTTTTGCTGTACTTGCCGGACAGAATCTTGGTGATGTCGTACAGCTTCTTCATGTTTCCCCTTCCGCTTCTTCTGCCTTTGCTGCCAGTCCTTCAAGGTAGTTTCTCTTGTCTATCTTGATGGTTATTTTCTCACCTCTGTGGGCGTCAGTGTACTATCTTTATACCTTTACTTTTTTATTTCTTGTCTTACTGTTATTTGCTGCTGATTTTTTCTGTTTACGCTCCTGTATTATGTGCAATGTTTAGGCTGAAATCCATTCTTTCTGCTGGTGCTTCATGGGACCTAGTACTTATTGGTATGTTGATTTTACTGCCTCCTTAACTTGCTGCCATATGTTGTACACGCTGTCTACCTCATCTTCATGCAGCTCTTGTAGCACTTGGTAAATGTTGTTAAGAGTAAGTCTTGTTAGTTTTTGCATCTATCAACAGGCCGATGTTATACATTGTTTTCTTCTCTTTTGTGCCCATCCATTTCTTCTTCAGGTTAATTTTCAGCCTTGCCAAAACTAAGTGGTGGTCAGATGCCACATCTGCTCTCCTCTTCACCCTTACATCTTGCAGAGATTTTCTGAACTTCTTGGCTGTGCAGATGTGGTCAATCTGATTTTCTGTTACATGGTCTGGTGATATCAATGTGTAGTTCAGTGCACAAAGGTCTGCGAATCTCTCCCTATTTTCGTTCATCTCCCCTAGGCCTTGGATCCCCATGACTTGTTCATACCCTGAGTTGACTGTCCCAACATTGGCATTGAAGTCATCCGTGAGGATGTTGATGTCTTTGTCTGGGAAATGTTTGGGCCACATCCTGTTGTGCATGGCGCGAACAATTAGAATTTGTATTGGAAAAGCTTTCTAATGACTATTGAGACCAAAAAAAACCCATACACAATTGTGACATTGGAGATTTCGCTTATGGGTCATAATGTGCTTAGTGAAGATCTACGGGTTTAGGAAGCCTTCAGTTGACGTCGAATGTTGTGAAGTCCATGAAACTGGGTAAAGAAAAATACACGTAGTTATATGAAAGACGTTAAGTTTGAGTCAAATCTAATAATACGTAGTGCGAATTAAACCCGTACCTAAACGATTTTTATTGCAACTTCTGATGGACAGTTTATATTTAAGAATATGTTCCAATTAAAGATCATTTAAAGAATTCATTTAACCGATGTCCAAAAATTGGGGCTGCATAAGGGAGTGGGGGTACAACATATGAGGAAAAATATATCTTACTTATACAGGTGGGCCAGTACGTCTCCTCTTTAAAGAGTTGTGACTTGGACCTTTCACTGACATTGTATTTCTAGGGGATAGTGTCGAGCCACGAAAGAAGTCCTGATGAATCTCATCAAGATGAATGCTTGAACCCTTGCTCGGAGAATTTTGATTTCAACTCCTGTTTCAAAGTCTGTAAAAAGTAACAAATTCAATAGCAGGAAACCTTGGAAGAAATTTTTGTCGAAATTATTTCGGCGAATTCGCGGTTAGGTGAAAGAGGTCGGGCACAACACATTTGATTAGAAGATCATACCTTACGTATGGCCTCTATGTCTCCTCTTTAGAGAGTTGTGACAATGGACCTTTTTTAATATTCTTTTAATAAGATCAAATATCAAAGAAAGGTCCATGTCAAACCTCTATAAAGGGAATGTAATAACCCAACAAAATATGTATAATTTCATCTTCTGACAGCAAGCATTGTACTCGACTTCCCTTATCTAGCCGGAAATTTTTCAAAATCGGCTCGAAGAATTTTCTTCAATCTTTTAATACTGTTGAAAATGGCCCCAGGTTAAATAAAATCTTCTAAGTCGGAGAATTATCAGAACAACTAGTGATGGTTTTCGTACCCGATACCCAAAGGACACATCTTATTTGGTCATTTCCTCTTTTTATAAATAAATAAAATTCTTTCGTCGAGGCGATTTCGATAAATCATATAGAAAGAGGTCGAGTAAGACACATGTTGTAAGAACATTATATTGTTACAAGCCATGTGTCTTTTTCCTACCAGGTACCCATCTTTCGTCCATTATTTCCCTGTTTCCTCTCGCAAAATTCGTCATGACTTCTTTCGTAGATGGACTCAATCTTCCTATAGATAACATGTCAAAGAAGGGTCTATGTCAAACTCCATAAAGAAGGGACCAGTGGCCTAAAGATCAACGTAAAATACGATTTTCATACGGAATGTGTTGTACCCGACCGTCTTTATGTGGCCGTGACTTTAGCGAAATAGACTCGACATATTTGTTTTAATTTCTTTTATACTTTTAGCACGGGTGCCTAACTAGGTATTGTCCAACAGGCGTTGAAAATCAAAATATTCTAATGAGAGGTTCAATCTGTACAAACTCTTGATTCAGTCTTGACTTTAATACCAGATTCCCATCGGACGCCTTAAATATCGCGGTTTGCTATTGACGAAATTAGTTAACTCTGTCCCCTAGAGATAAATTTGAAGAAGGTTCCGAGTCAAAACTGTATAAAGATCTAGTAATAAACGTGGTTATAGCGGCCCGTTTTAAGTAATTATTAGATTTGTGTGATTACTTGCGTGATTATTGGAAACGTCGGTGCAATGGAAATACCTTAGCGCGAAATAATTGGCCAATTACTAGGAGCAAATGTCATGGAGCGACGTGTTAGTGAATTTCCATGATTCCATAGTTCATTAGTAGTGTATTCAGGTCAAAATCCGATGACTGTCCCAAGAGTAACGTAGTCTTTTTTAAATCTAGTGGTGTACATTGGATGTGTGACTGCAGTGATAGTATTTTCGGTAGAAAACCGGTAAATTACACAAATGTATAAGAAGGGACTTGGCAAATACCGTTTATGTCGCCATGGTGGAAAATGTGGCGCAGTTGTACTGGCGAAATGTGGCTGGAGACCATAAATTGACTGGCCTAAGATGGCGGAGTTAAAATAGTTCCCTGTGTTTGGTGAGAGTTGTATAGTTTATATGGCGTAAACTGCTGCCGGCACAGAAACCTAACACAGAAACCTAACAGAAAAACCATGCAGATGTGCGGTGTATAGATATTTGGCAGGTTTGAGATCTGTGGTCTTACACTGATTATAGTACAAATTATTATAGAACAGACACGCAGGGCTTTCTAATTTACAGCTGAAGTTGATTGGAAGTCTTTGGAAATTTGGGATAAACTTATTACTTCTAGCGGGAATCTCGCCAGGGTTGACAACCACTCGATCAAGTAAAGACCTCTGGCTTGTAACAATTTAATGTTCTTGTACGCAAACCTTGAATTAATTTATATATTCGTAGTGAAAAGGTAATGTAAAAGAATCTGACATTAAACCTGAAAATGCTTTGATATTGTACCAAATTTATTATTAAAAATAAACTAATTAAAGAAAAGTGTCGATCAAAATATTTGGTTAGCTTGTAACAAATATAATTGGAACGCCTAAATAGAAACTCGCTCTAAGAAGAGAAACAGCTTATTAGAGGATGAAGTCGTTAACACATCCCTCATATGAGATTTTGTTTTAATTGCTAAAACAGGGAGCAATGAAAGTATATTTAAAAACAAAACAGTTAACTAATAATACATCCGATGAAAAACGTGATAGGGCAACCCCAATATAAATAATGTCCAACCAGTAATAGATGATATTCCAGATAATGCACTACCAGTAATAGATTACATCATGAAAAAATGAAACAAAATGAATCAGATATTTTGGCATATTAATGAGTAATGAAAAATTTAAATATTATTGACATGACCGTAGAGACTTTTAAAACACCATGACACGTTTTACAATAAGTTCTTGTACAACACATGGTTGAAATTAACACGATGACACCTTCTGCAGTGTGTACATATACACCACGTGCAACGGATGGTTGACGTGAACAGCTAACACCGGGACACATTTCACAGTGAGTATTCACCCAACACGTGCTTGAAGTTATCACCAGGTGTACTCAGTGTGAAAGGTGAGAAATTATACACCACATGCAACGGATGGTTGAAGTGAACAGTTAACACCGGGACGCATTTCACGGTGAGCATTTATACAACACAAGTTTGAAGTTAACACCAGGACAACTTCGCAGTAAAGTGTTGTAAATGACATGGTTGAAGTTGACACCAAGATACTGTCCACAGTGAATTTATACAATGCATTGTTGAAGTTAACATCAGAACACTTATCAAAGTGAATATTTATAAAACACGTGGTTCAAGTTAACATCAGGACATATTTCATGGTGAAAATACAACATATAATACATCTAAAACACGTGATATGGTTGAAATTAATGCAAGAAGATCTTTCACAGTGAGTATTTACTCAACACATGGTTGATGTTAACACCAGGACACATTTCCCGGTTAATATTTAAACAACACGTAGTCTGTTCCCGCTGTACAATATTAGATTCAACAGTGTTTTTTTTAATTGACATAAAATAACAAAGATAGACTATACGTATAATACATATTGGTTTATTTGTTTGTTTGCTTAGGATGTTTAACATAGCTTTAACAATTTTCCAGTCATGTCGCTACGATGTCTGCAGTGATGCAGTTTCAAGTGATGTCTAGCACAGGGGCATCATGCCGCAGACATGTAGCATGATATTCCACCCATTCACATTACCCTGACACCAGGACGACCAGCCCTACCAGTAACCTCTTAATGCCTAGAGCCAAGCGAGGCAGCTGTTAGAACCGTTTTTTTAAGTCTTTGGTATGACTCGGCCGGGGAACGAATCCATGACCTCCCGCTTCCGCTGAGGACGCTCTAACAACTAGGTCATCGGAGCGGTGTAAAAATACATATTGGTACAAAAATTCCAAAACAATGTTTTTGCATCACTGTAAGAAGAAATTTAAAAAATAGAAAAGAAAATGGAATTTTCAGATCCTATCAGTTGATCAGTCATGAAGGCACGTTATGTATTAAAATCACATTTTTCGCTAAAGAGCACGTTCATGGTAAATGAAACATGCAATGTAACTCCCAGTGTTCCCATAGCAACATAAATGTTTCGTTCATTTCAGATTTAATTGCAATATATTTCCAAAGTATAGTGGTCTTTAAGAAAAACTTTCATCAACCGCTCTAATCTAGGTAAAACCTTTTTGCATGTTACAGATATAGATATTTGACTAGAAGAAGAATGTTACTCATATAGCAATATTGTTCCGGGTAAATGTTTATAAAAAGTACATGTATCGGCATCAAACAATTGTATTTAAACAAAAATGAATTCACAGTTCTGTAAGTAACACGAAATTGGCATCATTGTTTTTTTTATATTTATTGTTATTTAAATCTGTAGTATATATGTTTGGTCACACATTCATATTCAAATGAACGTTTATGTGTATTTCTCTATTAGACATTTGAACGTTTTTTTATCCATTATTTTATTGGAGCAATTCAATTTCAAATTTATTTCCACCAATCAAAAAAGTTTAAAATTATCTCTCAACCAACTTAAAATCATTAACTAGCTTTTCAGATATCCACGCAAATGTAATGCAAGGAGGCGAGCAAGACCAAAACAAGGAAAGAGTCTAAGATTGAAATATCATAGCGAAAAGAGCTTCTTAAAGCTCAAAATCCATCGAATATTTGGCGAAATGTTAATTAATACGGCCAAAGATGTACGTTAAAGGAAAAATTCATCACTCGAGGCTACTGGAACCTTTTATGAAAGAAAGGATACAGCTTTACGAGTTCAAAAAGTATATGTATCTTAGGCATCGAATTCAATGAGATAAAAATGCAAAGTTGAGTTTGCTTTTAAGGTTGATCAAATGGAGAAAACTACACAAAACATAAAGTTCGAAGCGAACGTTTCACATAAGCGAATTTTGATTACAGATTTATTGGCATCATGATCTCTATAAGAAAGACTTCATCCACGGCAATAATCTCTATGAGGAGAAATCTATTTTACCAATCTATTTCAGAAGAAAAATATTAATATATCCATTTTAAAATAGAGAATGGATTTCTTGTTGTGTGTTTCATTATTTCAGACGAACTAAAGAATTTTATTTTTACCATATCACCGACAAGAATAAACAGGGACTGTTTAATTTCCCATTCTACTACCTTGAACTTTATATAAAAAATGGAAAAGGAAGAAATTATTGCAATGACCTTGAACTTTATATAAAAAATGGAAAAAGGAAGAAATTATTGCAATGACCTTGAACTTTATATAAAAAATGGAAAAAGGAAGAAATTATTGCAATGACCTTGAACTTTATATAAAAAATGGAAAAAGGAAGAAATTATTGCAATGATGATAACATGAAAAGTACTGATGCTGGATGGTTAAAACAGCTCGAAATTTCATAAACTATTCATGAGAGCAAATCTATGTATATCACCGACTGCAATTCTAACTTGCTTGGATTTACAGGTATGTGCCGAATCTGATCGAGTTAGTGGTGTTTGGTTGAATTCTCATTTAATCAATCGCAACATTTGATATTGCAACCACCAGGAATCATTCAAAAGCAAACCGTTTTGCTCTTTCTTCTCTTGTTTTTATTTTTTGTTTGTTTTTTGTTGCCAAACTCAAGATATTGTATTGCTGCATACGATCATGAAGGATTCCAGTAATCATCATGCCGACGTAAGAATTTATTATTCTTCTAAAATGTGTTCAAGTGTCACAGATGCTCCGGCCACTATGATGCAATTAAATGGAAATGTTTTAAGCCAAACAAAGGATAACAGAGATCATCAAATGAAACCAACCCTTTAAAGCTTCACGTACAGTTTTTGATTGAAAAAAGGGAAAACTTAAGGTAAAAATGAGGACATAACTTTAAAACATTTTGCCAATGTAAGATGAAAATCAAACTGTAACTAGAACGTTCTTTGCTAACGTCTCATGCTAAATTTTATTTTAATCCAAGACGTTAAGGTGTTCTGGCCCCTTTCTGACCTATAACTTGAAGGAATTAAATATATTCAGAAAACTATGTAAATTGAACTTGACTTCGCCCTTCTTTGATTTCAGCATAACGTCATTAACAAGCTTCCGAGTGCACAGCCCCATACAAAAATGAAACGTTACTGAGAGGAAACAAACTTTTTGACGGACTTGACGAGACAGTACAGGAGTGAGTGGCAAGATGGATAACATAATTGATACTACATCCCTCAACCCCCGAAATATTGAGGATATACAAGTACAGTGGAAAATCCTCTACCTAGATGGTTCTCTTAAAACCACCCCCACCCCACCTCCTTTGATTTTAAACCACGTCAATCTCTGTGATGTATTGTCTTAAAATGATTTATTGGGTAAATGGTGCAAACATGGTATGCATGGTACACCTCACAGATTATATTTATGATACAATAAATCAGACGCAAACAATGTCTAGTCCTGACTTCGCCGGATTCGAACATGCACCGTTCTGCTCAGGAATCCTGCTATCTCACCATAGAGTCTACACGATTCTTAATAAGCAACTTTCTTTTTTCCACAAATGTTCGGGCTGTATAAAATAAATATGAGGAATGATGATGTTATTATGTTGTTGATTGCTCCATTTTTTTAACAAGCATAATGAAAACATACTGAGATATGTATTTTGTTATTTATATAGAAAATCTATAAAAAGAAATATAATGTATTTGTTATTTATATAGAAAATCTATAAAAAGAAATATAATGTATTTGTTATTTATATAGAAAATCTATAAAAAGAAATATAATGTATTTATTATTTATATAGAAAATCTATAAAAAGAAATATAATGTATTTGTTATTTATATAGAAAATCTATAAAAAGAAATATAATGTATTTGTTATTTATATAGAAAATCTATAAACATAAATATAATGTATTTGTTATTTTTATAGAAAATCTATAAACAGAAATATAATGTATTTGTTATTTTTATAGAAAATCTATAAACAGAAATATAATGTATTTGTTATTTTTATAGAAAATCTATAAACAGAAATATAATGTATTTGTTATTTATATAGAAAATCTATAAACAGAAATATAATGTATTTGTTATTTTTATAGAAAATCTATAAACAGAAATATAATGTATTTGTTATTTTTATAGAAAATCTATAAACAGAAATATAATGTATTTGTTATTTATATAGAAAATCTATAAACAGAAATATAATGTATTTGTTATTTTTATAGAAAATCTATAAACAGAAATATAATGTATTTGTTATTTATATAGAAAATCTATAAACAGAAATATAATGTATTTGTTATTTTTATAGAAAATCTATAAACAGAAATATAATGTATTTGTTATTTTTATAGAAAATCTATAAAAAGAAATATAATGTATTTGTTATTTTTATAGAAAATCTATAAACAGAAATATAATGTATTTGCTATTTTTACAGAAAATCTATAAACAGAAATATAATGTATTTGCTATTTTTACAGAAAATCTATAAAAAGAAATATAATGTATTTGTTATTTTTATAGAAAATCTATAAACAGAAATATAATGTATTTGTTATTTTTATAGAAAATCTATGAACAGAAATATAATGTATTTATTATTTTTATAGAAAATCTATAAACAGAAATATAATGTATTTGTATTTTTTAAAGAAAATCTATAAAAAGAAATATAATGTATTTGTTATTTTTATAGAAAATCTATAAACAGAAATATAATGTATTTGTTATTTTTATAGAAAATCTATAAACAGAAATATAATGTATTTGTTATTTATATAGAAAATCTATAAACAGAAATATAATGTATTTGTTATTTATATAGAAAATCTATAAACAGAAATATAATGTATTTGTTATTTTTAAACATGCCTTTACTATGATGCTATATAATAAACTTGATTTGTGGCAACAGCTAAACACGAATTATATAAAAGATAATTCTCCAATCTTACAACTCTTGGTCAGCATAATTTTTATAAGCAAAAAATGTTTCCTGTACAACTGATGACAAGCAATATTAAAAAAATTATCAGTAACATAAAATTCTCGTTGTATATAGGTATATATTTTTTTACACACATACATTAGGGCATATGTATGTATAATAATACAAGACGTACAGTACCAGAAGAACATGTAATTAAGCCTTAAAAATATCCCTACGTGACAAATAACTCTCATCGTGTAAAGGACAAAACAATCTAGCCGAAAGGTGAACTTGTATTCCAAACCCGGACATGCTGGTATCATATCTGGGTTATCTCATTGCATTTCATTTCCCCTTTCTATGGGACGGTTTCCTGTTTTCTGAAGATCTTACCTTAAATTGACCGATTGTCAAAATTTCGGGTTATTTTTCGACACAATTGAAGTTATATTTAGACTACAGGGTAATTTTTCATTTATTTTTTTCGTTCATTTTGTTAAGGGGTTCATTCTAGATTTTAGTGATATCGCTGTTGTTCTTAGGTAGATCTTTAAACTCGATACCCAAGGGTCAAAGATTAGATTCTCAAGGCAGCTCTGGTCGGCTGACTCGGTCTGACCTCGGGCAAAGCATTTAGCTCCTCTGTTTCATCTAATTTTTAGAACTAACACAGTGTTGAAAATGCTTTTAAAATCCAACCAACCAACAAACAAACCTACGTACTGACTCTGATAGCATATTCCTTTACAAAAAAGGTGTGTATATATTAATTAATGTACAAGACTAATTTATCTATTATACCCATCTCGTTAATGCAATTTATAATAATCAGTAAATTAAGGAATATATAAATTGTCATACAATCTATCTATTTATCAGGAAATATATCACCTGGGGCTAAAACTGTATTAAAGATGACATAATTATTTTATTATTGTGAAATATATTTTTGATATTTGTAGAAAATCGATAAAAATATGTTTTTGTTGTAAAAGTGAACTTGGATTTTCTCTGCTACATTATAAAATTGATTTATGGCAATCACACAAAAAGATATGCAAAATTATTTTTAACTGTCAAAAATCTTTGCCATCATAATTTTGATATGAAAATAATGATTTTTGTACAATGTATGACAATCAATATAAAAATTCAGTATGTCTAACCTCATAGTATTGGTAGTACAGTACAGTGAAACTAAAATTTCACACACATAATATACTGTGTAAGTATAATTAGTATATATAATACACAATTCATAGTACAAGTATAACACGTAAATAAGTCGTAAAAATATGCCTACATCCAATTATAACTCACTTCGTACAATAGATAGCATAGTTCAGCCCAAACCCGGACATACTGGTATTATAGTTGGTTTATCTCTTTTGCATGTCACTTCATAGTACAAGTATAACACGTAAATAAGTCGTAAAAATATGCCTACGTCCAATTATAACTCACTTCGTACAATAGATAGCATAGTTCAGCCCAAACCCGGACATACTGGTATTATAGTTGGTTTATCTCTTTTGCATGTCACTTCCCCTGTCTGATTGGACGCTTTCCTGTTTTTTTTTTAATCGCTTACTATAAATTGACCGATTATCGAAATTTGGGTTATATTTCGATACACTTGAAGTTATATTTAGACTACCGATAACATGTATTTTTGCATGTATTTATTTCATTCACTTTTTCTTCCTGGCTTCCTTCAAGATTCAGTGGGTAATACTGTAGTTCAGTGTTCGACGGTTAAACTCGTACTCCAAAGGTCAAGGATTCTGTTTTCAGGACAGCTCTAGTTAGTTGTATCTCTCTGTCCTTGGGAAAAGCACGTATTTTCCATTTTCTTCGCATGATATAATTAACACCATGTTGAAAGTTCTCTTAAAACCCAATCAACAAAACCAAACCAACAAACGTAGATACTGACTGCGATAGCAAGTTCTTTTAAATCAAAGTCCGTGTGCAGTAATTAATCCACGTGACTAATTTGTCAAATTATATTCATCTCGTTAATGCAATTTATGCACATAAGTTATTGGTATATAAATTGTCTTTCACTCGAACTAATTTTCAGGAAATGTATCATCTGGGACAAAAATTTATTAAATGTGACAATTTTTTTTTATTAATATGACATACTGATTGCATTAAATGTGACCTAATTATTATATAGAAAGCATAATAATTATTGTATAAATGTGATAAAAGTGTTACGTTAAGTGTGCCATAAGTTTATTGCATTATGTCAATTGTATAAAGTGAGCCTTATTTATCATACTAAGTACAATATAAATTTTCGTTAATCCAATTAACGTTTCTTTGTTCTTGTATGATTTAAAAAAATAATAATTATAATCGTAGTTTGTATTTATGTTTTTGAATTTTCACTCTGAGTTTATACTGATTCGACCGCTTAAATTTTAAACTTTACAGATGTTTCTCAGTTCCCATGTAGAAAAGTTTGACGATACTTGTCACATAAAACTATACAATACTAGTGTTAACTCCAAGTTCCCATATATGTGACATAAACTCTACTACACTATAGCTAATTCTCAGTTTCCATGGGATACTTGTTTGGCGATATTTGTGATATAAAACTGTAAAATATTGTAATCGCTGGTCAGACTCAAATGCCGCTTATATCTTTGTGCGCCGAAGAGACAACGAAGGCAGACTATGTGTGTGTGTGTGTGTGTGTGTGTGTGTGTGTGTGTTATATATATATATATATATATATATATATATATATATATATATATATATATATATATATATATATATATATATATATATATATATATATATATATATGTATATATATATATATATATATATATATATATATATATATATATATATATATATATATATATATATATATATATATATATATATATATATATATATATATATATATATATATATATATGCTACTGGTACACAGACAAATAATTCAAAATAGCAGAATGTAAATACAAGGACGTTTGCAGGAAAACAATGAGATAATTTGTTTAATAAATGGATTTAACTCTATTATTCTGAGGCCAGCGTAGATGCCGTTTTATTTATTTATTTACTTCAAATAGAAGGTGTTTTCTCCAGAGTGTGGTCTTTGATCTGATACTCTGCACCATAATTATTGTAACAACAGAAACTAATAAACTGTAATTTTCGTTTCGTAGAAGCTTTATTTCGTTTTGTTTGTTAAAGTTTATGTTTGATTTTAAATGCTAGCGAGCTTTGTAGCACTGTCTAGCTTTTTAGTTTTAGGTAAAGTGATTCCGCCTGGGTTTATATACATGCCAACTGTGGCTGCAATGGTTGTGTGTTATGAAGCGGTATATTACGTAAAGATGTCACCTTGCAAGTAAAGCATTATCACCTCTCGCCGAAGCAAGCACATTTGGTCGTAGTTCGTCGGACAAGAAAGGGCCAGGCCGGTAAAATAAAAGTAAAGGGATAAGGTCTTTTGTCGACTTCGATACATGCGCTACAAAACTCGTCCTAAGAACGCCGAAATCTTGCGATATTGCTTCTCTCATAATTTCTGACTACTAGTCTCTCTCTCAGCCGATCTTGATCGAGTAACGACGCGCAACCCCAACCTTGTCGGCGACCCAATAAGCGACCCAGTCGGCGACCCGGCAACCAAGACGACCATCCAGTCGACCCAGCGACACAGGACACCAAGTCGACGTCTCAGCGACTCAGTCGACGACTCAGTCACCGACAAAAAGCCACGATTAAGACGGTATCTCGCAGGGGTAGAAATCTGTCGCAGTCTGGAGCGTCCGTCCTCAGACAGATTTAGCGGTGTATCACTCCAAATACAAAGATTTATCCTACAAAACCCGACATAACGAGACTCGGGGAGTCGGCGTAGTGCAGCCGAGGGTGTTTCTGCTACAGTATTATAGAATGTGCACTACCGAGACACTAGCAATAACCGTGACACAAGATGCAAACAGGAGATATACAAGCGAATGTGCTCTTAAGAGTTGTTACACGGAAGTGCACCTTAAATTGTAGCCAAAGATAGAAGATGCTAAAAATGCTCGTTACTACACGACCAAGGTACAGTGCAATCGGAAAATTACAGTCCTCAACGTAATAAAAATCAGATCACAGTCCCACGTTCAGATTAGGGAGACACCTATAGAAGTCCCAGTTACTTTAGTATTGTATGATATATTATTTTAAATCGATTACTATATCAATGTTCTTACAGGTGCACTCATTAAAAATCTCCCATGTTGCAAATGCTAGACTATGTACATACACCATGAAAATAATATGTAGCCAACAGCGCCAGATTAAAGCTTTGCAGGGTCATACGCACTGAAATTATTATCGTCCCTCCCCCCTTACAAAATATGAAACTAAAAATCTATTAAAAGCTAAAACGGTAGAAAAATACAAGTGTTGCCATCATTCCAATTCGAATCACTCGTATCTGCAGATCGAAATGGTCATATATAATTCATTCAATTTTACCATCAACAAATATTTTGAATTTTATTCTAGTGCCTCGTTTGGGATGATGTCCTAAGCACGTGCTTAGTGTGCTTAATGAAGCAGGCACTAGCAAGATCAAGTTTCGAAGGTGTACAAGCAACAATATCGAGGGTTCAATATATCAACTACAGCTTTCTCTGGAGATACTCATACCTCTGTGTTTACAATTTTAAAAAATTCACATTATCATAGCATCTCGGGATTTTGCAACCTTAATACAAGGAATTTCTGAAACAGGGTTGTTATGAGACGGTGTATATAAAGATGGAAACTCAAGTTTTCTTTTATCTGCATCTGCGGCGTCTAGAATTGTTGTACAAAGCTTGTTGAACTTGCCATTCTAGCAACCAGATAGAGCAACCAATTAGAAAGCACACTACACCACAGGTGAAAGTACTCGAACATGGACTTGTCAAAACAACGGCAGGACATTGAGTATTATCTTAGTCCGATTAATCAACCAACACCTTTCATATCTGTGTTAATAATGATGAACGATACGTGAGTATGATATCATATGTTCTTTAAAGTGTGAAATTTTGTTGCATGAAAATTTGTCCGGAAAAAAAACTGCGCACACATTAGACATAAAATGGTAATTAGCGACAGCCATTTCTAGCGCCGTATTCAAATGGCTTCAGTACAGAGAGTTGCTCCGGAAATATAATGTACGTGTCATAAAGGAAACCCTTCAGGAGACTCTAGCTCCACAGATACGAGAAATACTGTAAAGTGTATAAAATATACACCGATGTATGCAGCCAAAATTAGCTGCAGATTTGTGCAGGCTTTAATGAATAGGTGATATCGGTCCCTAAAACGCCAGCCAATATCATCACGGTTGTGGGACTGATTTGTCGGCCTAATAGTATCTAATAATATTTGATGATTACTCATTTCGCAACTTTCATTTTCAAGGGTTGAGGCTGCTACAGAAACATATGAGCACCAGGTAATTATTGAAGAACGAATAAACAACGCTTGTATCTTCAGGCTAAGATGTTCACAATATAACACAACCCCATCGCATCCTCCCACAAATCATTAATCAATCCCCGAAACTCGCGAAGAAATTTATTTTCGTCATGATATTGCTGTCAATTATCAGTTCCTGTATGACATGTTTGGCAATACATTTAAGATAAAAATGTATACACAAAAATTCGTCTGGATTAAAATTTAAAATGGAATATATATAAAATAAAATTTGGAAACTATTTAAAAATATACACTAAATAAATAAGTTCTTTAATGAAACTACCTTGTTATTACAAAAAGTAATACTCGCCACGCAATTGTCAATTTCAATTTTTATCTTAGGCTAATTTGCCTAATTTATAAATTTCCATATTAATTCATTCCCCTTATTTTCAAAAGCTAATATACCTACCTAATAAATTTTTCATATACATTAATTTGCCTTATTTTTACCAGCTAATATGAGTGCTGATAAACTTATATATAAATTCATTTGCGATATTGTTACAAGTTAATATGCATACTTGATACATTTCCATATAAATTCATTTGCCTGATTTTCAGAATTTAATATGCGTGCTTGACAGATTTCCATATAAATTCTTGTTACCTTATTTTCACAAGCTTATATGCATACTTGATACATTTGCACATATTATCACTAGTATTCTTAAGTTAATATACATATTTGATTCTGCTCGATATACATTTATTTTGCTTGTATAGAATGTCCTTCACTATTTTTTTAATTTGAAAATTTCATGAAGGTGGAAACCGATTTTCTTTTTAAACTTTATTCTCGACGACTGCCTTTGTAGAGACATTTTCTTGTATTTCCTTTAAATATTTGTTACAACACATTCCTACCAACTGTCTATTCGCCCTCACTGATGATGTTATTTATTACAACATGCTTCTTGTCATCCCGTGCAATTTAGCACTTTTAGATCGATTTGAAACCAACATTGAAACCATATTTACTGCATAATTTTATGTCGTGATAATCAATAAATAAATTTTCATTGCAGTTTCATTATGTCCTAGAATATAAGGACTCCTTTTTCAGCTTCATAATTCTTGAGTACTAACAAAATATTTTTTACTGGAATTCTATATATTCAATCTTTCCGCCAATAGTTGTGTAAAATAGTCTTGCATTGGTCTTGCACATAGACATGTACTATATAATCTCAGACACGATTATCACTGAAGATATATTTAGTTAATATGTTTTGCTTATCAGTGAGAAGAAATATTTCAGATATCAATATGATGTCTCAAAGCAGTATTAAAATGTCGTTTTTCCCTCTTTAGCCCCTTTTGTGTCCTTGACCCCAGTGATATATTCTACCCCCATGACATGGCCCTTCTCTAGCCCAAATGCGACCCATGCACGGTCAACAATTTAATTATCCAAGGTGTGAAACAATCATGGATGGGGGTAGAGTCTATGAAGTATGTTAGTGCTCCAAAGAGGGGCCACAATAGCAATTTATTATTAATGACCCACAATGAATTAACTCTAGCAGCAGTTCTGATCCATAATCGGGTTTTCTAGTGCAAGTGATAATCGATACTGTTCATTACCAACTTGGGGCTGATCATTGTACTTTTAAAACAAAAGTTCAGTTTTGATATTATCTAACATTTTTTTTTGCTATCTCTATGCATTCTGAATCTCCATATCATTGTTTTAGATTTTATTCACGATTTTTATCACAAAGTGTGATACTGCTGTAATAGTTTCAAGTTTGGAGAGTTCATTTAACCTTTTCTATATAATTTTTTATTTACCCCTTTCACTGGATTGTAACAGCATCACATATCTAGCTCAGCATCGGTTGAATTTCTTGTTTGACGGCCCAAAAGCTTTCTCCATATTTTTTATTTACCCTTTTCACTGGATTGTAACAGCATCATATATCTAGCTCAGCATCGGTTGAAATTCTTGTTCGACGGCCTGAAAGCTTTCTCCATATTTGTTATTTACCCCTTTTACTGGATTGTAACATCATCATATATCTAGCTCAGCATTGGTGGAATTTCGTGTTCGACGGCCTAAAAGCTATTAAGGCAATTCATTACAAGCTGTGATCTTCTTAATTTACACCAGATGGGTTTACCTCAGGGCAATATTTGAGAGCATTCCATAACTGATGTAATTTGGTTGAGCTTTATCCATCTTGTTCTTGGACTTCTTTTCCAGAAATAAAACTACACAGACCCTGTATTTCATTACGAATTTCTCGCAGAAAGTCTATTTGTTTATTTTTTTATACTTTATTATTTTTTTTTAATTTTAATAGTAAATTAATCGACTTTGACCTTTTGTAAATCTGCGCTGTTTCTTATTTGTGCTTATAATTGTCTATGATTTTTATTTTCTACCAGCACTGTCTCAAGCTTAGAGGCACTGATTAATTTATCCTCGATTACCACCTAGTACAGTTTACTGATCGCCTTGAGACTACTTTGTGCTGATGCAAGTATTCTGAGTAGACGCGTAATCATGAATGCGGTCGCATCGAAATTAATTTGATAGCACCAACATAGACACTAGTTACTGTCGATATAGCTCCAACAACATTTCCGACCGGTGCATTCACGATGGTTGCTGTGGACGTGATTCCAGTCACACCAAGGCCAACCGCCGTTGTCGAAGCAATCCCACACATGGCATCTACGACCATACACGGGCGTTTTTATTATACGATTAGCACGATTCTCTAGGTAATTTCACTTCGCAGTTTACAATCGTGTATTTTAACTGTATGACAGGCATAATTTATCCAGTCTCGTCATCAGGCACAGTTGCAATACGCACATGTATCTCTAGCTAATTCCCAGGACCCTTTCTTAACGGTATACCATTGTCGAACCATTTTGGGGGTGTTTAGAAATTTGTTAATGAAGTCAAAGCTTGAGCGTTTTCACATTATAATGCTATTACACTTATAATGCTATTACACTTAATTATAATGCTATTACACTTAATTATAATGCTATTACACTTAATTATAATGCTATTACACTTATAATGCTATTACACTTAATTATAATGCTATTACACTTATAATGCTATTACACTTAATTATAATGCTATTACACTTATAATGCTATTACACTTAATTATAATTCTATTACACTTAATTATAATGCTATTACACTTATAATGCTATTACACTTAAATTATAATGTTATTACACTTATAATGCTATTACACTTAATTATAATGCTATTACACTTAATTATAATGCTATTACACTTATAATGCTATTACACTTAATTATAATGCTATTACACTTATAATGCTATTACACTTAATTATAATGCTATTACACCTTTAATGCTATTGCACTTAATTATAATGCTATTACACTTAATTATAATGCTATTACACTTATAATGCTATTACACTTAATTATAATGCTATTACACTTAATTATAATGCTATTACACTTATAATGCTATTACACTTAATTATAATGCTATTACACTTATAATGCTATTACACTTAATTATAATGCTATTACACTTAATTATAATGCTATTACACTTAATTATAATGCTATTACACTTATAATGCTATTACACTTAATTATAATGCTATTACACTTAACTGACCTGGAACTGGCATAATATTACGACTTTTGACCGGTTCTGAAACAAAGAAACTACATGTCCGTGATTTAGCCATTATGTTACAGTCAAATTCGTGGTTACTTCCTTTGAAAACCATTCCGCGGGGTGAGAAACTCTGCTTTTTTGTGGCAGTGATGTCACCGGTTGATTAAGTCTTAGAGGCAAGAAAACCGACATTATAGCACATCAGTGATACTACCCCAGGCCGTTTTCGAAGAGACCACCGGTATCCAATCAGAACAAAGATAGTCGAATATTGGACGGGTTTCTCACGCATCTAGACATTATTTTGTTATTTTCATTATAAAATAATCGGTGTACGTCTGGACATTGGCGAGAGCAGGTCACCGGGAAGTTGGAGATTTGACTGCGTACCGAGTGCCGAAGTAGCGTGCTCGTTAAAAACACAAGAGAAACCGGAAACAGCGAGAATAATAGGAACACACAGAATAAAACCTATAGAGAAAAAGAACTGAGGGAAATTCAAATCAAGCTCCAGTGTAAAAGCTGATATCAACAGAGAAAGAAAACACAGAAGCAAGATCAAAACAAATACCAGCAGCAAAAGAAATGATCCCATCATTATCGAAAGATAGACCAATAGTGTGTGTGTGTGTGTGTGTGTGTGTGTGTGTGTGTGTGTGTAGGATTTTTATCGTAGCTTTAACAATGTTTCAGTCATATCGCTACGACGTCTGCAGTGAGGCAGTTAACAGTGATACCTGGCACTGGGACATCATGTCGCAGACATGGAGCATGATGTCCCACCCAGTTACATTATCCTGACACCTGGCCGACCAGTCTTAACACTGACCTCTTAATTCTGAGCAACAAGAGAGGCAGCTGTTAGTACCATCTTTGAAAGTCTTTGATGTTTCATGGGGACTGGATCACATGGAAGGTAATCAAAGGGTAAAAGCATATTATGATGCAATGTGCGCGTGGATTTCGAACCCTCAACCTTCTTTACCTTGTACACAGTTATATCTAAACTGGGGATTGATATCATGATTAGACCACTTATCGACTAAATTTTGTGTTTACCTTTCAGTCCAACCTTGCGCACTAATACTCGGTCCCCTACTTCAAGTTTGGAGTCTCGGACCTTTTTATCGTAATGTTTATTGTTATTTGCATGGCTATTGCTCGACTCCCTCGCCGCGGCCGTGTAAGCAAGTTGGAATAGGTTTTTCAGTTTCTTCACATACGCGTGGGGCTCTTCAGCAGCCTCACCACTATCTGGTGTAGTGCCAATATAGGCGTCGACAGAAAACCGGATGTGCCACCCAAACATGAGAAAATGGGGCGAGAATCCGGTGGAATCATTCATAGTAGCATTATATGCGTGTACACTTGGAGCAATGTAAGATTTCCAGTCCTGTTTTTGCTCTTACTCCAATGTCCGTAGCATTTTTAAGAGAGTTCCATTGAAGCGTTCGCAGGCACCATTGGGTGAAAGGGGGTGGAGCGAGGTTTCTGTATGTTTGCTAATTTGCATAACTCTGTATAACTTCTACCCTCGAAATTAAGTCCCTGAGCGCTGTGCAACCTTTCCGGGAAACCATAGTATCGAAAGAAATTTTCAAAAATGGCTTTTAGCTGTAGTCTGATCCGTCTGATTGCGGCAAGGAACGGCCTGGGCATACCTGGTGAAATGATCAGTTATCACCAAGATATTCTCTAACCCTCCATTAGATCGCTCAAGAGACAAAACGTTTATGCAGACAAGCTCCATTGGGCGGGTGGTGTGAATTGGGGTTAACGTGGGCATTGCCCTAACCGGTGTCTTTCTTCGTATGCACCGTTCGAAAGACTCCACTTTGCTGTTCACGTCCTTCTCCAGACCCGGCCAATAAAACCGCTGCTTAGCTAACCAGTGTCTTTTCCCTGCCTTGATGGCCCATATCGTTGTGGATGCCTTTCAAGGCTAGGCTCCGGTACGACTCTGGGGTCACCAGTTGTCTGATTGGCTGACCCTCAAGAGAAGTGGTTCTGTAGAGAACGCCGTTTTCAACTACAAGGCGGTACCATTCATGGAGAAATCTCTGCATGGACAAATTTTCTCTCCGGATATCTCCTCCCTGGGCCGAAAACCCTTACTCTTGGTCAATAATTTTCGCAGAGTCTCATCAGTCAAATGTTCCCTGTCCCCCCCCCCCCCCCCCGATGTTATTACAACGTTCAGGCAAGAACATCAGCCGAAAGAGGTGCCGAATCATCTGATACACACTCAATCAGGGGAACAGAGACGGTGGCTGCATGGCAGATGGCTTTCACCACGTCGGGAAACATTTAGAAATCAGCAATTTCTTGTATTTTGTGTGACTCTCATGTGAAAGTGGAATCCCCCAATTTCAATTGTATGAGTTTCCTTATATATCTTTGTTTTTCCAAATTTAGAAGATATTTGACGATTTCCATCAATATTTCAATAATACTTCTTTTGAACTTCGCTAACTTTTAGTTTTTCCAGGTTTATTAATATAATTGACTTTAATTTCTATAAATATTCCACATTAATTACGTTCGACTGTTGTTGGACTGAGCTGGTGACTAAATGGTTAGACTGTTCACATCGGATGCGGGTTCGAACCCCTCTTGATTCATATCCAAGACTTACACAAATGGTTCTAGCAGCTGCCTCACTTGCTATTCAGCACTGAGAGGCCAGTGTTAGGAAGGTTGGCCTCAGGTGTCAGGATAATGTGACTGGGTGGGACATGATGTCCGAGTGCTAGACATTACTATAAACTCTTACTCTGCATATATCGTAGCAATAGTCTTGAGCAATTGCTAAAGCTATGTTAAATATCCAGAACCGTCAAGAGGGGTGGGGGTGGGGGCGGCAACTGGGGTTAAATCTGCGGGTCCCGGGCCGAACAACACTTTTTATATTTATGAAAGAAAAAATTTGTTTGAACAAGAACTAGGAGAGGTATGGGTGTTTTTTTTACACCAGGACACATGATCGCTCTATATGGCCCTGTAAATATCTAAATCACACAACAAACAAGGTTTAGAACCAAAGTCATGACCTTTGATCTTTATATCATATTACTTTGTTTACTAGAAGCAACTAAATACAAAATATAGTCAGAATTGAATATATATGTATAAGTCACTGTCGCTGTGTTCATAAGCTCAGAAATGCAAGCATTGACCTTGACTTTATTCCAAGGTCATTCTTTACCAAAGTGAAGATATGTTGGTGGTCAGATCTGCATCATTTTTATTCAGGATGAAGTAAATATTGGAAGACATATTTTAGTGAAAATCTTAAGTCAATGCCATGGTAGAGAGGTAGCAATAAAAAGATTTTGGAGTGAAAACACCATGTTAACGCCATGGTAGAGGGGTTGTGATACATGTAACAAGATGTTGGAGTGAAAATCGATGTCAATATTATCATAGAGGGGAAGTGACAACGAGATTTTTGAGTGAAAACCCAGTGTCATGTAAGAGAAGTAGTGATAAAAGATTTTTGAGTGAAAACCCAGTGTCATGTAAGAGTAGTGACAACGAGATTTTGAGAGTGAAAACCACGTGTCATGTAAGAGAAGTAGTGATAAAAAGATTTTGGAGTGAAAACCCAGTGTCATGTAAGATGTAAGAGAGGTTTTGATAAAATGAATTTAGAGATGGACACCAAGGTGCTGTGATTTGGGGTAGATGAATATTTTCATTTAGAACAACATCACATTGCTATCATGTTTAAAGAAAAACTCATGTTGAATAGCGATATTTAAGATGGCACAGCCATTTTAGTGAAAACTACGACTCTATGAAAATTCATTCAAGAGAAGTATCAATAACACAATTTTCAAGATGGCCACCATAACGGCCATCTTGGATGTCATACTGGCATAACTTTAAGATTAGCTGCATATCTTACAAAACCTTATTCACAACAGAGATCTCTTTAGAAGTAAAATACCCACCATATGGTCTAATCTGAACCATTTCTTTTTAGGACCAGCAACCGACGATGGAAAATGAATGACAGGCAATAGCATAAGCTCTTCTGTAGTTTTTTTTATATTTGTTATACCAATGGTACCAAAAGACAGTAGGTTTACACTTTATGAAGTCTGGGTTGCTTGTTTGTTTTGTTTGCTTGTTTGCTTAGGATTTTTAATGTAGCTTTAAAAACAAATTCAGTCATATCGCTACGATGTCTGCAGTGAGGCAGTTTTATAGTGATGTCTAGTACTGGGACATCATGCCGCAGACATGTAGAATGATGTCCCACCCAGTCACATTATCCTGACAGCAGGCCGACCAGTCCTAACACTAACCTCTTAATGCTGAGCATCAAGCGAGGCAGCTGTTAGTACCATTTTTGTAAGTCTTTGGTATGACTCGGCCGGGGATCGAACCCACGACCTCTCGCTTCCGCGGTGGACGCTCTAACCACTAAGTTACCGGTGCGGTCTGCCTTATTATTAAATAAATTGGCTGCAGACACACACACTTAAAAAACTGTCTTATTAATAAACAAACTGGATGAAGACACACAATGTAGAAAATCTGTCTTATTATTAAACTGGTTGAAGAAACATGGTCTAAAAACCTGCCTCAGAACTAAATTTGAGATATAATTTGAAGGATGAGAAGTCAATAAGATCGTCCTATTTAAAAAATTTAATTAACCTCTATGTATGTGTGTGTGTGTGTGTGTGCAAGCATGTACACAGGATAGAGAGAGGCAAATAATAATACCAAAGAATAACACAGTTACCTATAAGTAGTTTATTTGTCAAGAAAATCTCATTTTTGAATTAGCAAATGAATGTACAATATTCTATAGCATTTTCTTTACTCACAAAGCTCAACATGTGACATGACTAAATATACTTTATGTGAAATACGAATGTACAACTGTTTGAAATCAAAATGTATGGTCAGTTTGTTCATTTACAGCACACAAACACATGCATATTAGCAGTAAATTAAATCTATATTGACCAAGAACACAACATGATAGCTGACCCAAACTTGTCTGATGGTAGGATTTAAACCTTCACACTTTTTTTTATAGTCAGGAATGCTAACCATTTTGCCATTGAGACTTCAGAACGTTCAAGTCTTAAAAGGGGCACATGTACACAGTTAAGTGTAAAGAAACTAATTATCCTAAATGATCTTGTACATCTGTTGAAAAAGCCCATATTTATATCTGATATAAATTCAATGATAATTAGAATGATATGTTTTTTAAAAGATTCAAAGGGAAAGAAATATGGTGTCACTAAGCATATACATGTAAGCGCTTTGAGCTTCTAAAAATTAGGCGCTATACAAAGTCCTCATTATTATTATTATTATTATTATACATTTTACAAGTGAGAAAGTTCATAGAACTAATTAGACATTTTAGAACAAAAATCTTCTGGCATCCATTTGAAAAACAAAATTATTCTGAGAGTACATTCAAAAGACCGACTGTACTGACCACACACAAAAAAATGATTACTGCTTCTTTGTCACCGATATTATACAGACCTGTCGGTGATGGGATACAATATAACAACATATATTTCTAATAGGACAATATATATTCACATATTGTCAGTGACAATACACAATACATGTATATGATAGGATGGAATACATTTAAATGATAGAACACAATACATGTATATGATAGGATGGAATACATTTAAATGATAGAACAATACATGTATAAGATAGGACACAATACATTTAAATGATAGAACACAATACATGTATATGATAGGATGGAATACATTTAAATGATAGAACACAATACATGTATATGATAGGACACAATACATTTAAATGATAGAACACAATACATGTATATGATAGGATGGAATACATTTAAATGATAGAACACAATACATGTATATGATAGGATGGAATACATTTAAATGATAGAACACAATACATGTATATGATAGGATGGAATACATTTAAATGATAGAACACAATACATGTATATGATAGGACACAATACATTTATATGATAGGATGGAATACATTTAAATGATAGAACAAAATACATTTATATGATAGGACACAATACATGTATATGATATGATGCAATGCATTTAAATGATAGGACACAATACATCTATATGAAAGGACACAATACATGGACTCGTAAATGTCAATTGATAATACACAATACTTTGACATGGACATGTTACTAATAGGAAACAATACTTATACATGGACATGTCACTGATAATATATAATACACAATACTTGGACTTGTACATATCACTAATAGGATAGAGTACATGGACATATACTCTGTCAGGAAAATACATGGACACAAATTCAGCAGAAGAAACAAGGTTTCACTTGAAAAAATTTAAAATTTCACCTTTTCATAGAAAAGTTATTTTATTAAGTAGTGTTGAAATCAGTCTAGTGTATCATGCATCAAGGACCATTTTGAAGGGGCCCTGAATGGCCAAGCAGTCTAAAGCGCTCTCCATTATGGATCACTGCAATCTCACCTCTGTCTTCATGGGTTCGAGTCTCAAATTTGGCCAATGTAGGTATGTGACAAAGCTTGCCATTAGCTTCTCTTTGGTCGGCGATTCTTTCTGTTTTTTTTTTTTTTAAATGAGACCCTAGCCTTTTAAGTGCATTCCCTTTTTTTTTTGAGACCTTGTACTTTTTTTTACACTCCCCTTTTTCGTGAGGTGTTGTCCTCTTAAGCACATTTGTTTTAGTGAGACCTTGTCATTTAAAAGCCCACTCCACTTTTTAGTGAGGTCTTGGCCTTTGAAGCACACTTCCTTTTTTAGTAGACCTTGTTGTTCAAAGCACACTCCCCTTTTTACCTAGACCTTGTTGTTCAAAGCACAGTCCCATATTTTGTAGTGTGGCCTTGACCTTTAAAACACTCCTTTCATAGTGGGGCCTTGGTCTTTAAAATACACTTTTTGTATTAGGGCCTTGGTCTTTAAAACACTCCTTTCATAGTGGGGCCTTGGCCTTTAAAATACAAAAATCCTGTTATTGTGGGGTCTTAATCTTTAAAGTCCTCTCTTTTTATAATGAGGCCTGGGTCTTTAATCAACATGAACCATCAACTTCTAAAACTGACTTATGATTCTCACCTTTCAACTTCTGTCGGTCTGATTATTATTGGAATTAATTATTGATATCCATTAATTGTAAATTAAAGTGACAACACCTGAAAACTAAGAAACACGAAGCAGTAGGAATAATCAGATTCAAAGTTTATCTCTTTGTATGGATTAAATTTGAGGACTTTATTTGCTTGCTGGAACAAATGTAATGGTCAGTTTATTGATTGCAAAATGTCTAGGACTTCCATCTGCCAACCCAAATACTGTCCACTTCGAGGCATATTTGACATTGTCTGCACTTATGCATTGGCTGCTGGCCAAGTTCAGGGGTAGCCATCCAATCAGGGTAATTTTGAACATAAAATTGCTAAAGCAAAGGGATAATGGTCATAAAAAGTGAGTAGGTGGTTTGTAAGGGGAGGCAACCTTATTACAGATCTTTCTAAATCACATACTGATATCAAATTTCCAACAGAATTACAATGGGATTATTATTGATGGAGAGAAGAAGTTTGCTTTGTTCAAAAGTCACAACAATTTTATGTTTAAATTCTGTACATAAAACATTTACTAAAAAGGTTGAATCACATGCTAAAATTTAGCAATATACAGAATACAATGTGAAGCAAATAAAGGATGAAGATTTGTTCGTCAAATGCATCTTAGAATGTTCTGTTCAACATTCTTAGTTTTAGAGATTTAATTATTGACCCATAGGGTGGGTGATTATATATGTGTGAGTGTGTGTGTACATGCATGCCTGTATGTATGTATGTATGTATGTATGTATGTATGTATGTATGTATGTATGTATGTATGTATGTATGTATGTATGTATGTCTGTATAAGATTTAATAGTACATGGTCATAGCCTTTGCTTTATATTGCATAGTTAGTTTCAGTTGCAAAGTGCATATCAAACAAAGAAAGGATAAAAAAAAGCTAAAATCAGCAAAATACAAGGATAAATAAATATGTATACACCACACTTTAAAAAAAAGAAATCAAAGACTTTCCCACTGTTTGAAGTTGGTGGACTACATATCTTGATTGCCTTTTCTCAGGGCTGCATGAGATTCCAAAACTATTACGTCAACACTTCGATGCAGCACATAACTTCTTAAAGTAAACCAAAAAACGTTAAACCAATAAATTACTAATTTACTAATGGGCAAAGATATTGGCAGCCGGTAATTGCCAACATCTGTATTTATTTTTTTGCCTTTGTTCCCTAAAATCTGGATACTGATTGCACATATTGTGGTTGTTGTTGACTTAATTTTTGGTACATGTACATTGATACTAAAATTAATAGCAACTATTTGCAGTTTCCCCCATCTTACAATAATGTACTCATATATAACTCATGCCCAACTGTAAATACAGACCATGATCTGATATCACAAAACGTAATGTTAAACTAACAAACTGCAGTGATCAGATCTGCTGGTGCATTATGCAATCACTGATCTGGGTCTGTGCAGTCTACAGTAAGATCAGATTTATCGGTTATAGGGATAAGAGCAATATATAGTCAGAATAACAAAATACCGTGCTCATAATATTATATCCTCTGGCACTCATTTGCTGAAATTTTTATTTTTCTTGCTTACTGGAGTTTCAGTATATGACAAGGTACTAAGTTATGAAACCCATCTACCTCCAGTGGTATTTTCCTGTAAATAGTTTTGCTAATTGTAAGGTAAAGTGAATGATTGTTAGAAGAAAAATATTGGGTCTACAATTGTCTTTTTACAAGTTCACGACGATAATTTACACTATTATTATCTTCAAGAAACCCACAATTTTCTTGCAGCTCTACTATAGATGTAAACTATCTGGTTGTATTTCTTATAATAAAGAACTGAAATGAATATATGCTTTTATTTTTTGTTGTGCAATAATGCACTTAATATTCATACATTCTTACAATCCAGACAATACAATATTTAAACAAATTCTAGAACAAATATACGGAAGACAGGAAACTTGCACCATCAATGTGAGATTTCTATTTTTTAAAAACCAGTTTTGTATGAAAGACAAATATTTTAATGCGAGATTCAGTAATTATAGGTTATGAGTAAGTATGAACAAATTGTGTCTATCCAGACTACTAACACCATAGCATCCCTGTTTGTTAACAATAAAAAATTAATTCTAAGCATTAAACGCATGCATGTCAGGGTTGAGTATGAAGCTGTGCAGCATGGTGAAATAATGCATAATTATGACAACAGTAAATTAATGGGAGAGAAAAAGAATACCAGATGTATTTGTTTGTAAGTCGAGTCTGTCAGTAAATTAATGGGAGAGAAAAAGAATATCAGATGTACTTGTTTGTAAGTCGAGTCCATCAGTAAATTAATGGGAGAGAAAAAGAATACCAGATGTACTTGTTTTTAAGTCGAGTCAGTCAGTAAATTAATGGGAGAGAAAAAGAATACCAGATGTACTTGTTTGTAAGTCGAGTCCGTCTGCATAAAACAGACCCTGATCTGCCAGCGCACAACATGAGATTGGGGTTAGTTTTCTGAAGAGCCCGAATTATATGCAAGCATAAACTGTTAATTTAATGTTTTTAAAATTGTAATAAAAATGTACAACATTCTTCAATAAAATCTAAAACTCCTTTTTAAAATTTTCTTATTCCTCCATTCACAAGCAAACCTTAGTTTAACATACTAAATGACATGCAATACAAAAAAGAAGTTCATTTGTTTATCATTAAATTACTATATTTTTGGTATACAAATCAATTACTTTTTGATCTGGAAGTCTGGGCTTTGTACTATAAATCAACTTGCATGGTTTATATCATTGAAACAGCTTTAAGCATTGGTTATGCCATGACAATGAGATGTAATCAGCAAAATCGAAAATAGGTCACGTGGCTGTACCAATTCTTTCATTTACAATGTCCATAAATTATTACAAACTAATATGACTGCTTGTATAATTTTTTATAATTATTTTCTTAATTTCTCCAGCAGGAAAAGGAAAACGATTAAAGAGTTCACAATTCACAGACCACATAATACTTGGAGACTTTACTCGAAAGGGTACTGTACTCATGCAAAACATGTTTTGTTACCAAAAATTCTGCAATGGATTTTACTTTATTCATCTTTTCTTTAACTATATTTCTTCCAAATCAAATTTTAACAAATTAACCCCTGGTACCACATTTATGCGTCAGTAGGTAGTAGTCTACTTCTGAGCTGTGTAACATCACGGTCATGTAAGATACAATAAAGTGGGTGGTATCATAGAAAGGTAGACATGTAGGTCTACAAAGATACCAAATAATCTGGACGTTTTAGTTGCACTACAAAATATAAAGAGACCAGACTTTTTTTCAACCCAAAATTTGCCAGTGCTCGGAATCTGGCTTTGTGTCTAGATTTTTGACTTTTTAGCTACAGATTTAGTGGACCAGACTGAACTGCATACAGACGAACCTTGCAAAAAGTAGGATAAGATGGGCATTTAGAAAAAAGTGTTGTCTTGACATGAAAATTATGGGTCCTTTAAGAAGAAAGAAAAAAAAAGAAAGAAAACAAAAAACCCTCCAACTTTTGCCCTTCTACTCATGTGCAAGCAAAATAGCCAAAGAAAACAATGTTTTTAACACAAATAGGCATTATATTAACCAGAAATATCCTGGAAGTCGATGAATTAGGATAAATTCAGAAATAGCCCCCAAAATGTTTTTCCTACTCTCATTTCGGGTGAAAATGTTGAAAAACTCCAAGTGGTAATGAGTTAGAGGACCAATGAAATCTGACATTTCAATTATTTTATTTTATGTAATAGAGTAATTACAGGTACATCTTTTTCATTTAAATAATTGATCCTACAAAGGATTGTAATTCATATTAATGACTTGAATGTTTTGATATTTATCAAATCAAATAGATTAAATATACAATTATAATATAATCACAACACTTTCATATATTCACTAAAAATGCCCATAATATAGGTTTAAATTCAGAAAAGAGATGGTCCACTCATAGATCAATCTATGATTAAAATATTTGCTTGCAGGTTTGTATCACTGAATCATCAGAGTATCTGTATCAGTAACTCCATGATTAAGTAACTGTAAAGCTCTTGTGTCAGTGAAACAGAAACCATGTGACCCATAAGATTGAAAAAATGAACCAAATTTTCCATTTGCACACATTGAATTGTCTAAGCGTCACATAAAGGATATACTTGTGGAGTTTGGCTAATTAATTCTAAATGATTAAAAACACTTCCATCAAAAAGGGGAGGGGGAAGCATATAATTTACTGCAATTTCCTAATTAATCTGGAATAGCATAAAGCGATTCCGTTAGTATTTAAGAAACCAAAAGTTACAAGTGAAATGAATGTAGCCAAGGAGTTGATCTGGCTTCCACCCATACTCGACAATGACTTACATGTAAATGAAAGTCAGCGAAATAAAAAAAATGTAGTGAATTTGACTTTTGCTCCACACAGACTTATAGACCCACACAGACCCAAAATATGGCAAGTATCTAGAATGTGAACACTGCCTAAAAGAAAGGCTTACAACCTTTTGTGACTGGTGCGTTACTTAGCAACCAAATCCTTACTTAATAAATTCTATGTACAGTAAAAAAAACTATGAAAAGCATTTGTTCACACAAATTATGATCTTGTGTAAACATAATAAATGACACATTTTCGTAAGGCTTTGCAACAAGCATTGAGAATGGTAGAAATTCATAACACTGGACAGGAACAACTTGTGTATTAATGCAAACTGCATAAGTGGTATGACAATACAAGTAAGAAAAGTAGTTCTGTTATTTATTTCTTGAGATTCATTATTGTGTTAAAACTACCTATAATAGTAAGAATTGAATTTCATACTTTACTGAAGTCAAGAATCATGAAAAACAATATCACACAATGCATAAAAGGCCTTGAAAATCGACATTAACCCCTCCATGATAGGCCTTTGCAAACTGATATTGATGGTCAGCTTAATGAATCCAGCAAGATGTATGAAGTTCAAACCTTAAACAATATTATAGAAAAGCCATAAATTGCACATGGGGTGAAGGAAAGACTATATAAGAAATAAAACAGAAGGATACATGGGAAAGCAGCACAAGTCTGGTTAATGAACACCATTCATTCTTAGGTAGAGATAGCCAGGCAGTCCTAGTTGTTGAACATAAAAGCCAGTCCTGGCAGTCCTAGTTGGTCGGCATCTCAGTCGCTTGCTAACAATTACTGCCTTCCAGTCCCATAATACCATCTGCTTATAAAACAAGTAGTCAGTGTTCTCACATCTCTAGCTACCATTCAGCGAGGTTGTTTAGCTTTTAATTATAATACAATAATATATTTTAAAAAATAGCAAGTGGCAGGAAAAATTGTTTTTGTTAAGTGCTGAGAAAATGAAAAATCCTAAAATGTAAATAAGAAGCAAAATGGTACATTTCTGGTAAAACAGTACAAATCTTCAAAGGTTTATCTACACAAAGTAATTATTATACAGTGAATTGAAATTTGAGGTCCATAATTTTTTCACATTTCAAAATAAGGAAAAATGTAAGAACAGAGATAATATTCAACTTTAAGTTTGCTGCAATATGTTATTATTATAATAATGTCATGTCCTTTGATTAATTTACTATCAAACAAACAAACAAAAATTGCATATGGCAAGAATATTGGCTTTGGTTAGTATGGTTACAATCAACACTAGGAAACACTAATTTAAAAAAATACCTAGATTTGTAATTTAAAAAAACCTATTGCTATTTCCTACATTATCTGCATGGCCACCTGAGACTGGGATGGTCCTAAAATTCATCAGTAAACAGAAATCAAACTGTCTTGTTCACAAGGAGATCTTAGGTACGGATCCAGAGGGGCAGGGCTGTGGGAAAATCCAACTCCCCACTTCTTTGCTAAAATGCCCCTCTTCAATTAAAAAACAGAAAAGTAGTCATTTTAATCCCAAAGAGACATATATTTCTTAAATTTAAATCTTCTTCCAATTTAATCATGGGTATGCCCCTGGACTAAACATTTTGTTTTGGCAGTGGTCCCTAATAAAGTTAATATTGTTATGTAAATCACAGTTCAACATGTGTTGGAATTTATATATGAAAATGCTACAATGATATAAATGAAAGAATGTACTATGAGCTTTAAAGCCTAATGGAAGATGACTACATATAGATAAATGAACAGGTAAATAATCCCCATATCTTTAAAAACAAGGCATACATGGTTTTACAATAGAAATCAATTGCAAAAAGAACGTCAGCAGGCTCCAAGTTTTAGACTAGTGACAGTGTGATTCAGTATAAATTCTCATTTTGTTTTATGGTCTCAAACAGTTCTGAGAACATCAGAAGCCAAACCCAAAAATCAGGACTGCCTTTGAACATTCAAAATAAGCAATAATGCAGGAAAAAAATAATAATAATGAAAATATAACATTGGCAACATGGGTCAAAATGCCCAAGTAAAAAGGTTCCTTAATGAACAAATCAAGACACCTCTTTCGCAAACAAAAAGAATTCTGCCACGGCATATTCCATATTGCCCTTTTGGTCACTGGTCCAATGCCATAACCACAGCAATTGAGGGACACAAACTTCTGTCCTCCGTAAACAGCCGTAATTCATAGCAATACCAGATGTGACAATAAAATGAATAAAAAAGTTCATCAATGTATATTACAAGCAGGTTTCCTTCGCAAGACTGTGTCTACTAAAGTGGGTGTTTTATTTGTGTCCATTAACATTTAAATTTTAATTTTAATTTGAATATTAGTTTCAATAATAACATTATTACAGTTTCAATAACAATCAACAATGATCTGATAAAAATGGAGTATTATGAATAAATGGACAATGAATTTGGTAGATGTGATTAGCACTGAACACAAATTAATGAACTGAATGTCGCAGGCTCCAAAAACTGCAGTTGAATCATATTTGATTGTTCCAGGCTCTAAGAAGTGCTAATGAAACATAGTGGATTGTTGCAGGCTCGTAGAAGTGCTAATGAATCATTACTGATTGTTACAGGCTCCAAGAAGGGCTAATGAATCATTCCTGATTGTTACAGGCTCCAAGAAGTGCTAATGAATCATAACTGATTGTTACAGGCTCCAAGAAGGGCTAATGAATCATTCCTGATTGTTACAGGCTCCAAGAAGTGCTAATGAATCATAACTGATTGTTACAGGCTCCAAGAAGGGCTAATGAATCATTACTGATTGTTACAGGCTCCAAGAAGTGCTAATGAATCATAACTGATTGTTACAGGCTCCAAGAATTGCTAATGAATCATTACTGATTGTTACAGGCTCCAAGAAGTGCTAATGAATCATTACTGATTGTTACAGGCTCCAAGAAGTGCTAATGAATCATTACTGATTGTTACAGGCTCCAAGAAGTGCTAATGAATCATAACTGATTGATACAGGCTCCAAGAAGTGTTAATGAATCATAACTGATTGATACAGGCTCCAAGAAGTGCTAATGAATCATTACTGATTGATACAGGCTCCAAGAAGTGCTAATGAATCATTACTGTTTGTTACAGGCTCCAAGAAGTGCTAATGAATCATTACTGATTGTTACAGGCTCCAAGAAGTGCTAATGAATCATAACTGATTGATACAGGCTCCAAGAAGTGCTAATGAATTATTACTGATTGTTACAGGCTCCAAGAAGTGTTAATGAATCATAACTGATTGTTACAGTCTCCTAGAACTGCTGTTGAATAATAAATGAATGTGGTTAATTACTTTTCTTATTGATCAGTGATCATGACAAAATATTTTTTTATGAAATAAAGTAATGGAACTTTTTTAAAAAATAAAATTTCAATGAAAAAAACAAACATTTTGTTGGTCCCAAGTTTTAGGAATGTCAAACATGTTCAAACAGGCTAACTGCAAAACTGGATAATGTTTAGTTTTATGTTATACAAAAGTCACTGGCCACAATATTTCAGTATTGACTCATTTTATATAGATAACAAAAATATTTTATTTTTTAAAAAATATATCTTATGCAAACACTTTTGATTACAAATACATGTCATGCTAAGCATGAAGCAGAGCATGACTACAACATTTGACACAAAAAGAAAAAATCTATGATACATGAAATATACATGAAATATTTTAAATGTTATTGTAAATAAAAATATGAAAGATAAAATATTAAACAAATGCAAAAGAATGTAAAAAATATAAAAATACAAGATGTATTGAAATCAGCTGTGAATGCCGCAAATTGATAATGGGTTTGTAAGCAGATCTTTAGGAAGGTAAATTTACCATATATACTCACTAATAAGTCAAATCCAACTGCGAACAACATTGGTCACAAACAACTGTCACATAATGAGTCAGCAGTTTTGGGTGTATGTTGCTTGTTATACTCATTACTCCTAACAACTTGCGTAGACCCAGATTTTCCATAACATCATGCAATTGTAGATATGTGCCGCAGCAGTTGGACACTGCTTATAAGTGAGTGAACATGGAATATGTACATCTGCAGGTAATTTACTGTCTGAGAATTAAATATTTCTGATCTTTTGGACAAAAGTTACTCCAATATTTTCATCAAAACCAGTAGATGAAGAGATGGAATACAATTTCACTGCTATCATGAAAGCTGGATCAGAAAACTATTTACAAATAACTTTTCTTTTTCATACAGAAAACTAATACCTTTTAACTGTTTCAAACAGAACTGCAGTTTTTTTATTTTACAGCTAAAATCAATAATAATAAACCAGTTACAAGGGTTTGACTGTTTTGGGCAGAACTAGGTTGTTTTCTTTTTTGATGGATCCGGCCCTAAGACTGATTATAATAAACCAGTCACAAAGATTTTGACAGTTTCAAATAGAACTGTTGTTTTCGGACTTGGACCTGGTCCTAAAATTGATTATAATAAACCAGTCACAAAGATTTTGATAGTTTCAAATAGAACTGTTGTTTTCAGACTTGGACCTGGCCCTAAAATTGATTACGAGAGCATCAACATCATCAGATCTGGGACGCCTTCGGGAAAGTGGTGGGGTCCATGTGCGCTGAACCTTTGCACGTGCACGGTTTCTCCGACTTGGAATAGCAAACATGGAGCTTGGTTGTATCACATAACTAGGAAGAAAAGAACTAATTTAGAATTTTGAGACATAACAATTTGAACATTACCTACAATTGTTTCAATATAAGTTTTTAATAAGACATGCGCTTAACCAGATTACTGTCATGTACATTTGTGTTAACTCTGATTACTGTCATTTACATTCATGTTAAATCAGATTACTGTCATTTACATTTGTGTTAACTCTGATTACTGTCATGTACATTTGTGTTAACTCTGATTACTGTCATTTACATTCATGTTAAATCAGATTAGTCATTTACATTTGTGTTAAATCAGATTGCTGTCATTTAAATTCATGTTAAATCATATTACTGTCATTAACATTTGTGTTAACTAAAATTACTGTTATTTACATTTGTGTTAAATCAGATTACAGTAATGAATGTATGTTCATGTTAAATCAGATTTGTCATTCACATTTGTGTCAACTCAGATTACAGTCATTTACATTTGTGTTAACTCTAATTACTGTTATCTACATATGTGTTAAATCAAATTACTGTGATGTATGTTCATGTTAAATCAGATTTCTGTGATTTACATTGTGTAAAATCATATTACTATGATTTACAGTTGTGTAAAGTCAGATTACTGTCATTTACATTTGTGTTAACTCAGATTACTGTCATTTACATTTGTGTTAACTCAGATTACTATGATTTACAGTTGTGTAAAGTCAGATTACTGTCATTTACATTTGTGTTAACTCAGATTACTGTCATTTACATTCGTATTAACTCAGATTACTATGATTTACAGTGTAAAGTCAGATTACTGTCATTTACATTTGTGTTAACTCAGATTACTGTCATTTACATTTGTGTTAACTCAGATTACTATGATTTACAGTTGTGTAGTCAGATTACTGTCATTTACATTTGTGTTAACTCAGATTACTGTCATTTACATGTCATTTAGATTTTTGTTAAATCAGATTACTGTCATTCACATTCAAGTTGAAACTATGATTCCTCTCATTCACATTATTTAGCAACATTCAATTTTTGTTCAAATTACCTAATGGGCAAAAATATATTTTTTTAGCACCAGTTTTGTCCATTACTGAAAACAAAATTTGCTCGCTGTCTGTGCCAAAGAAAGTAGAGAAAATGAAGCTTATATTTCATCTGTACATACATACACAAAATAAAGTCTGCATTTCAGGTGTGTCAACAATGATACAGGTATTTTATTTTCTCAATTCAAACTCTTAACAATATAGTTTATTTTTTCATCCTAGTCCAAGAATGTGGACAAGCAATCACCATAACAACATTTATTGGTAAAAAATTAGTGAATTTAAAGAAATGTCAGCTCTGATTTTATTCTGGCTAAAATTAAATGATAATATAATATGTACGATAGAAATATGATATCTACCCAGACTGACAGTTTTAAAAATCTGCCAGTGCAATGTGTAAACACAGATCTGAGTCTGCAATTTGCAGTTGGTTTTACAGATGAGTGAATATAGAAAATATAAAGTGACATCACATGGATGTTGTTCCTAGTGTAATAATCGTTTTATGTTAAACTGCAGACTAAGCACTGATATTACAAAAAATGGACTTTCTTAAGTGTTATATATTAATTATTACATTTTGTTTTTTTTATTTAAATATCCATGATACTTATTTTGATTTAAAATTCAATACAAAGCCTTACAAGATCAAGAATCCCTGTTTTTATTTAAAATTCAATGCAAATGCCTTCCAATATCCAGGATTCTTTCATGTATAATATATACTTACATTAGATCCCCAACTTTTAATTTCCTCTTTGGAGAAGGATTCAGAATGACATAGGACACCTCATTCTTCCTGCTTTCAATTTCACCTGCAGAATAACAAAAAAGATATGTCTATGACCTGTAATTTGTTAAATACATGTAGTTGTGATTTGTGCTTTCTATTTCACCTGCATATATAACATAATAAAAAGAATTATGTCTATAACCTGTAATTTGTTAAATACATGTAGTTGTGATTTGTGCTTTCTAGTTCACCTGTATAAATAACATAATAAAAAGAATTATGTCTATAACCTGTAGTTTGTTAAATACATGTAGTTGTGATTTGTGCTTTCTATTTCACCTGCATATATAACATAATAAAAAGAATTATGTCTATAACCTGTAATTTGTTAAATACATGTAGTTGTGATTTGTGCTTTCTATTTCACCTGTATAAATAACATAATAAAAAGAATTATGTCTATAACCTGTAGTTTGTTAAACACTTGTGATTTGCACAGCTTCAGGCTTAATGCTTATTGAAAACAATCACAACTAGTCAGTTTACAGCTATATGACAGAGGGAAAATTTAAATCATTATTTCAGAAGTGGGAATATCAATTTAGGGGCAATGTTGGAATGTGATTCATTTGTAACAGCAAAATGTTGGAATGCAGCTCTCATTAGAGAATGGACAAGCAACCCGCAAAACGAGCAAAGCAAAACTAAAATATTAGCACTCCTAATTGATAAAGCCTGACTTTGTAAAGCACAACTGCAATGAGGAGAATTTTATATTTTGCACATACTGAAAACGTCATATTGAGATTGGTCTATACAATATTAATTGCCATAGTAACAACACTTTGTATCTGGGCAGCAAAAGAAAAATTATTTTCCATGCAAGATCATCAGGCAGCCTGAACAATATTACTATCCAGTCTATAATGTGTGCAAAGAGATGAACACTAGTGACACCCATTCTCAAATGTAAACAAGGAGATGAACACTAATGACAGTCTCTAATGTATACAAAGAGGTGAACACTAATACCATCCAGTCTCTAATGTTTACAATGATAAACACTAATGACACCCAGTCTCTAATGTATGCAAAGAAGTGAACACTAATGACAGTCTCTAATGTATTCAAAGAGGTGAACACTAATACCATCCAGTCTCTAATGTGTATGAGGTGAACACTAATGACACCCATTATCTAATGTATGCAAAGAAGTGAACACTAATGACAGTCTCTAATGTATTCAAAGAGGTGTAATACCATCCAGTCTCTAATGTGTATGAGGTGAACACTAATGACACCCATTATCTAATGTCTGCAAAGAAGTGAACAGTAATGACAGTCTCTAATGTATGCAAAGAGGTGAACACTAATACCATCCAGTCTCTAATGTATGCAGAGGTGAACACTAATGACAGTCATTAATGTATGCAAAGTGGTGAACACTAATACCATCCAGTCTCTAGTGTTTATAAGGTGAACATTAATGACACCCAGTCTCTAATGTGTGCAAAGAGGTGAACATGAATACCATCCAGTCTCTAATGTGTGCAAAGAGGTGAACAGTAATGACAGTCTCTAATGTGTGCAAAGAGGTGAACATGAATACCATCCAGTCTCTAATGTGTGCAAAGAGGTGAACAGTAATGACAGTCTCTAATGTGTGCAAAGAGGTGAACAGTAATGACAGTCTCTAATGTGTGCAAAGAGGTGAACAGTAATGACAGTCTCTAATGTAAGCAAAGAGGTGAACACTATGACACCCAGTCTCTAATGTAAGCAAAGAGATGAACACGAATACCATCCAGTCTCTAATGTGTGCAAAGAGGTGAACATTAATGACAGTCTCTAATGTATGCAAAGTGGTGAACACTATGACACCCAGTCTCTAATGTAAGCAAAGAGATGAACACGAATACCATCCAGTCTCTAATGTGTGCAAAGAGATAAACATTTATGACAGTCTCTAATGTAAGCAAAAGAGATAAATACTAATGACACCCAGTCACTAATGTAAGCAAAGAGATAAACATTAATGACACCCAGTCTCTAATGTAAGCAAAGAGATGAACATTAATGAGTCTCTAATGTATGCAAAGAGATAAATGTTAAAGACACCCAGTCTCTAATGTAAGCAAAGAGATGAACATTAATGACAGTCTCTAATGTATGCAAAGAGATAAACGTTAATGACACCCAGTCTCTAATGTAAGCAAAGAGATAAACATTAATGACACCCAGTCTCTAATGTAAGCAAAGAGATGAACATTAATGAGTCTCTAATGTATGCAAAGAGATAAACGTTAAAGACACCCAGTCTCTAATGTAAGCAAAGAGATGAACATTAATGACAGTCTCTAATGTATGCAAAGAGACGAACACTAATGACACCCATTCATTAATGTATGCAAAGATATGAACACTAATGACACCCATTCATTAATGTATGCAAAGAGATGAACACTAATGACACCCATTCATTAATGTATGCAAAGATATGAACACTAATGACACCCATTCATTAATATATGCAAAAGAGATGAACAGTAATGACACCCATTCATTAATGTATGCAAAGATATGAACACTAATGACACCCAGTCACTAATGTATGCAAAGATATGAACACTAATGACACCCATTCATTCATGTATGCAAAGAGATGAACACTAATGACACCTAGTCTCTAATGTTTACAAAGATATGAACACTAATGACACCCATTCGTTAATGTATGCAAAGAGATGAACACTAATGACACCCATTCATTAATGTATGCAAAGAGATGAACACTAATGACACCCATTCATTAATGTATGCAAAGAGATGAACAGTAATGACACCTAGTCTCTAATGTTTACAAAGATATGGACACTAATGACACCCATTCATTAATGTATGCAAAGATATGAACACTAATGACACCCATTCATTAATGTATGCAAAGAGATGAACAGTAATACCATCCAGTCTCTAATGTTTACAAAGATATGAACACTAATGACACCCATTCATTAATGTATGCAAAAGAGATGAACACTAATGACACCCATTCATTAATATATGCAAAGATATGGACACTAATGACACCCATTCATTAATGTATGCAAAGATATGGAAACTAATGACACCCATTCATTAATGTATGCAAAAGATATGGACACTAATGACACCCATTCATTAATGTATGCAAAAGAGATGAACACTAATGACACCCATTCATTAATATATGCAAAAGAGATGAACACTAATGACACCCATTCATTAATGTATGCAAAAGAGATGAACACTTATGACACCCATTCATTAATATATGCAAAGATATGGACACTAATGACACCCATTCATTAATGTATGCAAAAGATATGGACACTAATGACACCCATTCATTAATGTATGCAAAGATATGGACACTAATGACACCCATTCATTAATGTATGCAAAGAGATGAACACTAATGGCACCCATTCATTAATGTATGCAAAGAGATGAACAGTAATACCATCCAGTCTCTAATGTTTACAAAGATATGAACACTAATGACACCCATTCATTAATGTATGCAAAAGAGATGAACACTAATGACACCCATTCATTAATATATGCAAAGAGGTGAACACTAATGACACCCATTCATTAATGTATGCAAAGAGATGAACAGTAATACCATCCAGTCTCTAATGTTTACAAAGATATGAACACTAATGACACCCATTCATTAATGTATGCAAAGAGATGAACAGTAATGACACCCATTCATTAATATATGCAAAGAGGTGAACAGTAATACCATCCAGTCTCTAATGTTTACAAAGATATGAACACTAATGACACCCATTCATTAATGTATGCAAAGAGATGAACAGTAATACCATCCAGTCTCTAATGTTTACAAAGATATGAACACTAATGACACCCATTCATTAATATATGCAAAGAGGTGAACAGTAATACCATCCAGTCTCTAATGTTTACAAAGATATGAACACTAATGACACCCATTCATTAATGTATGCAAAGAGATGAACAGTAATACCATCCAGTCTCTAATGTTTACAAAGATATGAACACTAATGACACCCATTCATTAATATATGCAAAGAGGTGAACAGTAATACCATCCAGTCTCTAATGTTTACAAAGATATGAACACTAATGACACCCATTCATTAATGTATGCAAAGAGATGAACAGTAATACCATCCAGTCTCTAATGTTTACAAAGATATGAACACTAATGACACCCATTCATTAATGTATGCAAAGAGATGAACAGTAATGACACCCATTCATTAATATATGCAAAGAGGTGAACAGTAATACCATCCAGTCTCTAATGTTTACAAAGAGATGAACACTAATGACACCCATTCATTAATGTATGCAAAGAGATGAACACTAATGACACCCATTCATTAATATATGCAAAGAGATGAACACTAATGACAACTAGTCTGTTTACAAAGATATGAACACTAATGACATTTGTGTCACTTTAAATTCCTCTAATTAACTATTAACCTGCCATCTGCAACTAAAGTGTAATACTGTATTTCACTGACCAATGGGTTTTAAAGATACAAACTTTGTGTATTTTGTTTTTATTTAATGTCTATGTAGTTGTGATTACCTAGTTTATGCCCATGTCTGTCAAGAGTTTTGTGGTTTTGCAATTTTAAAAAAAAAAAAAGGCATTTATTTTCATTTATTTGAATTTAAATTTTCAGTCATTTTCTATCTCTCATATGAATAAATAACTTATAATGGGATCAGAAGCCCTGATCCCCTTGGGACAACAAATCACTCAAACATGCATCAACACTTCCGGGAAGGGTGGCAGGCATGTTGAGACAACACCTGTTTGTGAAATAGTTACATGGATCATATGGCTCTCACATGCCATTACATACAGCTAGATTGGTACACCCTGGCAATTTCCCAATATACAGATATTTCATTACATAACAGCTAGATTGGTACACCCTGGCAATTTCCCAATATACAGATATTTCATTACATACAGCTAGATTGGTACACCCTGGCAATTTCCCAATATACAGATATTTCATTACATACAGCTAGATTGGTACACCCTGGCAATTTCCCAATATACAGATATTTCATTACATACAGCTAGATTGGTACACCCTGGCAATTTCCCAATATACAGATATTTCATTACATACAGCTAGATTGGTACACCCTGGCAATTTCCCAATATACAGATATTTTAGCAGTTGTAAGTGTTGTTGAAGACCAGATGTAATGGAGTTGTTTGATCCAGACTAGCTGACCAGCACTGAAATAATCACCTTCTCCTAAGTATTATGTATACTAGATTGAGTTAACTTCTATAAATATAACATTAGCTTACATAGGACAGAATAATAATAAAAGTACAAATCAGATTTCCAAAATTTGCTCAAGAGTTTTGACTTCAGAAGTTGAAGAATTTTCATTGCCTTCACTTTTAGCATACAAATGGTCAAAAATTAGAACTATTAAAATATTAAAATATGCATATCATTTCATAATATCAGTCCTTTACTTACTTGTTCCATTCACACTCTCCTAATAATTATCAAAAGCATTTTTAGCATTTCTCAGATCATTACCTGGATTGCATTGCTGACATTATTCATGTTAATAATTAGAAAATATGTTGTTACAGATTTCCAATGCAGTTTTTTTAATAAAAACTTTACCGAATGGAAAATGTCCTGTCTGCTTTAGAATGTGGCAACATTAGTACAATTCTACTAAACCCACCAAGAAGTTCCTGGCAATGGGCAGATTTAGATTGCTGTCTGTCAGAACTGTTCTAGATTGTACTGTCTTGTTTGAATGATTACTTGACATTTATATAGAAAATTTGCCATTGTAACCAGGTGACTGCTAAACTCAAGTGAACTGCTAGTTCAGGTCAGACTGTAAATTGTCTTGCCCTGCATAAGCCAGCTGATAGTTATGTGATCACAGGCAGTATTACTGTAAATTTGCTACACAGGCAGTATTACTGTAAATATGCTACACACCCAGTATTACTGTAAATATGCTACACAAGCAGTATTACTGTAAAAATGCTATGCAGGCAGTATTACTGTAAATATGCTACACAGGCAGTATTACTGTAAATATGCTACACAGGCAGTATTACTGTAAATATGCTATTCAGGTAATATTACTGTAAATATGCTACACAGGCAATATTACTGTAAATATGCTACACAAGTAATATTACTGTAAATATGCTACACAGGCAGTATTACTGTAAATATGCTATTCAGGTAATATTACTGTAAATATGCTACACAGGCAATATTACTGTAAATATGCTACACAAGTAATATTACTGTAAATATGCTACACAGGCAGTATTACTGTAAATATGCTATTCAGGTAATATTACTGTAAATATGCTACACAGGCAATATTACTGTAGATATACTACACAGGTAATATTATTGTAAATATGCTACACAGGCAGTATTACTGTAAGTATGCTATACGGGTAATATTGCTGTAAATATGCTACACAGGTAATATTACTGTAAATATGCTACACAGGTAATATTACTGTAAATATGCTATGCAGGCAGTATTACTGTAAAATGTTACACAGGCAAAATTACTGTAAATATGCTACACATGCAGTATTACTGTAAATATGCTACACATGCAGTATTACTGTAAAAATGCTATGCAGGCAGTATTACTGTAAATATCCTACACAGGCAATATTACTGTACAAATGTTACACAGGCAGTATTACTGTAAAAATGTTACATAGGCATTATTACTGTACAAATGTTACACAGGCAATATTACTGTACAAATGTTACACAGGCAGTATTACTGTAAAAATGTTACACAGGCATTATTACTGTACAAATGTTACACAGGCAATATTACTGTACAAATGTTACACAGGCAGTATTACTGTAAAAATGCTACACAGGCATTACTGTAAAAATGCTACACAGGCATTACTGTAAATATGCTACACAGGCAGTATTACTGTAAAAATGCTACACAGGTAATATTACTGTAAATATGTTACATAGGCAGAATTACTGTAAAAATACTACACAGGCAGTATTACTGTAAATATGCGACACAGAAAACAAAGTGTGAAAAAATGGAACAAATTTAATTTCTCAGTAGTAACTTTGTATACATGATAGATTTCAATGAGTGATGGTAAGGAAGTGAGACGCCCTCAGCACAGGAGAAATATCCTTCCATCTCGGATGCTGACCTGTATATATCAATATTATTTTTGTTACTATTATTATTATCTACCTATCAAAGTGAAGAATTCATATGAAAACTAAAAAAGTTAAAAACAGTTGATACACAATGGCCAACACTTACAGTAATCTTCATCACTTAGCTCCAGGCTTTTCATCCTGTTGCGCACTAGATCTGAGATATCAGCTTGTTCGGGGTTCTCATTTGTATTCCATTGTTTGTGCATGTACATAGACGAGGAGTTCTTCCTCAAGTCATTCTTAAAAGGTAGTTGTGATGTGTTGTTATTTTCCTACAACAAGAAACAACTTAATTCAATAAATGAACACATTTAGCATGTACAGAAAAAAAAATCATTTTTTTTCGTTCGATTGAACTGTTCATTCGTTAATAAATCCAACACCCAAACAGAGATACCTCCACCTACTCAATAGTATACCATGTTCTATAAACGTTTTTCTTTTAATCATTATTTCTTTATAATTTACAATATTTTGGTTGTAAATTTATTTTAAACAAATGTCTAAATTTTATTGACAAAAAACATATGACACAAACATTTTATATCAGAACCATTTGAAACGTATATGGCAAATGTTCAGTCAGTTGATAGTGTAATTTCTTCTCCCTCACATTAAAAATAGTATTCATGTTTCTGTCAGTCCATCCATTCATTCACTACACTTTTGTTTCTACTCTATAACTTTCAATCCATTTAAGAATAATGGATTAGACTTAGCGTACTTACAATAATATATCAACCTTACAAATGTCCAATACTACACTGGAGGTCGAATTTTCAAGGTCAAAGATTTTTAAAAATCTGTCACACTTTCCTTACCATGCAATAACTTCATTAACATTTAACATTAATGGCTGGAACTTGGTACATATATACATTATCAACAAAAGGTGTACTGTGTATCACAGGAGTGTGTGCATGTCTAACCTTCACTGTCAAGGTCGTTGCTCAATATTTTAAGTTTTTATATCACACTTTCTGTACAACTCCATAGCTGTAAAGACATCTGAGATTTAAGGATAAAACTTGGTATATTTTAGATGTATGTCCCAAATCACATCCTATCTTGAAAGTCAAACCTGAATATTTAAATATAATCGAGATTTATGCCCCAAATCACATTGGGACACCTATCTTGAAAGTCAAACCTGAATACTTAAACATAACCAAAAGATGTATGTCACAAATCATAATGGGACTCCTATATTGAAAGTCAAACCTGAATATTTAAATATAATCGATAGATGTATGTCCCAAATCACATTAGGACTCCTATCTTGAAAGTCAAACCTGAACACTTACCATATATACTCGCGTATAAGCCCGTTCGTGTATAAGCCGACACCCCCAAACTGAATTGGTAAAAGTGGTATAAAGTGCATGACCCGCATATAAGCCAACTCATAATTTTTATACAAACGGTACATCACAAGATGCACAAAGTGAGTTCTGAATAAGTTTATTTAGGTAAATCACATAATTAAATAAAATAAAAGTAAGAAATCTAGTTTATATGTTGAAATAAAAACAATTCTGAAGTGTTAAGTCTTAATGGAAATTTAATTAATCCTCATTCTAAAATCATGAATTATAAAAGTTCGATCACTTTTAGAATCCTTCAAAATTGGTCTCTGTATCAGACTCGCCAAACATTTCACGAAACTCAGCTTCTGTTACGGGCGTGCTTTCATCATATATGTCGTCCACCCGTACTTGCTTCTCGTTCACAACAAATTCGCGTGCTGCAGCACAATTGTTATTTGCTTCTGCATATTCAATAACTTTAAGTTTGAATGCTGCATCATAAGCAGAACGCTTTCTTTTACTTCCAACCCTATTCATTTTATCCGATTGAATTGAATATAAACTTCTAGAGAGATAAAACTGAAATAATTTCTTTCAGTAGTAGTATATTATTTATATACCTTATCCTGTAATTATTTCTATGTGTGGTTGGTTTTCAATTTGTATTTGATAATTATTTATCATTGTTATTTGTGTTGTGTTTTTTAAACTATGGGTAGTGTGATTCAATTGATCAAACTATGATTGGTTTCAGCATGGACATTATTCAAGTATTTTGACAGTTTATAACTTGAGCAGAAACCATATCCACTACCATATCTCATTAAATAATACATCTGAGAGTTGGCATCTATTAGTTAAGTCATTGGCATTGTGCAACAAAACAAACGTATTATCCCCGAGGCATTTACCACAGATTAAGCATATGGTAGCTATTGTACAACAATCTTCCGCTAATAAACCACTTTGCTTCACAAACAACTAAACAATAGTTGTATATAAACTGTGGCTCCTGATTACTTCTAAAACACCTGTCAAAGAAATCCAACAAATTATATTGTTTTACAATTATTCACGCTGACTCGTATATTGCACTGTTATTTACCGTTCCTAAGTGTGCGTGCAACAAACCCTTATGGAGCCTCTCGCTATTGTTCCTTGAAGACTGTCATACATGTATTTCTACTCTCGATCAAAATGTTTGTCATATATACCTTCAGTATCGTAATTCTTTTATTTCTTTTCACGTAGATTCTTTTCATATTTACAATGAAATAGGCTAGCGTGCATTTCTACAAAACTGTAGAGTTTAATTATTACTGATTAGCTGAGGGTTAAATACTTGACTAGAGATTAATAATATGGCGGTTTGGAAAATACACGTATTTGCGTGGTTCAAATAACATGTATGGCTGTATTTTCTGGTGGATGGACATCTGTCAAATAGACGACAAGTACGTTAAAACATGTTTTTCATTTATTATCCTACCACTTATGTTAGAAAAAAAATATTTGTTTTACTTCACGACAGGACAAATCTTATCAGCTATGTGGCATCATTAGGCATGTGATCTCATATTTGGCAATCGATGGAAACAATAAATATTGGAAATCTAGGGGAAAAAGCATTATAAATTTCAGATTTGGATCTTGACCAGCAGATAAGCTGAGCCCCCTTCTTCCAGGCCTTATTTTTGTCCTAAATTTCTCGGCTTATAAGCGAGTATATACGGTAAACATAACCAAAAGATATATGTCACAAATCATAATGGGACTCCTATATTGAAAGTCAAACCTGAATATTTAAATATAATCGATAGATGTATGTCTCAAATTACATTGGGACTCTTATCTTCAAAGTCAAATATGAATATTTAACATTTTCAATTACACTTTATTTCATTGTATTTCTCTGTCACAAGATAGACCGAGTCGGAACTGGATTAGTGAAGACACGGAACACAACTGCGTTAATAAGATGTTTATTTTATAAACGCAATTTTAAAAATCAAGTCTGACACCAATATTTTACACAATATAAGAAAAATCTATTTAAATAAATGTTCCTAACATGGAACTATGAATTTCAGTAACGTAATGACAAAAAAGAAGTATATGAATGAATTTACAAATATGAATATATATAAAAGGCTCGTATAACGAGATAGATGCAAATATGCAAAGAATGCGTCGTCAATATGACGAGACTAGAATGAAGATATTAAATAATTAATACGTCGTCCATATGACGAGACATATGCAAATAGTGAACCCTAAATTCTGAAGTTCTCGTTCATGGGGCGAGATTTGTCTAGAATGAAATTATGCAGGTGTCGTTCATATAACGAGACTGCAAAGAAGATATTAAATAAATAATACGTCGTCCATATGACGAGATATATGCAATTGTGAACCCTAAGTTCTGAAGTTCTCGTTCATGGGACGAGATTTGTGTAGAATGAAATTATGCAGGTGTCGTTCATATAACGAGACTGCAAAGAAGATATTTAAATAAATATTACGTCGTCCATATGACGAGACTGGAATGAAATTATGCAGGTGTCGTTCATATAACGAGACTGCAAAGAAGATATTAAATAAATAATACGTCGTCCATATGACGAGATATATGCAGCATACGTAAGCACCATACACAGGCACCACACACGGGCATTACACGGTCAGCATAGACAAGCCCACACACGTAGTCACCACAACATGGCACCACACACGCAGTTACCACAACACTGCACCACTTCAGCACAACACGTCACCACACTACGTCACCACACCACTTCAGCTCTTTTAGCTGATAGATTGCTCCGTTTAGGATGGATGCGTTTCCGACAGGACTGGATCGTAATGTGTTTTCTGTCTTATAATTTGGTCCTTATATACCCCTAGCTGTGACAGATATGCGCAGCTAGGTACTTTAAACTGCAGGCAATTTCGCACATGCAGCATGAGCTGAGTGTTCGCTCATTATGCCGAAATAACTAAAAAGCCAAAAAAATAATAAACTACCCTCGGTAAGGCTGTACGCAGTAACGAAATCGAGACTAGATTTTTGACCACATATACATATTGAACATAGTCGTATACAATTCCGTGACATTCTCTAGAGCCATTTGAGACTATGGGATGAAACTTGGTACAGTAGCCCAAATCAGCTTCATATTCCTTCACAACTGTTAAAATGTCCTTCATAAATATAAAAAACAAATTCAAGTTTTGCTGTTAAAAACAAATTTGGACATAATGAGCTCATATTGTACCGCTTCCCAGGGTGTCTACAAATATTTTTTTTAAAAAATCGGCAAACTTTCAACAACAACAAAAAAATCCATGAAAATCTACAATCTAAAACTAAACAATACCTAATACTTAACAAATGGCCCATAGTCTCATGACCAATTCTTACTCTGACAAACAGGCTACTCAATGAGGTATGAACCTTGGTTAAGTTTCATCTGTTACAGATGGGTTAATTTAAATTGAACAGATCAGAGAACAGGTCAGGATACAAATCAGTTACATTTTCCCTTGCTGTGACCTTCATCTTAACACTTAACACATAGAGGCACAGTTAGGGTTGTGACACAACATCTATACACGATACATACATGGGGAACATTTGTTAAAATTGTAAAAAGAAAAGGAGCATGGTTTAATCATATAATTTGTGATCAGCATTATCAATTTGAATATCACAATCTGAATACGCTAAGAAACCGATCAAGTATGACATTTTTCCATTTATTTGTCAATCACACTAAAAATTCCATAAACTGCACAATAAAATAATGAATTTCAAAATGACACTAAAATTCTATAAAATCAACAAATCCACATTTGATACAAGTATCTGCACTTTGCAGAATAATACACAGGTGTTAGAATCCCGTCTAATGCAAAATTTGAATTTACTCACCAGATTCATACACAGAAAAAAGCTAATTTATAAATGTTTAAAACAAAATTAACGTTCTTTAAATTTAGTTGTGTGCTCGTTACACTCTTGTTGGCGGAATACACTTAATGTACAAGTATCGCCACTAATAATATACAGACAGAACTGCTCCAATCATAATAGGTAAAACAAATTGGACTTTAATGACCTAAAACTCTGCACAACTCGCATGACAAATGCTTGCAACCATTAAGCTTTGTGTAGCTAATCTCTTTCTCATAGCAGTGCATATTTCTTTAATAAAACTTCCATAAATAATAGTCTTTCTTTGTAAATCTGTGTAACATGAGATGATGTATAGCCTTATCTTCTCTGACTGGCAAGACCTAAAATGTATATTAACACATTAATGCCTGCTGCCTCGATAACTCGTTACACTTTACCTCCCTCATCTCCAGAGTGCCTCGATAACGAGGCTGAGTTTGCATAGCTTGTATCCCGAGCGCCGAGTTTGAGTGGCAGTATTTTACTATGCCTGTATCCTGAGCGACTAGTTGAATCGGCGCAAACCACTGGTTGATTTGAAGTCATTTCCTAATTATGCAGGCAGTTTAACCAATAAATTGTTAGCTTATATAGATAGAGTGTACATTGCTGAAGAAAGGGGGAAAAAAAATTGACTTTGATAGCAGCAAAATTAGTGGAAATATTTAGATTAGAAAATGAAGAAAATTACGAGAATCAACCGCTGGAAGTAGTCTTTTACTTGACAGACTGAAGAAGTATTTACACGAGGTTTAGTTTGCAAAAGAGATGACAAGTGGAATTTGTTTGTACATCAAATGGAGTGAATTTCACGCGTTGATAGTGTTATTCAGTGTGAATTTATTATGGAATTTTATGGATTATTCATGGCAAAAGAAACAAATTGGTACAAAATTCATTTTATCTTTATGTGTCAGTTTTATTTCTGCATGTAGTTCAAAATTTTTATACCATTTTGTATGTAATTTTAGTGAGAACTGCTGTGCCAAATTTTAGCTTAATTAAAGGAACAAAAATCTAAAAAAATAACATTTATTACTCGTAGCTCTCTGAAAAAAATCTGCAAGCAAAGTATTGTCAGCAAGTCTCAGGGATACAGGCACTGGTAAGGCTGCTCTAGGCGATCTCTGCAAGTATTCTGTCAGGGGCTACCTAGCTGTTTGGCTCAGGGGTTAATGTGTTAACACCTGTCTGAAAAATGCTGGAGAGCTATAAGATAATATTTGTGCAAATTTTCCTTGTGATGTCCATCATTTATTCAACTTTTTAAAAACATAAGTCATGTTCCGTATTTTGTTGATGTTGTACTGACCTTGCTATCTTCCTCAGATGTGTCTGTCGCTTGTTGGTCGGTACGATACAAAGCTATAGGAATCTCCCCCGTCGTGGAGCACAGTCCATTATACAGCTCACCATATGTACGATAACTAGCCTTTGTTGTTTTCTTGATTTTAATCTTTAGTACACAAAAAGAACATGACAGTCAATTACCATATATACTTGCTTATAACTAGAGTCCAACTGTAAACAACATAGATCCTGGTTTGTCATCAATAATGCACCAGCAGATCGGGGTATATGTTGTTTTACTGATTATTCCTAACAAAAGGCACAGATCCAGATCTGCAGGTCCATTGTGTAGCAGAAGATCTGGGTCAGTGCAGTCTGCATTCGGACTTAAGTCAGTATATATGGTAATTTTCTGTAAAATCTAAATCCGGAAAACAATTTAAATTAAGTGAAAATAAGTTTATATAGAAAATAAGCACACACTAGTTGTCTTGTATTTTCATGGCAAACATAATCATACATGTACACATATATGACAAAATATAAGATACAAACAAGAGGCCCAACTGGGCCTGATATTGCTTATCTGGTTTATATAATTTAACAGTCGACGATTTCATCAACCATACTTGTGTAGAACTGTAAGAATACAACATTTTTAGCTGTCTCCCAAACATATGATGTTAATTTAAAGTGATTTAATTTATCCTGGTAAACATTTGTTGTACAGATAATGACATAATATGAAGTATCTTGCCTGTAACTAAAGTCAACCAAAATTGTAATGATTTTAACTCACTTATCAAGTTTTATAGAAATGGAAAATTGATAAAGTTTCTTGATCTAGAGACATCAGATGCAAGGTGATTATTGTACTAATATAGCCTACACAGGAAGTTTGATTTTAAATTTGTTAAAATACTGTTTGTTCTCAATTATTTGTAAACAATGACTATAATTATGTATGTTGTCCACAATCTGTATCACTTTTCTATACTTTCCATAATTAACTTGATCTTAAATCATGTGCAATAAAGTCTGCTACATAAATAATCAATTCACTTTCCATGTTTTACTTAATTAACATTAATTAAATCATATGAAGTGAAATTTCCTTGTTCAGTGTAAATGAAACTTCCAAATTAAACGTATCATAATAAACTGCACTACTGATAACCAATGTGTAAGAGAAAATTTGTTTGGGCAAGAGGAAGTTAAATTAGGTTTTCCATAGATTGATGTGAAGACCACAGTGCCGATAGGATGCTGACATCGGAATACATCATGTCCTATCAAACTATATCTGCCATGATAACACATGTAATGCAACCAACATAATTTTCAGTAACTTAAAAAAAAACTACAAACAAAAAGCCCCAAAACTAAACAAACAAAAAAGAAAACCAAGTCTGAACATATAACGATAACATGTAGCAGTAATATGAATGAAAAATAGTACTACTTAAAATGCCAATATAACTGTCCTTTGGGCAGCTTATACAGCATATTGTCAAAAGACAATTAAAAGACAAAGTGGTCAGGCATACCCCCTCCCCCCCGCCCATGGCTGACAATAGCTAAGGTTATGTGTTAAGTCCTTTGAAGACTGCTCTGGGAAAGCCCATTGTGCTAATTTGCACAGATAAAGTTCACAATGTGAAACAACCAATTTAATCTGATGCAAGAACAAAAGTTATTTGTAAATCATTAAATGATAAAATTAAAGTTTTAGTTTCAAGTTGGATTTTACTCCATATATAAAACAAAGCATGATTATTTCAGTTAAGGTGAGATTTTTTTTTACTTTGAAGGTAAACGAAGTATATAAATAAGCTATCAGCAACTCTTGGTTGACAGAATTTTATTTCATGAAGCCCAAAAGCAAGGGAGAACATTTATTTATTTGCACATACATGTACTATAAAAACATATTGACATACATCCAACTAGGAGAACCATCTGTAACATATACAACATGCTGAATCCAACATTCGAATTAGTTCTCTTTATTATTATTCATTATCTTAATTTGGTTATAATACCAGCTATTAATTGACCCATGCCTTCTGAATGATTAATAGCAATAAACAGAGATTGGCTGAAATACAATAATAAGAATTCGTTGATGTTTCACTGTTGATTTGTGTTGATAAAGTGTTAACAACTTCACTGGACAGAGGTATTTAGTACTGCTGTATTAGCTTTAATGCCCCCAATAAGTATAAACATATTGCTTCGTCCTTCTTTATATGATATGGTGTCCTAAATGTGATCATGTTTCTATATTTAGACATTTATTAGATACAGTTCCGATAATGCTCAAATTATGGTCGTCAAGAACTGTTGCGACCAGGATTCAGTGGCAACAGTACCATCCACTCTCTAATGAATAGTAATTACACTTCCATTAACTATTCAGAGTAGCAAAGATTTAAAGACAAAAACTTGGTTTATGGTTTTCATTTAATGTCAGTGTTGTTATGATCAGAAGTCTACTAGCTACTTTTGTAAAATCTTTGTATTCAGTGCTTTGAAGAAAACTGAGTTAATTATTTCAATTCAGATTTGAATTAGTAGTCGTTTTGTACAGGCTTCTCAATTGGGCACCATCACATATTTTGAATACAAACACAGACTTCCTTTTTCCTAGTGTAACCCCCCTCCCCCAACAATATCTGTTAAGTATGAAAGTATATCATACATTCTTACTAAGTTTGAAGGAAATAAGCTAAGTACTACTCAAAGGAAAAAGCAGATATTGATTTGTTTTCATATGGGTGTGATTTACATTTTTTATTAGCTTTCACAATTTTTCAATCATATAGCTATCATGTCTGCACTGTTGCTAGGTGCAACTAGCAATGCAAATTGCGAGTGGCAGGTTACGTTTCATTAGCAACGCAGTTTTATCTCGTCTTTCAACAGATTAAAGACAATGATTTTCGAGCCCACAATTTCTGCTAAATTAAGTAATTTTCATATCGATTTAATGCATGTATCACTCGATCTAACGTTTAAATTTTGCTAGACCATCAGGTAAATGGTTATGCTTTGCCACCACCATGTTAGCTTCTTGTGACGCTAGACTGGTTTTCATACCTTCAATGTACGGATATTGAGTTGACTTTAAAAATAAAAGTCTACTAGATGAATCTAATCCACTGGGCATTTGGATTAACTCGGCATTTTTGTTTGTTGGAAGCAATCAAATGATCCATACTGTACCCTCAGAATATTCTTGTTAGAACTCGATAAATTTAACTCATGATTAGCTTAGTTACATTTCAAGCACATGATTGTTTCAGATGTTAAGTGTTGGTGGAAAATTCCCCGTTTTTTCCTGACTTTCATCAATATTTGCGAAATTGAAGGACTTTTCACGATCGGGAAAATTTTCATTTCTGACAAGTTTTTCCCGGTTTCCCAATAGCATGGGTATCCTGATTATATTTTGTTTTCTTTCAAACCTTTCATTCTAAAGAATTCTTCAGCAAGATATATATAAAGATGCATCTCATAAAAATAAACAGTTCCTATTACAGTATATATAAAAAACAAGGGGCTTGTATTGTTTTTTTAATACATAATACAAGGAACAACAATTTCTCAGTTCAGCTCTAATTTTCATATCCATTTAATTACTTGATCTAACAACGTTTCAAGTTTGCTAGGGCATCTGGTAAGTGGCTATGCTTTGCAGCCACCACGTTGCTTCTTTTGATGCTAGACTGGTTTTCATACCTTCCATGTAAGGAAATATGCAGATATCGAGCAGACTTTAAAAATAAAAGTCTGTCTTTGAATTGAATCTATTGTACATTTGGGTTGACTCAGCATATATGTTTATTACAAGCAACCAAATGATCCATACTGCACCCTCCGAATATTGTGGTTAGAACTCGCAAATTTAGTTATGACTCAATTATGTGATTGTTTTGTGCATCAAGTGGTCGCCAAAACTTCCTGGGTTTTTCCCAGACTTTCATCAATATTTGTGAAATTCATGGAATTATCATGGATAGGAAAAAATTTAATTTCTGCAGAGTTCTGCCTATTTCTCGGTAGCGTGGGAACCGTGCAAGAAACACTTCTACCAGGTCTAATTATAGCCTGCTCAGCTGCTATTGAGAAACTGAAAATAGGCTGTCTATATTATCGCAATGGAAGCCACATTATTGATAAAGGAGCCACCCCTGACAATATTTTGACAAGACTATAATCTAAAAAGCATTGCAACCAAGTCTGATCAAAACTAGCCAAGCTATTCTGGAGAATAAGTATTTTAAAAAAAACGTAAAAACATGGTTGCAATGAAGCCATACTATTATCAGGAGAGGCAACCCAAACAAGTTTGGTAGGATTTATCCTGAGGAACATTCATATCAAGTTTGATCCAGATGGTGCAGCATTGGTTATAAAGTTGTAAATAACAATGTTGATGAACAAATAATGAAAACTACTGTCATGATGCACACCAGACACAGTGTTATACCTTACAGATGGCAAAAAGTTGTTGAATAATTTTGATTATGGCTATCTTTGGGGTAACTGCATTACCTGGCAGCTGAAATATTAGCTTGTTAACAAGATTTTCAAAGATGGTTACCCAGGGAGAGCCATGGATTTTTTTTCAGAATGTCTCTATCAATGTGTGCAGTAGCATTAATGCTGTATGTTAGTTTTCAAATCTTTTCACTTCCTTTCTGAGTTCAATGTACTATGCAACATTACAATTAAAAGTGATTCTATAATGCTGATATAAACATTGTAATTGCTTACATAACTTATGTGTGTTGTTTGTAATTGCTTACATAACTTATGTGTGTTGTTTGTAATTGCTTACATAACTTATGTGTGTTGATTGTGTGTGTAGATACTTAAAGTTTAATTCAACACTAAAAATCCTTAATGTGATACTTACACTAGACAAGTGCCCCGAGTTCTCCTCTGCATCGATTCCTAACAGAAGTCGTACAAACGTGATCAAGTAACCCTTCACAAAGGTCTGGAAAAAAAAGGTAATACAATGACCAGTGCAATGACACTTTTGAGGTCTTTTTATTTCCCCACCATATGCACAGAATAGGCATGCAGTGGTACTCTTATTGTTCCATTACATAATGTTGTGAATTTCATTTTCACTCATTAACTGTAAAATCAATCAATTATTGCTGACTTTCAATTCTGAATACCTTGACCAGGACTTAGTTTCAAATGTTCCAACAGAATTTTACAAAGTTTGGGAGCTGCTTGAGAAAGTTATGGACCTGTTTGACAAAGTTATGGACTTGTTAGGCAAAGTTACAAAACAATGGTGACTATTTCCAAGGGAAGTAATTAAGGAATAATAAAACTATCTTAGTATGCCTGACACAATACAAATTACACCACTCCCTCGATAACTCGAGCACATCGGGGTCAAAAAACATCGACCGCACTATAGTGAGGCGCGAGTTATCGAGGGACCTATAATAACAAAAGGATCGATACAAAGGCAAAAGAGTGGGTGGGTGGCAGATTTTTTAGTTTTTAATACTCATGTTATAATCATGCTGTGATTAACTGTGAATAAATATCTCTTCATAATGGTGTTGTTTATTTTTTCCTCATAGAGTAACATTAATTTCAGGATAAATTACCATATATTGAGGACTTAATCGAAAATATTATTCCACGTGGTTTCCGTTCGATCACAGGAGTCTCACGTTTTATCAATAAAGTACCATGAAATCTCTGACAACATGAATTCCCCTTATCAGTAATATATATTTTAAAAAATATTACCGATAAGGGGAATTCATGTCAGAGATTTCGCCGTATTTTATTGATAAAACGTCAGACTCTCTTGGTTCGATTAACATGTGTACTGATTCATACATTGTGTATTACATCACTAATTTTTGTGCTGAATTGGATACATTCTTGTTTTATTGTTTGATCCAAATTAGACGTATTTGTTTAATACAAAAGATCGACTTTCTTTTCTAGAAACAATGTCCATCGATCGATTCATGTACAGTGTATATATTTGATTGCGGCAGAAGTAAAATGTAAAATTTGAAACAATGTAAATTAGAACACAATAATACAATTTCTGGTTGTGATACACTGGACAAATGACTAGACGTTTTGAAAAAATCAGTTAATTTTGTGTTACTCCCTGATTTCGCTGCCGTCGAGCAAAATCGTCACTTGCTTGATTCCATGCACCAGACGTAAGTGATAAAACAACACAAGTCTCTTTTAATGGATTATGTTAGTGCAACAAACACTTCGCCAAGTTTGTTGATCAAAACAAAGCCGGCAGGTAATTAGGTTCTCACGGAAGTACTCAAGGGTTTCGATGTGACAGTTGATTGACTCTTTTCATGTTTTCATAGAAATGAATATGATGCAATTATAATGTTTACATTGAAATGGAAATAAAGGATTATAATGTGGTTTTCACACAGCAAGACATTTAATTGCTGTTTATTTCATTATCTGTTGCCACCTGTTAGCATTTATCGGACATTTTCATTGATCGCTATTTGACCAGACCTTTTTTACCGCATACTGATGATGGTGTATCAACAAATAAACCCGAATATAATGTGATATCTTATTTCGAATTTGCAAATTTCACAATATGGAATCAATCTTTGTGGGCATTAATCACCTTTTTTATGATAAAACGAGATTTGTATTAAGGTTTAATTTACCAATTCTTATTGTAGTTTTTTCAAGTTCAGCATATTTTGAAAGATTTTTAAAATATATTTTATCTTTGGGGAAAAATCGGGATCCATGCCAGACACCGCATTATAAGCAGGTTTGTGAGTTATCAGGGCGCGAGTTATCGAGGGAGCAGTGTAGGTCTAATTTAAAGGGAAGTAATCAAGAAATGTCAAGGAACAGCAGAAAGGAATAAAAAAAAAAACAGATAACATCTTTGTTTACCTGATAGAGAAGAGTATCCAGCATGCTGGCACTAAACACCTGTCCAGCAGCAAATGGAAGACGGAAAATGTGAGACAGGTTGGAAAAGATGCTGGACTTGAGTTTCTGAAAGCATGCACACAATTCAAAGAATTATAACAATCATACTTTTATTTTTCATTAAAAAAAATTATTAAATTATTTTTTCCAAATATACTAATTAAAATGTCGAAATAAAATATTATATTTTATAATAATAATAATAATAATAATAATAATAATAATAATAATAATAATAATAATAATAACAATAATAATAATAATAGTGTTTCTAAACTGATCATTTCCTAAATTTCTATTTTAGTATGATACTTTCAAAATGAAAACCTACTACCATACACAACACATTATACACCCCCCCCCCATGTTTAACAGTTCACTAAGTAGATAACTGAAATTTCCATGCAGAAACCATTTTTCTTTTTTTTTGTCATAGTGATCTTGACCTTTGAACTTTAACCACCCAATGATAGGCTTCATCCTCTTCTTGAGTAAAAGCCATCCATATAGTTTGGTCCAGGTCTGTGATAAAAAAACTAATGTTTTTGTGCAGATACATGTACCATTTTTCTTCTTTAAGTCAGTGGCCTTAATTGCTAGACACTAAACTCATTAGGGGTGTTCCTCAACAAAAGTACAGCGATCTTGACCTTTGACCTTAAACCATTTAATCACCCATTTCTTTAGTAAAAGACAGCCGCAAAGTTTGGTATGTAATGCAGAAACTATTTTTATTCTATCAGTCACTGACCTTGACCTTTGACCCGCATATCAATACCTTTCTTTTTTACTTCAATTTCAAGCCATCCACAAAGTTTGGTAACTGTGGATGATGGATAGCTCAAGCTATTGGGCAAAATTTTCTCATTTCGCTGTTCCAGTTACTGTGATTGTAAACTCAGAGCTTTAGATCCCAATCTCAAGATCCTATGCAATCCATCCACAAAGTTTGGTAACACTGATGGTGGAGAACTCAAGCTATTGTGCAGAATTGTTTTCATCTCGTAGTTACAGTGACTGTGAACTTCAAGCTTTTGAAACCAATGTCAATTTTTCCATGCATTTTGTGCAATCCATTCAAATAGTTTGATAACATCAGATGCTGTACAATTCAAGTCACTATGAAGAAACCAAATTAGCAACAGACACGGACATGGCATGCTCCACATTATCGCAAAAATTAAAAAAATAGGTACAGCAGTATATTTAATTCATAGATGGCAGACAATTCAAGTTATTCAGAAATAATATTGGAAAAAGACCAAATGGAGACATCGATGGATGGACATCATTACATTATGCATGTAAGTTCCACTTTATGGCAGATGTAGAATAAGGAACACCAGTACTTTTTCATGTCACTGATGGTGGACAAAATGGAAAATGGGGACTAATGGAATGTTCTGACTTATGCTAGCCTACAAATATGCATACCATATTTACTATAACAGAAACCACAGGAGTGGTGCAATTTCCAAAAATGTGGTTGTTGATACTTTACATCACTGTTTGACTGAAAAAGTTTCTAAATTTATGTGTCTGATTTTTCTAACAGCCATTGGTTTATTCACATGTTGTTGTAATTATCTTGACATACCATAATAAATATATACAGATTTATAAGCCTCTTTAAGGTAGGAATGTCTTTTCAGGTGTAAAAATGGGGTTGGTGTTATTTAGACGGGAGGGGGGGGGGGCTTCTATTAATAATTACAGTATATGACACTTGTGATCAATAACGAGAAAACAATAACAATTCTCCAAACCTGGTACATGTATATATAAAGCCTAAACTATCAATTTTTATAATTTTGTTAATTAAGCTGATTATATATATCATGCTGGTGTCTGAATAAATAATTGAAGTAGAAATGTTGTAATATGTGTTAGGTGTTGTTAGTTGGTGCTAATAATGTTGTGTTAAGAGATGTTAAAATGTCTTATGTAACAATATTAGTTTCTCACACTAAAATGTCAATTAGTGAATACTTGGATGAACCCTTGTGCAGAATGCTTTGTTATACATGTACATGTACATACATTAGTCACACATACAAAATAATAATTTTCAAAAATAGATACAAAGTCTGGAAAAAAAGCCTGGAAATAAATGCTCAATTTTAAAAGACCTATTTTTAACATCAAGAACTCGGTTCCCAAAAATGTACTGTAGAGAAAAGTGGATAGAAAAAAACACTAGTTTTACATTTTCTAAACCCACTAAAATTTCTTATTGCCTTTGGGCTGTGAGGAGCAATACACTTCTAACTGCTCTGATTCTGAGAAATAATAATTCTAGACTTCTGGTTAAGGTGTTTTCTGGAATATTTTATACTTGGTGTCACCCTGTTATACTAAGAAGTCCTAATAGGGAATCTCCCTATTACACTAAGATGTCCTAATAGGGAATCTCCCTGTTACACTAAGATGTCCTAATAGGGAATCTACCTGTTACACTTAAAGATGTCCTAATAGGGAATCTCAGAAATATCATACTGAATGATATGTTGAAGTTATTTTTCTTAAGTTAATGTCTTGGAAGTTGCCCCCTGTTATGTATATTTAATTTAATTGTTAGTTTCTTTAATTTTTTTTATTTCATCACATGCTATTGTAATGTAACATTGTTTGTTGGATTTAATCTTGTCGTTAAATTGAATTTATTTCTGCATCACCTAATTGGCTTTTTTCTTAAAAATCATTTTATGTCAACAACTAATACATAGCTAAATTATTCTCAATGCATATGAGCCTAATATCAGGATTATTATTCAGGTAAACAAGAAGGAGTGAATATGTTTATTTGGGTTGGGTTTTGGGAATTTCCTATGTGAATTTTACAGGTTATTGTGTTGTAAGTAAACAGCATTCATTAGATCATTCTAGACGGTTATTTCCATTAGGCAATTTTTTAATACAGAAAATGCTAATTATGACCAGAGGTCAAGTAGATAACTATATAAGCATGTAATTGTGAGGTCTCGGTCATTCATGCTTTAACATCTAGCACATCATAATTGTATTATATGTTATGACCAAGAGTTTTGGGCTGGGATCTTTTTATTTGGTTCAAATTACTGAATTCAAGTAGTTATATTCTCAGGAAATACAAAAGTGATCTGATAAAATTCCTGGATAGAGACATTCACTGAAATTTATATTGAATTCAACCATGGAATTATATTATTGTAATTTAGCAAAGGACTGTTGACACATCAGCACTCCATAAGCTATAACAAACACATCATTGTCTTCAGTTTTGGATTTTTCTGGACTTTTACTGAATTTTATTCAGGACATAAATTACTAGGACTTGTGTCTGTAATTCTTGGAATATTTTGGGATTTAATTCGCAATACCTAAGTTATTTTGTTTTCATTTTTACTTTGTATTCAAGGGAATTAAATTATTTGTTCAATTTTACAAAGCTTTTAGTCTTTCACTCTTTTCTGTTACTTATTTTATGAGCATAGACTCTTAATACTCCCTTTCAGGCATATCAACCATTTTACATCAGCTGATCAAGAGAGTACCGCCCAAGAAAAGGACAAGTAAAGCCAGAGTACCAGACTGGTGCTTCACTAGGGAAACTTTAAATGTATAAGAAAATTTCAAACTTTTTTCTTACTTCTCATTTTTATGTAAGAATAACAGTCACATATTCTTCCGGTATCCCTGTTGTCTGAATCCCTTGGGTGTGCTGAAACCCTTGCCCTTGGGGCTAGTGCTTCACTGACCCCATCTCGATACCAGAATGATCCTTATATTTAAACAATTAACTTGTCTATAAAGGACACTTTAGGGACCATAAAATGTTGTCATTTCTCAACAAGTGAGCCATATTGGTTCAACAGTGCACTGGACTTGTAACTTTATGGTCCTGGGTTTGGTACCCACACAGGCAAGCCCAGGTTGGCTATCCTGATGTGTGTCCTATCTCTCATTTCCTTGGCAAGATATAGCCAAGATATCGCCAACCAAATTTCTCCATAAATGCTACCATTTATGGACAGGTGTCCTTTATGTTAAAGTGTCCTTTAAGACAGGCTAAAGTGCACTGCCAAGAAAACTGAACATGCTTTTCGTACTTTTATCCATGATTAGAATGAAACGTGGACATACCCTCTCCATTCTTGAAACCATCTGGCTGTACATGTCATGTGCTTGAAATTGCATGAATCTAATGTTTGCGGCCGAATTCAGCTCAGTCATGATGTTAGCATCGGGAAATAATCTGGTAGGAGGAGGAGAGAGGAGATTTTGGTTAGAGAAAGTACCAGGGTGTTATACTGACCATCCTTGTTAAAAGATTTGCCAGGAAACTAGGATATATAGTGGGTTCCCAGCCTTTACAGAAAAAAATAACTTACCTGCTTTGACATAATTATCATCAAAGAATTGAAAAAGTACAACTGGTTTTGTTTATTTCAGAAAAATCAGTCTTAGGGGAAGATTGACTTGGCAGTGACTTACAAGGAGTACTGGATTACCCTTATGAGAAATTAACTAACCTGCTTTGGCATAACCACTATTAGTAGAAACTCCAATCACGACTTTTGAAAAATACACATAAAAGTTGTGCAATACATTCTGATCTAGTAATACATGGTAGAAGTAGTAATAGTCAGTGTGTAGCAATTCATGGTAGAAATAGTAATAGTCATTTTGTGGTAAGTAATTCATGGTGGATATAGCAATAGTCAAGGTGTAGTAATGCACTGTAGATATAGCAATAGTCATTGTGTAGTAATTAATTTTAGATATAGTAATAGTCATTGTGTAATATGTAATTCATGATAGATGTAGCAATAGTCAATGTGTAATAATGCATGGTAGAAATAGCAATAGTCATTGTGTAGTAAATTGTGATAGATAGCAGCAATAGCCAATATATAGAAATTCATTTTAAAAATAGTAGCAGTCGCTGTGTAGTAATTCATTTTAAAAATAGCAATAGTCAATGTGTAGTAATTCATTTTAGATATACTAATAGTCATTGTGTAGTAATTCATTTTAGATATAGTAATAGTCATTGTGTAATATGTAATTCATGATAGATGTAGCAATAGTCAATGTGTAATAATGCATGGTAGAAATAGCAATAGTCATTGTGTAGTAAATTGTGATAGCAGCAATAGCCAATATATAGAAATTCATTTTAAAAATAGTAGTAGTCGCTGTGTAGTAATTCATTTTAAAAATAGCAATAGTCAATGTGTAGTAATTCATTTTAGATATACTAATAGTCATTGTGTAGTAATTCATTTTAAAAATAGCAATAGTCAATGTGTAGTAATTCATTTTAGATATACTAATAGTCATTGTGTAGTAATTCATTTTAGATATAGTAATAGTCATTGTGTAGTAATTCATTTTAGATATAGTAATAGTCATTGTGTAATGTGTAATTCATGATAGATGTAGCAATAGTCAATGTGTAATAATGCATGGTAGAAACAGCAATAGTCATTGTGTAGTAAATTGTGATAGATAGCAGCAATAGCCAATATATAGTAATTCATTTTAAAAATAGTAGTAGTCGCTGTGAAGTAATTCATTTTAAAAATAGCAATAGTCAATGTGTAGTAATTCATTTTAGATAACTAATAGTCATTGTGTAGTAATTTATTTTATATACAGTAATAGTCATTGTGTAATATGTAATTCATGGTGGATATAGCAATAGTCAATGTGTAATAATGCATGGTTGAAATAGCAATAGTCATTGTGTAGTAAGTTGTGATAGATAGCAGCAATAGCCAATATATAGTAATTCATTTTAAAAATATTAATAGTCATTGTGTAGGATGTAATTCATGGTGGATATAGTAATAGTCATGGGGCGTCATGATTTATCACTAGCAACAGATGAGTCACAAAGCATCCCCCTGGAGCATCATGCATAGATGATGTAACACCAGCTAAAGTCACAGTGTAACCCCATATCCCAGGGGTATCATGTAACGATGATGTACCACTAGCTAAAACTAAAAACTGGAAAAGTGTCACAGCATATACAGTCACATCATGCATAGATAATGTATCACCAGCAAAAGATGAGAATGCATGTGTCAGATCGAGCAAAGATATAAAAATGGAATTGTCTGTGATGGTTTCAGACAAATAATGTTCACAATGAGCTCAGTCTACTAATAATCCATTTAATATGCAATCAGTTATACACTGTGTGTGATTTTAAAGTAGCTTTAAAAAATTGTTAGTGATATCGCTACATTGTCTGCAGTGTGGCAGTCATATCGCTACAATGTCTGCAGTGTGGCAGTTTATACCGATGTCTAGCACTGGGGCATCATGAAGCAGACATGTAACATGATATCCCACCCAGTCACATTATCCTGACACCAGGCCAACCAGTCCATACACTAGCCTCTTAATGCTGAGCGCCAAGCAAGGCAGCTTTCACACCATTTTTGTAAGTCTTTGGTATGACTCAGCCAGGGCTCGAACCCATGACATCCCACATCTGAGGTGGATGCTCTAACCACATGGCCACTGATCGCATTTACTATTAATTATAAAAGTGAATCTTCAAACTCTATTTCAATATTTGATACACGTTGCCAAAACTTGAGATAAAACTGAATTTGAATCGAAAAAAGTATGGTCATTATGTGAGGCCTATGTCAAACCTTTTTCAGTATAGATGTATTAAAAAAAAACAAGCTCAATACAGAGGGATACCAAAATTATATTTAAAGACAGAACATGAGAACAGGGTAAAATGTATATATAAACAGTCCAAATCCACAGAACTATAACTTGTTAAAAAATGGAATAAAACAAATGCTTTTCATATATAGATTTGAAAAAAGGATTATTTTCATGTTGCTGCTAAATCTACAAGGCAGAAAGTCTCTCTGCATGAAAATCCAGGCAGAAATCAAAATCCCACCTCCATGGATGCCATGATGTCACAGGTGACTTGTACAATCTTATTATGAGAATACTTTCTGTCAAATCTGATTTTTGCTGAACAGTTTTTAAGAATAAATTATGCAAAATTTTATCAGATGTTAGCGATGATGGCCAACATTTTCTGTCTTTGTGAAGTCATTTCAATTATGTTCTATTTAGTAATGCTGGCGATGTTTGATTCAATCAGTTTGAAAGACCTCTATGCTAAGATGGTTTCTGTCAAATTGGATCCAAGGCTGTCAAGTGTGTTTATTTAGAATTCATTTAAAGATTTTGGTACTTGAGTAATTTATGACCATATCTGACGGCATAATGGGAGAACTTGAACAAGTCTGAAAGACCTTTATGCCTGATTGCAATTTTTAAAATTTTGGTCAAATTCTGAATGGACTATGGATGCAATTGTGCAATATGCACAATGGATGACCAATGATGGACCATATCACAAGGTTTCTTTTTGGCCTTATGGTCAGGAGAGCTAATTGTCTTGAAAGGTTGTCACATGATATTACAATAATGGACTCTCAACAACAAAATACATGTACAGTAGTCCCTCTACTGTACATTGAGGGGGACTACTGTACATCGAGGGGGACTACTGTACATCGTAAGCAAACTTCTGCTACAAAAGTAGGGACTTTCAATGAAACATATCAGCAATATCCTTGACAAATAATTCTTTTCATTAATATGAAAACACTTGTCAGCCTTGAAACAGCACTCGTCTAAGTGATTATAAGACAACACTCACCTCAGTGACTGTAAAACGTATCTGACAGATTTTTACTCATCATTTTATGTTGGGTTAGTGAATGTTCAATGTTATCTTGATGATTCTAAGCATTGGATTAGGTATACAAGTCATATCTGATTATATGGGTATTGAATCTGATGCAAAATAATACTGACAAAGTAATCATTAATTAAATTTGTTTGGCTCAGTTGATTAGTTACTGAAGATGTGTATATTTAAGAATAATGATACAATACAATGTTTGTTTTCTTTTGTTTTTGTAGGGTTTAATTCCATTTTTCAGCACATGATAGGCTATACATGGAAGCCAGTATTAATGGTGGAGAAAAAAACTGGGAAAACCCCAGAAAGAACCACCAACCCACGAGAAGCTACTGACAAGCTTTCTCACGTACCCACATTGGCCGAATCTGAGACTTATAACACGCAGACTGAGGTAAAATGACAGTGATCCGTAACGGTGAGCACTTTTGACCACAACACAATGTTAAGACAATACTGGCAAGTTCTTTAACTCCATTCTCGTTTGGTTCCCTGATTAATGTATTTTGAGGGCAATAATCGAAATCTTGGCTACTTACTTTTTTTTATCTTTTTTCCTCCACAATTCATATATATATATGTAAGTTGAATTGAGAATAAAATGAAGATCCGACTACGATTAATGATTGCCTTTACAAGACCAATCATAAAACCATTTCCTGTCTGATCTAGTACACAGGGTAGATCTAGGTTAATGTTAAGTATTAATTTTTAAATTAATTTTTAACAATGTCCTGAATATCCAGGATTTATCAAGGGACATAATCTGATTTGAGTTGTTTGTCAAGAAGACTTTTAAGGAATTTATTTTCCAGTATTTCACAACATAATTTGCAGGAGTTATGCCCCTTATGTGCCCATCTTTCCAGACTTTGATTTCCATGGCACAACTTTACTAAGGTTTGACGAGCCCCTGAACGACTTCCAGCATTCCAAGTTCTCATTTTACAGGAGTTTTTACATTCTGAGTGCACATCCTCCTAACTATTAAAATGTGGGATACTTCTTGCCAAATGGTTTTGTGAAATGTAATTAATGTACAAACTGAGGCTGTTTGAAGTCCAATATTGAGGTACACTTGTTGCATGTGAATGCTATAGCCAGGCTTAGTTAGGCCCACAGTTTGAGCATTAGGACTGTCAACATGTTTAGAACTATGGAATCTTTTCTTAACACTATTATATTTGTATAATCTATTTCAAAGCTTTAAAATATTACATTTTGTATCGGTTACTTGACAAGTGTTTACGGGGCCCCGAGTGGCTGAGTGGTCTAAAGCACTCTCTGTTATGGATCACTGCCATCTCACTTCTGTCTGTGTGGGTTCGAGTCTCAGATTCAGCCAATGTGGTTATGTGAGAAGGCTTGCCAGTAGCTTCTCGTGGGTCGGTGGTCCTTTCCGGGGGTTTTCCTAGGTTCTTCTTCCACCATTAATACTGGATGCCATATATAGCCAATCTTGTGATGAAAAATGGCATTAAACCCTACAACAACAACAACAACAACAACAACAACAAGTGTTTACTGTATTGCTTTCCAATTCTGCTAATTCTGCTGTTTCAGGTTCGAGTACAAAATATGTGCCCACTTGTATTGAAAATAAGAGTTTTGACTATGTGACAAATGGAACCTTATATCTGAATACAAATCACCTGTTTAAAAGCATAATTGGTAATAACTGAATGCTTCTGATGGTATTCATAAAAATATGAGACTAACAGCACCTTGTTACACGCTAAAAGAATTGTACATGACAGTCAATTAAAATCCTTAAAAGAAACATGTTTTCTTTACACCAAATTGTGTACCTCACATTCAATTAAATTGGGCAGAAATATTGATGTTTTCATTTGTATTATGACCAAACAATTCTAAACTGAAAGTTTAAGGGAGGGCAAATCCCCCTCTATTTGAAAAAATGGGGGAATTTCTAATATTATAAGTGACTTCATAAACAAACATGGGTTACTAATTGCCAGATTATGAAGAAATAATTACTAACTGTATCTGATAGAATACAAGTCTTTAGTCACTTGTGACTTCGAGTTTTCCCTTGCCTTTTTACTGGTGTGTGTAAAAAGAACATGTTATCATTTGCAAATTTGCATTGTAACAGACTGATGCTGTATATACATAGATGAAATTCTACGAAAACTGAAATCTTAAAAAAAAAAAAAAATTAAGTATACAAAAGTTACCATATATACTTGCTTATAAGTCTAACAACATAGATCCTAAACACAGCATAATACATCTGTATTCTGGGTGTACATTGTTGGTTCTACTCATTACTCCAAATAAACAAGACAGAACCCAATCTGCCAGCGCATGATACGATTGCAGATCTGGGTCCATGCAGTTTTTGCAGTGGGACTCTTAATAAACGAGTATAGATGGTACTTACGACACTATTCAATCTTCTTTTGTGGATATGCCCATATAGTTGTTGGTAATGTACTTTTGTTTTCAATCAAGTTTAAAACAAAATGTTGTACTTAAAGGTGTAGGTTGAGTTAGTAATATGTTGTTAGCAATGTATAGCTCCTAGCTGAAAAAAAATGCCGATTTTTTAATTACTGTGGTAGTTATGATATAAAATTTAGTATCTGATTGAGTTTAACATGATTAGTGACTGGTTATTGTTGTAGCTATGGTATAAACTAAAATATATATGATTCATTTTAATACTAGTGAGGCAGGTTCTCTGGTTAATGAAACTAATATATAAACCCCATATAAACTTCATTAAGTCTGAAAGTAAAACAATCACAGGAAATCTTAAGACTTCTCATGATGTTTGTCATTGGAAATTCGAAGATAAATGTATTTCTGAGTATCACTCAGGAGTTTCAGGAGATTTAAGACCAGAAATTGCAGGAGTTATGCATGATGACTATTATTTCAAAAGAGACAGATATTTCTCAAGAGATAGATGAACAGGATCTAGAAAGACTTTCCAGGGGGAAGACTGTCCTCATAAGTCTTGAATGAACTTGCTTAAAATAATGTTTTGAGATCTCCTGAGATCATAAATTTCTTGGCTTTTAAGTCCAAAGAAATCCTGAGGTATCTCTGGAATACTCAAAATTTGTCTTTAGAATTTGTTTTGAAATAACTGGACATATTTTCAAGAGATCTATATATATCTTTCTGCAAGAGTATCTATGTACCCTATCAAAAAAATGGGGAGGAAAGAAACTCGAAAGGATCTCAATTACATGGTTTTTCTGATACAGGGGAAAACAAAACCCCAAATTAAAAAAAATTAAAAACAAAACGACCCATTTTTGAAATGATAATTCTGGCATGGAAGGAGAGGAAAACAAAAATAATGGAATACCAAGGGATGCAACTCACCAGGACCTTATTCAAAGGAACAATAAAGGGTATTGTGTTATTGGTATTGAGGTTTACATTGACTGACTAATAAATACAAACTGGAAAAGCATCAACTGGATATCTATGTGGGTTAATATCACCTTGGTCTAAAAGACCTACCCTCTCGAGTTTGGAAATCATCTGCTGATAGACGTCGTGAGCGCAGAATTGTATGTATCGCATATTTGACTCCTGTGTCAACTCAGTAATGATGTTTGTGCCTGGGAATAGTCTACATTAATACATAACAATAATTAAAATATTTGCTTCTCTGTAACATGTGGGCGACAAAAAGCACAGACCCAGATCTCCCAAAACATAATGTACCAGCTGATCAGGATTGGGTAAGTTCTAATTAGGTAACTGTAACAACGCAGATCCAGCTCGACCATTACATAATTTACCAGTAATTCAAAGCTGAACTACTGACAGATTCAAATTCATTTCTACAAATTGTGTCACAATTTCCACCAAATGTATTTTAAAAAAATGCACAATAAATCTGTAAGCCCATCCTTCATTTCTTCACTAAATCATTCCTATAATAAATTTAACTCCCATTTTTAGTTTTTAAATGAAAGGGGAAAATTACCCAGCTTCTCCAAATAAATGTTAAGTTCAAGAATAGGTTCTGCAGAGTGTCTGATCTATGTATTAGTCCGAAGTTGCCAGCAAACTATGGAATCATATATCACACATGGGATCATAGATTGCACATTATACAATCACAGTATGAAATCACAAGATCAACTGTTGTGCAATCAAAAGAACAAAAATTGGATCACAGATCACCCGTTATGCGATTACAGATTGCACATTATAGGATCACGGATCACCTACTATACAATCATAGCACACAATATGGGATCACAGCATACATTCTGGGATCAAAGATCATAGATTATGCAATTTAAAAGAATCACATTATGGGATCACAGATTACCCATTATGCAATTGCTCAATCACACAATGAGATCAGAGATCATATGATATGCAACAACAGATTACACATGTAATCACATCACAATGAGATCAGAGATCATATGATATGCAACAACAGATTACACATGTAATCACAGATAACGCTTTATTTAATCAAAGGTCAGATATTTTGTAATCACAGATCACACATTATTGGATCACAGATTTGGATATAGGATTTACTGTTGTTCTTGTCATCTTAAGCAGCAGCTAAATTCCTGATCTGCTTACACACATTATGGGATCACAGATCTGGGTGTATGACTTTTTGTCGAACTTGTGTAAGCATCTTCACAAAGGACTGGTGATAAAAGACTAGTGGATTATTGCCCATGCATTGTGACAATGGGCACACATGTAAGTAATTTTGATGTTGTACTTATCAATTTTCATTTAAAAAGTAAACATATTATCATAAAGTAATTGATTTTACCAATACAACCTTATTTGCTGCAATGTTTAAAATGTTATTACATTATGATTATACATGTGATATAATGTCAATAGAAGCTTATTTGCTATAATGTAGAAAAACTTATATTATCATTATATGTGATATAATGTCAATATAACCTTATTTGCTAAGAAAGTATAAAAAGTTCAGATATTATCATTATGTGTGATATAATGTCAATATAGACTTATTTGCTAAAACGTATAAAAAGATAAGATTATCATTATGTGTGGGATATAATATTCACCTAATTTGCTACAATGTATACAAACCTGGAGATTAGGTCTCCCATGCAGGAGTGCTGGAGACCAGTTTAAAAAAACATAGGTCCAAAATGCTCGAGACTCAAGCAAATGCTGGAGAAAAACACATGAAAAATATTCTGCTCATGCTCATGCATAATCCAACAAACACCTGTAATGCTGAACACAGCAGACAAATATACACCTGTAATGCTGAACACAGCAGACAAATATACACCTGTAATGCTGAACACAGCAGACAAATATACACCTGTAATGCTGAACACAGCAGACAAATATACACCTGTAATGCTGAACACAGCAGACAAATATACACCTGTAATGCTGAACACAGCAGACAAATATACACCTGTAATGCTGAACACAGCAGACAAATATACACCTGTAATGCTGAACACAGCAGACAAATATACACCTGTAATGCTGAACACAGCAGACAAATATACACCTGTAATGCTGAACACAGCAGACAAATATACACAACTGCTGTTTGAATTTATTTAAGTGATGTACATTTACTACATTTCCAATCAAAATAATGTCAATTAAAAAAACTGACAAAAAGGTATCTTCAAGACAGTAATAGTCATATTTAAACATAACAGACCAGCACTGTTATCTAGATTACTCAAACTGAGAGCACATTGGGAGCCAACCATTTTAGGTAAATTAATCAACCCAGTGTCTGTCATTTTTCCAAAATTACACAGAGAAAGAGAAAACAAAAGGAATACAAAAGGAGGGGAGCCATAGTAGCTCCGCTGGTAGAAGATTGGACACGTAATTCTGGGATCTTAGGTTCAATACATGCCCAAGTGCATCATGGGGAAAGGTACTTGGCTGCCATTTCCTCAGCAAGGCATAGTCAATGGTGTTAAAAGTGCAGTTAAAAAACAAAAATGAAAGAAACCAAGGAGGCAGTGGGAATGCCAGGCATAGTGAGTTCAACTTTATAGGCATGCTTAGATGAAATGATTAACTCAAGGCCAACAACCACTTTTCTGATCAATTGTTGTCACACAATATCAACTCTTGCACCTCTTTTCAATTCAATGAAAAATGTAAAACAGCTTAAACATTATAATCTATCAGATGAATGTTCATTTATTAATTATGAGATTCCAGCCAAAAATTCCCACATAGAGAAATGACAGACATTCTAGGCTAATGCAGCGAAGTTACAGTTACAAGCATATTAAGGTTTTACAGGCTGTTTGCTTGCACACAAAAAACAAGTCTGGGTAAGTATTGTATCTTGTAAAAACACTTGTACCCCTCTATCATTACCATTTTTAACAGTAAACTATTATCAAAGTTGCAGTGTTTTGCCTGAAGTCACATACAAAAGTTTCATTATCAAACTAAGACAAATATTATTATTTTGATACAGTTTAAAGATAATTATGATGTCATTTGCTTAGATACATGATGGATGCACTGTAATCACTCTGTTGGTTGGATACAAACTATAGCTTTCTGCTTTTTTCAATGGGTCAGGAATCCAAGCATATTCAAGTATAAACAAATATTGTACCAATGGAATGTGGCAACAGATGCACAACATGCAAGATTTTCAAAAACTTTAACACTCAAAAATAATATTATTGACACTATGCTGTCACTTTCTTGAAAGCAGCACCAGGCAAGGGAATAACTAAATGACTCTATAGTTAAGAATGACTGATTAACTCGCACAACATCCTTCTATCTCTTTCTTAAGACCATCAATCAAGAAACTAAAAGTGAATTCATATATCTGAGAAATTTTAATCTTGATATCACTAAAAAACATGCTAAACCATACCCATCACTAAACATATGTTATTATACAAGATGAAACGAGTATTAAAAATGTATACTTATATACTTACTTGGATATAGTCTGAACTGCCACTATGGTCTCTGCATCTACAAGGTAATCTTCATTATTTGTGCTTGAAGTCTCTCTGTTCACAATTACCAAGTGACTTGCCTTGTTAATGCCCGCCTTTAACAAGTCATCCACACTGTTGTGAAAATGATAAAGCTTACGAAATTCAAAGTAGATCTTCATGCTTATATATTTTAAAACTAGTGTTCCATCATATTATTGTTTGTTTTACACATCAAGTTTATTACAAAGTATCATAAATCAATTAAAGTTTATTATAAAGTATCATAAATCAAATCAAGTTTATTACAAAGTATCATAAATCAAATCAAGTTTATTACAAAGTATCATAAATCAAATCAAGTTTATTACAAAGTAACATAAATCAAATCAAGTTTATTACAAAGTATCATAAATCAAATCAAGTTTATTACAAAGTATCATAAATCAAATCAAGTTTATTACAAAGTATCATAAATCAAATCAAGTTTATTACAAAGTATCATAAATCAAATCAAGTTTATTACAAAGTAACATAAATCAAATCAAGTTTATTACAAAGTATCATAAATCAAATCAAGTTTATTACAAAGTATCATAAATCAAATCAAGTTTATTACAAAGTATCATAAATCAAATCATATTACCATAAATCAAACCATATTACCAACATCAAATCATATTACCAACATCAAACCATATTACCATAAATCAAACCATATTACCATAAATCAAATCATATTACCAACATCAAACCATATTACCATACATCAAATCATATTACCATAAATCAAATCATTTTACCATACATCAAATCATATTACCATACATCAAATTATATTACCATAAATCAAATCATATTACTATAAATCAAATCATTTTACCATAAATCAAATCATATTACCAACATCAAACCATATTACCATACATCAAATCATATTACCATAAATCAAATCATTTTACCATACATCAAATCATATTACCATACATCAAATTATATTACCATAAATCAAATCATATTACTATAAATCAAATCATTTTACCATAAATCAAATCATATTATCTGTGTGGCAGAAAAAATGGTGATGTACCATACACTTTTGTTTTGTATAATGTGTAAGAAATTTTTCAGCCCAAATTGAGGAGGGAAAAGTAGTTCTGCCATATGATTCACTCATGATATAATACATTTTAAAATCTTGGTAATTTCGCTCCATTTCATTGCCTAAGAATACATCAGCCACTTTGGATAGTGCATTGATCATTTGCTACCTGATGTCTGAATTCTTTACATTAAATAAACATGTGACTGTGATCTCTGTGTTTTCGTGTCAACACACACTGATAATGACCAATACCATTTTAAAAATTAATACCATAACAAAAGAATGAACTTTGTGAATTGTACAAACTGCCATGGGTGGGTTTAGAAGTAGTGGAGCATTCTATGTTGATATAAACTGGAGATAAGTTTCTTTTATCCTTGAGTTCTTTAATAAATGGCACCCTATCAAATGCAAAATCAATAAGAATTACTCCACTTACCTTGTAATCTTTCCTATCATCCAATAGACAAGAGGAAAGTGAGATATTGCCTCCAAAAATATGTAGTGAGGTCTGAAAAAGAATGCAGATAACTAAGACTTTATCAACTGAAACCTGAAATTAAATCAACATAAATAAATGAAAATACAGGGACAAACAGGCATGATAGATACCATATATAACAATTTATATACCAATTTAGAAGTTGGGACAAATTGCAAACTGCACAGACCCAGATCAAAATTCAGTTAAGGGCAGCAAGTACTCAATGGTACAAGTGTGAATCAAATGCAGTTGGAGTGAACATAAAAGTGAGTAATCAATGGCATAAATGGTAATCAAAGTGCAGTTAGGGGCAGCTGAACTCAATTTAAAAGGGAGTTAATCACTGTATAAATGTTATTAAAAATGCAGCTGGACTAAACTTCCAAGGGAGTTAATAACTGTATAAATGTTATTAAAATGCAGCTGGACTAAATTTCAAAGGGAGTTAATAACTGTATAAATGTTATTCAAAATGAAGCTGGACTCAACTTAAAAGGGAGTTAATAACTGTATAAATGTTATTAAAAATGCAGCTGGACTAAACTTAAAGACCAGAAACCAATGGAAATATAGAATAATAATATCAACACTAATGAAGAAAACCTTATTCTGAAGTATTATATGCGACCGCAATCCCAGTATTTAAATATTGGCATATGTTCAAAGAGCTGAATTTCTGTGACCTCGTATGCAAAATTTCCGCACCTGTTCGGTTACTCTCGTGATGTGATGTCATAGTAGCGACTCTAGCATCCCCACTGATGATTTTGTATTGCATACAGGTGTAAATAGCACATTAAGAAAAGGCTGTGGACAACATTTTTTCTCTTTTCCAAATAATAAAGGCATAAAGAAAGTATGGATACATTATTACAAGCGAGTCGATTTAAATGCAACACCATACAGCACTCCATGCTCATTACAATTTCTCAGAGGAATGTTACCAGAGGGATCCTGAAACATACAACCTCTAGGATATGTGAATGCTAAGCCCAGACTAAAAGTTGAAACTGTTCCAGACATACCATTGTATATTTTAAATCCTGGTAAAGAGTGTCAAACGTAAAAGTGACGAAAATAGGCAGAAGGCCGATTAGGTGCTAATAAAAATATAACAGCCCGACACCTGATCGTGCTGATGAAATGAGTAAATGTTTTTTTTTTCAAGATCACAATCTAAATAAAGTCACCACTGTCCTATGTGAAGTTGTGAAGTTGAGATCTGAATTTAATCAAATGGAAGCTTTGCAAAAAAATTAATAATAAGATTCTTAACCCTTGACACTGTTATGTTTTGAGAAAAACAATTTTAAGTAATCATAAAAAAAAAAATTAAAAATTAATTTTAAAAAACAACCTTTCAGTCTATGCCTATTACATGTAAAATGTTTAAACGGTAATCTGTAATGATTGGAACTGATATAAAACTGTCCCTTGGGCAGTTTAAATAGCAGTGATTCAAAGAAAAGAGATCCGATATAAAATCAATGTTTCACATCAACTGTCTGACAGTATAAATTGGGGGATGTGACTATTTACTCCGCCTTTTTGCCCCAATGTGCAAGTGCCCATAGGAGACACCATTTCTCCCTGTGATATGCCTTATTTAATGGCAGTTTAACAAATTAAAAACTATTCCTTATCATTGTACTTATCTTGTGAAAAGGACTGGCCCACTGACATAATTCAAAGAAACCATGTGCTACAGAGTGTGTATGTAAGCACCAGAAATTCATTGGCAAATAAACGATGCCCAATTTTGTTGTAACTTCGAAGCCAAAGACTTCATTTTAATTGTTCAAATCTGTAGTCAAATGTTACCGTACATTTATGTGGCCATTACTTTCCCACATTTTATATCCCACCCTGTTTCCTTTAATATAATGTGTTAATATATGTAACATTGTTTACTGAAGGAAATATTTATTTTGAATTAGTTTTTTAGGGGCACATATACTGCGTCGTATATTTTATTTTATTCCTTCTTTTAATTTAATCATGGTAATAAAACTTTACATATATGGTAGAGGAATGTCAGGTATTAACTGGCAGAGTTTCTTTGGCAGAAATGGAGATTTTGTTTGCAGAGAAAATTACGCAGCCTTCATTGTGATCATTCATGGGTTTTAAACTAATTGGTGACAATTTATTTTTATAAGAAGTACTTCTGTAGTAGTTAAACAATCTGAAATTTACATGAATAATGTTTAATCTTAAACTATTTACTGAAGACAAAAACTGTCCTGTGATATTAATTATTTCTTCACAAGTGATACAATAGAATATGGCATATGTGGATTGCACACTTGGTAAATATTTATATATGGTTTTTCTTCTGAGAAATGAAAATTGACAGAGATATTGAAATAATCGGGAGTTCTCTGTGAAATCAAAAGATATTATGAGATAGGGAGGAAATACCTCCAAAATTGGGATTTATTTTTCTTTCTTTCTTCTCCTGGCTTAAGAGTTAACATATATGAACTGTTCGGGTTTGTGGAATTTCAGTCAGGGATAGTAAGTTTATTTAAAAATCATCAGCCCGGGGCCTGTGCTTAAAACATTTCTTTCAGCACTGATCAGTAGTACAGTACGTCATTTATTTAATGAGGCATGTATATACTTACAGATACGCTAACTGTAGCATGCATGTAAAATACACTGTAATTGAATCATAGAAAGGAAGCTTCTTAATGTTTAAATTAAATACGTATGATTTCCTCCTCGCAGAATTATTTGTGGGGTGTTGTTTGTGTATGTGTGTGAAAAATTACTTCCGATGAAAACCGTTCTCAATGGCCTTTCTAGCTTGCCATGTTTCTGTTTGTATATGAGGACTGGCTAGTATGACGTCACGAGACCACGTTATCTATTGTCTCATTAAAACTCGGAAATACACGGCAATTTACGGAATCATGATATCTTCTTCGCAGTATAATCAATATCCGCACATGATATTTTTTTTATAAACATTATATTCGAATTAGAATTTGTAAAGAATTACATTTATGAAATAAAAATTTCATTTCAAGTCTCCTTTAAAAGGGAGTTAATCACTGTATAAATGTTATTCAAAATGAAGCTGGATTAAACCAAACAGCCAAATTGACAATGCCTAGTTCTGATTTCACAACAGCCCCACAGCAACCCATTGTTTTGGTACGATGTAGAAATAATTTTAAAAAAACCGAGTTGTGTGCCAGTTTTTACTTCAAAGAGGAAGGTATGAAGTAAAAAAAAGAAGTTTTATGTTCTGCAGTCAATTATGGTGCTCTCATAATTGTCATAAATTACATTGTTATCAATTTAATCCACACCTAAATTTACAAATGAACCTTGAGAAAAATACATCAACATAAAATTAATTTTTATGAACCCATCAGAACTGAACTATGACTAAATGGACAAAATCTGGTCCATTACTAATAAAACTGACGATTTTATCCAAAATTTCATGTAATAAATCTATGCAAAGATAACTTGCTATGGAAAACAACTTTCTATTATATAAGATAACCTATTTTCAAAGGTTTCCATAATTGTTTTATAAAAGAACTTTGGTAAGCCAAATAACATCAGCTTCAATCGTTTTATGAACTCCAGTTTTATTAGTAATTCATCAAAAATTTTAATCATCCACCATGAAAATATGTAAAAACAGAAGTCAGAAGTTTAAAGTGACTACTATCAAAACTTTAAATTTTGCCATTTATACAATCACTTTGGACTGCAAGCTATTTTTGCCATAATATTACAATCCAGCATGGACCCTAGCATTGGATATAATGCAGTCACAATATAAAAGGAATATTAATGTAATGTGCTTAGAACAAACATAATATTTGTCATATATGTTCATACCAAGATACACCCACACTACAAGTTTCATTGCAGTAAATGGAAGGGAATGTTAAAGTGGCATGGACATGACAGACAGACTGTTGAACTAACTTAAAAATGTGAATTCCATACATAATGTCCTTTTAAAATGGCAAATAAATATGTCCCATGAATTAGAACTTGACTTAAATTAATACAATCTTTTATTTTCCAAATTTCTAAAGAATCAATACCATAAATATACTCACTCTTCTTCAAGTAGCAGTATAATTGGACTTAGAGTTCTCATTCCAAGGAATTCGGATCGAAGAGGCACAATGAAGTTGTATATTCCATTATTGGCATGCTCAGCTGCCAAGATAATCAGATTCCGATGCCATCTCTCATCATTTGCATTCTTGTATTTACAGTGTTCACAATGCTGAAAAACATAATGTTCAAATGTTCCAGTGTTACCAGATCAGAACAGACCTATTTATCCTGAAAGATGACTATCAGCAGTTATTATTTAAATTCCTGCCTGTAATTGCTGCCAGCTGTCCTAAAAATAACACCAGAGTTTAAACATATCACTGGAAACAAGTATTTCTTGAAATAATTCAGATATGACTCCTTGTAACTTATTTCAATTTACAGGATTAATTAAACTCTGCTTAGCTACACATAGTGATAACTCGCAAACCCGCTTATATGCAGGGTCAGTCGTGGATCCCACTGTGTAAAACTAGAAAGTACCAAAATCATGAAGAAAATTGTGATCAAACTTGGTAATGAAGCCCTGATATATCGCTAGTTTTATCATTGATAACAGTTCAAATCATCTTGAAATTTGAATCAACATTATGAAATTATCAACTTAAAAAAAAGTCATATTTTGTTAAAACTGATTTCCAAACAACATCCTAGGTACACTGTAAGTAAGAGAATGCAACAAAATTTCAATCAATGAAAATGTCACTAACGCCTACTTGAGGCAGCATTATAATAAATAAACACGGGTTAAATATGTTTTTATCAAGCATGTTTTAGTTATAAATTTTATGTCGATTTAAGTGTGATGATTATAAATACAACATGCCCTGTTATATTCAATAGTTAAAACTTGTGAGATTATTAATTAAGGTAGCTTTTAATGCCATCCAGGTTTAGAGACATTTACCTCCTAATAAATGCTGTAAAATGTTTAAAGCAGTGATGAAGTACACATGCTGCATACTGGTCAATCTAGTACATAACATTCTATTTTCTCAAACATCGACACTGATTCTGATGGAGAAAAAATTTGGTAGCCTGATCCCTGTATCTTGCAATACTCACTTTTGCCCATTCCAGGCAACATTTAGGCCTGCGATCCTTCATTAAGTAGCATGTAGTTTTTTTTGAGCCAACATAGAGTGTTACTGGTGGAGGTCCAGTTCGGAATCTGGAATGATATATAGGAAATTTATAATCGTGTATGACACAAATGCCCCTACTGCAGACCTAAACATTTCAAGATATGAAGGTTCAAGATCTTCAGTCTTTTATAAACTTCCAAGAAAAAGAAAGAAATTTAGTCAGGTCATTGAAATTTGCACAAGTCTACATTACATGCTTTTTTGCTTAAATTTGATCTTCAAATTTTATCACAAAAGTGTAAAATGTGAAGAAGAAAAAAACCATGAGAATTCTTTTTAAAAACTTCTTGTATTGGACCGAAGATCTCATAATTTATTTTACACATGTGGGGGTCTGAATAAGAAATTAAATAGCAATAACTTGAAACATAGTAGGGTGGAGTACTTTTTTTGGGTGGGGTGGGGTGGGGTGGGGGTAATGGGGTATATATGTGGATGGGTATATATGGCAATATAACCTTTTCCAATAAATTGTCTCATGTCTGTAGGTCTTTCATTAATGGAGAAATGTTAAATTTGTTTCAAAATATTCCTTTTTGGGGATTATAGAATTTGGTACAGAATTCAGATTGACAATTCATATTTCAGAGGAAGGGGTGTGTTTCTTTTGCCTACGTGTCATGCTGGCATCGAAGGTGAAGAACTGCAATAAAGAGCCAATCAACCATTCATGATCTAGCCACGAACTGATGTGGCAACTCAATATAAACTATACTAGCTTGGAAGTGTTAAAGTACTTCATTTTGGATAAGGAAGCTTTGTATTTAAGTAGAAAGAAAGAGCCTTGAACTGTTCTCTGAAACTAAACAACACTGTGATGTACAGAGTGGATATACAGATACAATAATAGACACATAGATGCAAAAGTGATCACCTTGTAGCTTGTTCTGAGACACACTCTACAAAATACTATTTCTTCATTATCTTGTTAAATATACTCAGGAAAAACAAGAAGTATCATTAATTAGCAACACTAAAATTTTGCTTTTTTTCTGTTTGTCCATATTATTCTAATTTCACACCCCAAACACCACAAATTTCAAACCAATGAACCAAATAGTGCCAATGATCACAATGCACTACCAGCATAACTGGTAAATGTCAGCCACTGTGAAAACCTTTACTATATTTATACTGCATAATGGTCATGCTAATTTACACTTGACTATATTCATACTGCAAAATGGATATGTTCATTTCAACTTGATTATATTCATACTGCATAATGGATATGTTCATTTCAACTTGACTATATTCATACTGCATAATGGATATGTTCATTTCAACTTGACCATACTGCATAATGGATATATTCATTTACACTTGATTATATTCATACTGCATAATGGATATGTTCATTTCAACTTGACTATATTCATACTGCATAATGGATATGTTCACTTCAACTTGACTATATTCATACTGCATAATGGATATGTTCTTTTCAACTTGACTATATTCATACTGCATAATGGATATGTTCATTTCAACTTGACTATATTCATACTGCATAATGGATATGTTCACTTCAACTTGACCATACTGCATAATGGATATATTCATTTACACTTGATTATATTCATACTGCATAATGGATATGTTCACTTCAACTTGACTATATTCATACTGCATAATGGATATGTTCATTTCAACTTGACTATATTCATACTGCATAATGGATATGTTCATTTCAACTTGACTATATTCATACTGCATAATGGATATGTTCATTTCAACTTGACTATATTCATACTGCATAATGGATATGTTCACTTCAACTTGACCATACTGCATAATGGATATATTCATTTACACTTGATTATATTCATACTGCATAATGGATATGTTCACTTCAACTTGACTATATTCATACTGCATAATGGATATGTTCATTTCAACTTGACTATATTCATACTGCATAATGGATATGTTCATTTCAACTTGACTATATTCATACTGCATAATGGATATGTTCATTTCGACTTGACTATATTCATACTGCATAATGGATATGTTCATTTCGACTTGACAATATTCATACTGCATAATGGATATGTTCATTTCAACTTGATTATATTCATACTGCATAATGGATATGTTCATTTCAACTTGATTATATTCATACTGCATAATGTATATGTTCATTTCAACTTGACTATATTCATACTGCATAATGGATATGTTCATTTCAACTTGACTATATTCATACTGCATAATGGATATGTTCATTTCAACTTGACTATATTCATACTGCATAATGGATATGTTCATTTCAACTTGACTATATTCATACTGCATAATGGATATGTTCATTTCAACTTGACTATATTCATATTGCATAATGGGTATATTCATTTACACTTGTCTATATTCATACTGCATAATGGATATGTTCATTTCAACTTGACTATATTCATACTGCATAATGGATATGTTCACTTCGACTTGACTATATTCATACTGCATAATGTATATGTTCATTTACACTTGACTATATTCATACTGCATAATGGATATGTTCATTTCAACTTGACCATACTGCATAATGGATATGTTCATTTCAACTTGACCATACTGCATAATGGATATGTTCATTTCAACTTGACCATACTGCATAATGGATATGTTCATTTCAACTTGACCATACTGCATAATGGATATGTTCATTTCAACTTGACTATATTCATATTGCATAATGGTCATTTTCATTTAGAAATTACCAAATTCCTATTTTGTAACTGTCATTTTCATTTAGAAATTAACATTCCCCTCTTATGTAACTGTCATTTTCATTTAGAAATTACCATAATCCTATTTTGTAACTGCCATTTTCATTTAGAAATTACCATACTCCTCTTATGTAACTGCCATTTTCATTTAGAAATTAACATACTCCTCTTATGTAACTGTCATTTTCATTTTGAAATTACCATAATCCTATTTTGCAACTGCCATTTTCATTTAGAAATTACCATACTCCTATTTTGTAACTGCCATTTTCATTTAGAAATTACCATACTCCTATTTTGTAACTACCATTTTCATTTAGAAATTACCATACTCCTCTTATGTAACTGCCATTTTCATTTAGAAATTAACATGCTCCTATTTTGTAACTGTCATTTTCATTTAGAAATTACCATACTCCTCTTATGTAACTGCCATTTCCATTCAGAAATTAACATACTCCTCTTATGTAACTGTCATTTTCATTTAGAAATTACCATAATCCTATTTTGTAACTGCCATTTTCATTTAGAAATTACCATACTCCTATTTTGTAACTGCCATTTTCATTTAGAAATTACCATACTCCTATTTTGTAACTACCATTTTCATTTAGAAATTACCATACTCCTCTTATGTAACTGCCATTTTCATTTAGAAATTAACATACTCCTCTTATGTAACTGCCATTTTCATTTAGAAATTAACATGCTCCTATTTTGTAACTGTCATTTTCATTTAGAAATTAACATACTCCTCTTATGTAACTGTCATTTTCATTTAGAAATTAACATACTCCTCTTATGTAACTGTCATTTTCATTTAGAAATTACCATAATCCTATTTTGTAACTGTCATTTTCATTTAGAAATTACCATACTCCTCTTATGTAACTGCCATTTTCATTTAGAAATTAACATGCTCCTATTTTGTAACTGTCATTTTCATTTAGAAATTACCATACTCCTCTTATGTAACTGCCATTTCCATTCAGAAATTAACATACTCCTCTTATGTAACTGTCATTTTCATTTAGAAATTACCATAATCCTATTTTGTAACTGCCATTTTCATTTAGAAATTACCATACTCCTATTTTGTAACTGCCATTTTCATTTAGAAATTACCATACTCCTATTTTGTAACTACCATTTTCATTTAGAAATTACCATACTCCTCTTATGTAACTGCCATTTTCATTTAGAAATTACCATACTCCTCTTATGTAACTGCCATTTTCATTTAGAAATTAACATGCTCCTATTTTGTAACTGTCATTTTCATTTAGAAATTAACATACTCCTCTTATGTAACTGTCATTTTCATTTAGAAATTAACATACTCCTCTTATGTAACTGTCATTTTCATTTAGAAATTACCATAATCCTATTTTGTAACTGTCATTTTCATTTAGAAATTACCATACTCCTATTTTGTAACTGCCATTTTCATTTAGAAATTACCATACTCCTTTTATGTAACTGTCATTTTCATTTAGAAATTACCATACTCCTATTTTGTAACTGCCATTTTCATTTAGAAATTACCATACTCCTCTTATGTAACTGCCATTTTCATTTAGAAATTAACATGCTCCTATTTTGTAACTGTCATTTCCATTTAGAAATTAACATACTCCTCTTATGTAACTGCCATTTTCATTTAGAAATTAACATACTCCTCTTATGTAACTGTCATTTTCATTTAGAAATTAACATACTCCTCTTATGTAACTGTCATTTTCATTTAGAAATTACCATACTCCTCTTATGTAACTGTCATTTTCATTTAGAAATTACCATACTCCTCTTATGTAACTGTCATTTTCATTTAGAAATTAACATACTCCTCTTATGTAACTGCCATTTTCATTTAGAAATTTAGAGCGTCCGCCCCGGAAGCGGGAGGTCGTGGGTTCGATCCCCGGCCGAGTCATACCAAAGACTTACAAAAATGGTACTAACAGCTGCCTCGCTTGACGCTCAGCATTAAGAGGTTAGTGTTAGGACTGGTCGGCCTGGTGTCAGGATAATGTGACTGGGTGAGACATCATGCTACATGTCTGCGGCATGATGTCTCAGTGCTAGACATCACTATAAACTGCCTCACTGCAGACATCGTAGCGATATGACTGAAAAATTGTTAAAAGCTACGTTAAAAATCCGAATCAAACAAACAAAATCATTTAGAAATTACCATATTTCTATACACCTGACCATATGCATACTGCCTCATGGTTCAAGTCATTTCATGCTACAGACACCAAAGTCTGGAGGACATGGCAATCAGGGGGAATAACTCCAGTAAATGATGTTGTGGAACAAAGGATTTGCATGTGGGTTCTAACAAACTACTGGTTATATCATACCAAGAAAGCTTGTGTTCAATGCCTTTCCAAAAGGTAAACCAAGGCAGGTGATGGTGACTGGTATGATTGGGTATCAAAAATGCAATCTTTGGACTACAAATACAATACTCTACCAATGAGCTATTATGGCTTCCAGGACAGAATGAATATTTTTTTCAAGGTCTTATCAATACAAAACTTTTGTTGAAATTAAACCTTGGTAAAATAGTGCTGTGGAAACCAAATTCAGGAGGATGGGCAATCAGGGTGCATAACTCATGTAAATGAAGTCATGGAAGGCAATCAGGGTGCATAACTCATGTAAATGAAATCATGGAAGGCAATCAGGGTGCATAATTCATGTCAATGAAGTCATGGAAGGCAATCAGGGTGTATAACTCATGTAAATGAAGTCATAGAAGGCAAATTCCATCAAGGTCTCATTAATATTAAAATGCATATGAAATCTGATAAAAATTTAATATATCCCAGTCAACTTATCTCGCAAAACAAATTTGTCCATAAACATGTGCTTGTTGATGGACAGATGAACAGACTATGAGATTGCTATGGGGCTTTAAAGACCTCACTCAGAAAGGCCCAAATTAATTCAAAAGCCAAATGTAAAATATAAAGTGATATCAGTCTTAATTTTATATCAGCATCTAAATTATAAAGTACATGAATAATTTATTTTTCTTCCAAAATAAACAAAAGATCATTGTTTTGTATAGGCAGACTTTTAGTTAGCTAGAATGTGAAAAGCTTTGACACTTCACTTCATGAAGAATTCAGATGGATGTACAGACAAATATGCATATTGACACCAAAATTGATCACGATATCAAGCTTCCGCCACAATGGGCTCAATATTAAAGTAAATCCTCAACTTACTCATCCTGACCCATGTCCTTGTATTTGTTGAGTAGCTGATCATTAATTGCACCATCAGATACATCCATCTCCTCCCTGGTGTGATATGCTTGCTGCCTGGCTGTCTCTGTGGTTAAAAGATCACCAGAAGGTCTGTTAGGTACTGTGGCTTGCTGTCGGAGACGCATGGCTAGGTCAAAACCTCTCTGGCTGGTGATCGTGTTGAAAACACTTTCCTCTTCTCCTTCATCTTCATCCTCATCATCACTCTCATCCAACATTCGCTGCAATTCCATGGCCATTTTCTCTGTAATATTTCAAGAATTATGCTTTCATAAGAATTTTTCTGGAAGCAACACTGATGCATGTCATATGATTATTAAAAACAGATAAAATGTTAATTATGCCAGTTAACAGCCCAGTAGGTAAAGCATGAGACAATTAGAAATATGAGTACCACAGATGCCACAAGAGATGCCTGTCACATGACATTTTCCTTATTGATGATCTTGATCTCAGAAAAAAGAACTTGGCTATTGCTGAATAAGGTGTAAAAGCATCCTTACCAGTTCCACCAAAAATTTAGCCATAATGGATTGAGGCCAGTAATTTACTTTTTCCCATGCAGTTGCCTTGCAAGTCATGACATGTACATCACAACTGCTGCTCATGATATATACTTCATACCATCTACTCATGACATATACTCCACACTAACTAGTCATGATATATACTTCATACCATCTACTCATGACATATACTTCACACTAACTAGTCATGATATATACTTCATACCAGCTACTCATTACATATACTCCACACCAGTTAGTCATGAGATATACGTCACACATGCTAGTCACAACATGTACTTCACTGTCAAGTCATGACATACTTCACACTTGCTAGTCATGACATACTTCACACCAGCTACTCATGACTTATAATTCAGACCAGCGAGTCATTACATATACTTCCCACTCACTGGTCATGAAATATACTTCCCACTAGCTACTCATGACATACATGTCACAACAGCTAGTCATGACATGTACTTCATACCATCAAGTCACAACATGTACTTCACACCTGCTGTTCATGAAATATACTTCACAGCATCAAACTTAACTAAAGGCAATGGAATATTATAGAGTGATGCATTTTCTAAAGTGACTGGAACAGGTTTACTGCGCCATGAAAGATTTGTGCAGGAAAACAATACTAATCGTCACTACCAAAGGCGAGAATAAAATGCAAATTAATTTTCTAACCTTCTGAAGCCATAAATATATAGCCATCAAGTTAATTGAAGATGGGGTATCTTGCAAAGATGTTTTTTAATCTTTTTAAGCCTTGTGCTACTTAAGACAATTGTAGAGAATGGTTAAGCGACAATCATAGAGAATTGTTAAGTGACAATTGTAGAGAATTGTTTAGCGACAATCGGATATAGATCCAAATTAGAACTACCATTTTTTTTAAAAATATGTGTTGTTGGTGTTTTCTAATGGGATGTCAGTCATACATGAAGCTTATAACGTGATTATGGATTGTACTACTCAAATGTAAGATGTCAATATAAAAACCCTGGCCAACCATATTTTAGGTAAATGCATCATTTTATACAACTGACTTGGTTTGTTATAATGTGGTTCGGTCTATAACATGGTTGGCCTCTATGGACTCTCATGTTATAGCAGGGTAACACTGTTTTTCATTAAAAATCTGTAAAAGTCAAATACTCTCATGGCATCTTGGGGATAAAGTAAAAAATAAGGCTCTCACTGCATCTGATCATTCCTCTCATATCCTGCTGAAAGGCATTACCTAGCTATCTGGCTGTATAAGCTGTCTACCAGCCTGCTGAAAGGCATTACCTAGCTGTCTGGCTCTACAAGCAATCTACCGGTTTGTTGAAGGGCATTACCAAGTTGTCTGGCTGTATGAGCTGTCTACCAGCCTGTTGAAAGGCATTACCTAGTTGTCTGGCTGTATGAGATGTCTACCTACCTGTTAAAATGCATTACCAAGCTGTCTTGCAGTATGAGCTGTCTACCAGCCTGTTGAAGGGAATTACCTAGCTGTCTGGCTGTATGAGCTGTCTACCAGCCTGTTGAAAGGCATTACCTAGCTGCCTGGCTCTACCAGCAATCTACCAGTCTGTTGCAGGGCATTACCTAGTTGTCTGGCAGTATGAGCTGTCTACCAGCCTGTTGAAGGGCATTACCTAGCTGCCTGGCTCTATGAGCTGTCTACCAGTCTGTTGAAGGGTATTAACTAGCTGTCTGGCTGTATGAGCTGTCTACCAGCCTGCTGAAAGGCATTACCTAGCTGCCTGGCTCTATGAGCTGTCTACCAGTCTGTTGAAGGGTATTAACTAGCTGTCTGGCTGTATGAGCTGTCTACCAGCCTGCTGAAAGGCATTACCTAGCTGTCTGGCAGTATGAGCTGTCTACCAGCCTGCTGAAGGGCATTACCTAGCTGTCTGGCTGTACGAGCTGTTTACCAGCCTGCTGAAAGGCATTACCTAGCTGCCTGGCTTTATGAACTGTCTACCAGCCTGTTGAAGGGCATTACCTAGCTGTCTGGCTGTATGAGCTGTCTACTAGCCTGCTGAAAGGCATTACCTAGCTGTCTGGCAGTATGAGCTGTCTACCAGCCTGTTGAAGGGCATTACCTAGCTGTCTGGCTGTACGAGCTGTTTACCAGCCTGCTGAAAGGCATTACCTAGCTGCCTGGCTTTATGAACTGTCTACTAGCCTGCTGAAAGGCATTACCTAGCTGTCTGGCTCTATGGTCTGTCTACTAGCCTGCTTGAAGGGCATTACCTAGCTGTCTGGATGTATGAGCTGTCTACTAGCCTGCTGAAAGGCATTACCTAGCTGTCTGGCTCTATGGTCTGTCTACCAGCCTGCTGAAGGTCTTTATCCAGCTATCTGGCCTTATAGGTAATCTACCAGCCTGCTGAAGGGCTTTATCCAGCAGCCAGGTTTTATGTGCAATCTCTCAGCATGCTGAAGGGCAGTACCTAGCTGTTTGGCTCTGGGGAAGGGACTATGAATTGACTTTGCCTGCAAATAGGACATGCAGGTGCTGTTCTGAAACTGAAAACTCCATTTGAAACGATGCAGGATAGTTTCAGAATATACTGGAGGGATTTATGAAAGAAACAAAGGCATGGATTGGCATAATGGCACAAATTGACAATGACATGTCCTAGAATACACCCTGACAATGTCTATTATGTGACTACACAAATTGACAATGACATGTCCTAGAATACACCCTGACAATGTCTATTATGTGACTACACAAATTGACAATGACATGTCCTAGAATACACCCTGACAATGTCTATTATGTGACTACACAAACTATCAATCACATCTCCTAGAATACACCCTGACAATGTCTATTATGTGACTACACAAATTGACAATGACATGTCCTAGAATACACCCTGACAATGTCTATTATGTGACTACACAAATTGACAATGACATGTCCTAGAATACACCCTGACAATGTCTATTATGTGACTACACAAACTATCAATCACATCTCCTAGAATACACCCTGACAATGTATATTATGTGACTACACAAAATCACATATCAATGAAAACACCCTGACAATGTGTATTATGTGACTACACAAATTGACAATGACATGTCTATAACACACCCTGACAGTGTCTATTATGTGACCACACAAACTAACAATCACATGTCCTAGAATACACCCTGACAATGTATATGATGTGACTATACAAATTGACAATCACATGTCCTGTCAATTTGCATCATGTAACTAAAATAAATCTCATGAAATGTTATGTTTGTTTCATGTGAGTATAAAAAAGTAAAACTAAACGTTAATATCTCATTTGACTAAAAATTGTATTGAATTTCAGAAACACAGAATGTTAATTTTGCCTGCAAACAGCAAAATGCATGTCAAGAAGATCGTGGCTTGCAAGAGTCCAATATCGAAGCAGTGATATAAAATGCATGACACACAAGTCCATAGTCAAATTTTTGGATGAACATATTGCAGGGTCTTTGCATCATAATGATTATTTCCAAGTTCACATCATAAGGTTTAGTAAATATAAGCAAATGTAAAAGTTCTCACAAAAATCTTCTAGCAAACTTCCTATTACTATGACTCTGAATTTGAGAGGCAAATATGCATGTCACAGAATGAACTACATTAGCTTCAAAATGATATAATTAGAAATTTTGATGAAGCCTTTGCTACAAGCATTTAGATTGGATGAAATTGCATCTATTGGTTATTAGCTCAAACCATCAGAAAGTAACAACTCATGTATTCATGCACCCTTACTGTATTCTTTGATAATATTTGTAAAAAAAAAAAAAATAAAAAAAAAAAAAGTCTAATTATTTATTTCTTGTAATTCATTATAATTTTTATAACTGATTGTATTTATATGATTTGAACTTGATATGTTTGATTTTTAAAGCTACATGACTCCATTAATTTTGTCAATTGTGAAGTTTGAATTTTATATAATAATTCATCCTAAGAATAAACATATACCCTGAAGTGGTTTAAATGAAGCAAATGAAAACACATTTTCTAATAACTCTGACCTTGACCTCAATGTCAAAGGGGCATGTAAGAATGAATATGATTTAATGGTCATAGCTTGATTATGACTCAAGCCAAGTAACAATCTTTCATGGAGGTTAGAAAATATATGCAAGCGAAAAACTAAAACCTTAATATAGATGTTAATGCTGACATAAAAATGACAGCTGTGTTTTTTCTCTAATATGGGCTTTAGAAAACTTATACAAAAATTAAAGTTGCAATCCTTTCTAAAACTGACTTCAACTAATATATTTAGTGTATTTTTTTTTGCTGCACTATAGTTTCATAGTGTAATATTCTGTTTGAACAGTTTTTTCGTAACATTTGTGCTTTTTCTTTTTGCCTCTGGCAAGCTTATAGGCATTCACATACTGCTGAACACTGACAATGGGAATCAGAATTAGCATTTGTAATCAGATATGCCTAGAGATAAACTCTACAGAAGTTTTAACTAATGTTTCAACATTCCAGTCTACTGAATGCAGGCTGCATGCTGAAGACGTTTTGTGTGTGTGTGTGATTTGGAAATTTTACACAGCTTTAAAAAAATTCAGTCATTTCACTATGATGTCTGGAATGTGGCAGTTTATAATGATGTCTAGCACTGGGGCATCATGTTGCAGACATGTAGCATCCTGTCCCATCCAGTCACATTGTCCTGACAAAAGCATGACCAGTCCTAACAAATAACCTCAATGTGAGCATCTAGTACCATTTTTTAAAAATAAGTCTATGGTATGACTTGACTGGGGGTCTAACCTATGACCTCTAGCATTCAAAGCAGATGCTCTATCCACTAAGCCACCGAAGCGTTTCTTAAGTTTTAACTAATGTTTTAACATTCCAGTCTAATGAAGGCAGGATACATGCAGGTATTTTATGTTATCTTTTCTCCTCGCTTCAAGAGTGGTCATCAAAAACAATTCACCATTACTTAGTTACTTAGTTTTCTGTTGGATGCTATACTTTCTCTTGAATCATAAGATATCCAATTTTTGACAAAATTTAGCTGAGAAATGCAAAAGTTGAACTATATATGGATGACCACTAATTATTTGCCGAGTATGATGAAAAATGGGCTGGCAATGGACTGGCAGCCAAGTGGAAATTTTGCATTCTGCATAAAAGCTAGATTGATCTGGGTGAAAATCCATCCATGAGTAACCATGGAGTGACAGTAACCAAGTGCACACATAGTTCATGTGTGTATGTGTGTGTGTGTGAGTGTATGAAATTTTGATTTTTAACAAAGCTTTAACAATATGTCAGTACTATTGCTACAATGTCTGCAGTGTGGCAGTTTATAGTGATGTCTATCACTGGGGCATCATGCTGCAGACATGTAGCATGATGTCCCACCCAGTCACATTATCCTGGCCCAAGACCAACCAGTTCTAATACTAACCTCTTAATGCTGATCAACAAGCTAAGAACCATTTTTAATAAGTCTTAGTCTTCGGTATGACTCAGCTGGGGTTTGAACCAATGACCTCCCACATCAGAGGCAGATGCTCAAACCACCAGGCCATTGGAGTGGTTGACACACAAAGCTCATGCATCATCAATCACACTAAGTAATCACATAAAAAAACATGCATCATGCTGTACAATTCAATCCACCTCACTTTAGCCTCTTGCAATTCAGAGTAATATAGTAGGCTACGAGATACCTTGACAGACTTTTAGAAAAATTCCAAAATGGCCAATTCTAATGTTTTACTCAATTTATACGGTCTTATATTATCCATACAAGCTCTTCCTAACACTAATCACTTAGGGCTGAGCACCAACTGAGGCAGCTGCTAGTCATAACTGAGGCAGATGCTCTAACCACTTCCTCCACCATTAATACTGGCCGCCATGTACAGCCTATCTTGTGCTGAAAAGGGGCATTAAACAACTCTCATGAAACGTATTCATGAAAAAAAAACAGTCTGCAATCTGAATCACAAGAAAAAGTTTGAAAGATCTTATACCAAGATACTTTCTGTTAAATTTGGCAAAATTCTGCTGAGTGGTTTATATTTTTCTACCTTTAGTAATGGTGGCCATATTTGATGGAGAATCTAAACCATCTAAAGGACCTTTTTGCATATTTGGTCAAATTTTGTTGAGTGGAGTTTAAGAATAAGTCATTTTTAGTTGTTGCTATTTTTAGAAATGGTGGCCATATTGAATGGTGGATTAGCATCAAATGTATTATTCTGAAAACCAACTATGCCAAGATGCTGTCAAATGTAGTGATATCTGCAGAGACATTTTGTAAAGTTATTTCAAGGTTTTTCTGTTTTCTTTAATGGCAGCCTGAATGGATGGAGAAGTTTTGTGAAGTTGTTTTAATGTTTTTCTATTTTCTTTAATGGCAGCCCAATTGGATGGAGAAGTTTTGTGAAGTTGTTTCAAGGTTTCTCATTTTCTTTAACAGCAGCCCGATTGGCAGAATAATCTGAAGAAATCTGAAGACTTTCATTCTGTGATACTTTCTTTCAAATTTGTTTAAATGGCTTTTGTGAAGTTGTAAATAAAAGACATCTGATGGCCGATGAACCAAGGACTATATATATAAATTAAGCTTGCTTACATTGTGGCCAGGCGAGTTAAAAATTGTGACAAAAATCTGAAAGTAATAATCTGACAAGGTCCATTCTTATGTGTGATAAACTCCTGACAGGATATAAATGCATGCCAAGTTGCATTAAGATAATCCTATTAAATGGATATAAATGCATGCCAAGTTGCATTAAGATAATCCTATTAAATGGATATAAATGCATGCCAAGTTTCATTAAGATAATCCTATTAAATGGATATAAATGCATGCCAAGTTGCATTAAGATAATCCTATTAAATGGATATAAATGCATGCCAAGTTGCATTAAGATAATCCTATTAAATGGATATAAATGCATGCCAAGTTGCATTAAGATAATCCTATTAAATGCTGAAAACATCTAAGACAATTCTGGAGATATTATCAGGATAATGAAGGACAGATCTCACAATTTATAATAATTTTTTTTTTTAAATGCTGACCAGATAGACTCCATCGTAAACAATGTCTAGCTTAAATACAAAATTACATTACATGTTTCATAGGTTTTTAGCTACAATATAAAACCAAGTTACAGGAACATGTTTTAAAGGGTTGTATGATATTAACTAATCAAAAGTGTGATGATTAGATACGCTGGGAGAAGAAATGACTACAGTATATATCTACTAGTTACAATATAAAACCAAATTACATGACCATGTTTCAAGGGTTGTAGGATACAGTTTATATTTATCAAGTACATCATATAAAACAAAGTTTATAATGCACCATTTTAAACATAAACTGTACTTACAGAAGAAATAATACTCACAAAATTGGGCTAAATGCTTAAAATTAAAAATCTTTGCATAATTTGAAAACAAAATTATTATTTTCTTCATTAAGATCTTTGTAAAGTTCTCTGTGTATCAAATATAAACACTGCTCATCCAGAACTCTGAAAAATACATAAATAATACCATGCCATAGCAGGAGATGCAAAAGATAATACAAAGTCAAGCAGCAGTTAAAAGCACTACTACTACCACCACTACTACCACCACCCCATCTACTACTACTACTATTATTATTATTATTATTATTATTATTATTATTATTATTATTATTATTATTATTATCAAGAACAACATTAAATACCTTTGGTATCATGATCTAGTACAGCCTGGTATTGCCAAAATATTGCATAATAATACTTATCTTCAAACTAAATAATATTGCATAAACAAATAAAAATGTATTTAAAAAATGTTACCAATAAGACACCATCCTTCTGGATGCCTTGTATACAACACTGCACAATAAACATCACTGCACAATCGTCACCATGATCAGTGCATAAATCTACTCTAGGATAAACAGAATTGCCAAACTAAAAAGCAACATTTTTCAAAATTTTGTGTCATTCTTTTGCATGGTCAGAGGTTCTCTAATGATTCAAAAACATGTATTAATTTTTAAAATGATTTAAAAGCATTTATTAGTTTTAAAAATGATTAAAAACTTTTTATTATTTTTTTAATGGTTTTAAAACTTTATTAAAGCACTTTAAAGTGGGTAAATTATAATAAATGTTTTGAGAAAGCGTACAAATGTAAACAAATTTGTTTGGTGAAACAAATTAATCAAATTGCATCTTTACCTTCTCTGTCTCCAAGGCTGTATCAACGATACTGAACCACATACACTCACTGACAGTCTTTTCTCTGTGTCATGCCTTGAGACTTTTATTTTGGGAGTCAAAGGTTATTTCTGAATATCATATCTAAATTACAAATGATCCTTATCCTGTTATTGGTTAAACGTTTATTTTAATACATTGTTAACAGTTTTTGTTTTTATGGTTTATCGCCATTTCTCAGCACAATATATAAGCTACAAATGGCGGCCAGTATTAATGGTGGAGGAAGAACCGGAAAACCCTTTAAAGAACCAGCTACTGGCAAGCTTTCTCACATACCCACATTGGCCGAATCTGAGACTCGTACCCACGCAGAGAGAAGAGAGATGGCAGTGATCTGTGATGGACAGTGCTTTAGACCACTTGGCCACTCAGGGCCCCTCATTGTTAACAGCATGCTAAGGACAGAGTGAAAAGTGCTTTTCACAAGGACACACCAAGACACCCAACCTGGGCTGGGCCAGGGTGAGTATATAATCCGTGATCCTTGGATTGTGTATATGATGCTCTAACAACTAAACATACTTGGAATGTAATTATTAATCATGATACCCAAGTACTAATGCTGTTATGTTAATGTGTAGCTACATTGCTGAGGTAGTGAGGTACCTGTCTGAGGTTAAAACTAAAATGTAATGTTTATAGGTAATTACATTTCTGAGGTAGTGAGGTACCTGTTCGAGGTTTAAACTAAATGCTATGTTAGTATGGTTATATATGCTGTAAGTAAGTAAGCTACAAATCAGCATAATCATCAGTGTCATTACCACTACCACCACTATTATCAGCATCATCATTCCCTTAAAATGTGAAAATAACTGTATTAACTACTGATATTACCATTGCCTATAACCTAGTCATGTGTTCTGCAGATGAAACATGTCAACCAATAGCTTTTACTTATCATTTCTAGCTATCCCAGTGTACATAGCAGTTATCTGTATAAACATGCATGTACCTTCCTAGACCCCAATACTAAGTTCACATTTACATTTAATTCAACTGCATTTGATTTTCATTAATAGATATTATGATCTTTCTCTTTACACTTTAAGGCAGTCCACTTTTGTAAAATCAACATTTACTGGATATGTTGAAATCATGTGAACATTACATTACGATGTCAGCAATATGACATCATTTGTTACCATGATTTATCACACTTATAAGAACCCTGGGAAAAACTTGACATCAAATGATTTGGTTGTGACTTTTGTTTCTTAATAAATAATTATATAAGTTTTAAAATAAAAGTACTGTGAAAGTAAAATAAATAATAAAAATGAAGTCTTGAGTGTATTACAACTGTAAATTGACCTTGAATACTGAAAACAAATTTGACAAGACAACAATCTTCATGAATGTTTAAACTTATTTTCTGGGCAAATAGTGCCTGGGTACTTTGTTTCCCCATACATTTATCGGTAACAATCATTACCTCCTACTTAACCAAGTGTAGCCCACACATAAAGATCTCCATCCTGTAAATATTTTATTTTTATATTTTGGATTTCTTGGATCATTAGCTATATAAACTTATCATTTAAATCAGGCTTACTGTGTACACTGGGTTTGCAGCTAAGCCAATTTATTTTTTCGGACTCTCATTGTATCATTCCATACCTGTTCTCTACACATAAAAGTAAAAAATTTATCCCTCCTCTAACATTAGCCTTTGTAAACATTACTTTTATGTGATTCTTATATGGAGACAAAGTCAAGAAAGAACTAAGAGATGTCATGACATAATAATTTCATTCACATCTCTCTACTTTTTCAAGTTACATTATTATAATCTAATTCCAGTCACCAAATGACAAATGTTGACCAGCTAAATTGCCAAAAGCCTTTCAAAAATACCTCCTCAGTTGACGGAAAAGAAATGAAACTCAAATTAACTTTCTTTTTCCATAGGACTTCTCAAGACATGAAAGCATATAAAATCACCAAAATTACCCCATTTTCTGGCCAAGAAAAGATTGAAGCACATTTTCAAGTTGCAAAGCTTTATATTTTGACAGACAGAAATCATTCTGAAGCAGTCACTCAAGCTCTAAGGAATCCTGATGAAGGGGCAATTCGATGTCTATAAATAAAACTTTACCAGTGATTGTGACTTTTGTAATGAAAGCTCAAGTTCAAGCTGGCAAAGTAAAACAATTTTGACCTGCTGCAGATTAAGGTCTGTGTTAGGGAATATTTAGCATCGGTAAGTAAAGACCAACTGCAAACAACATTTACCCTGATCTGACATCGCATAATACCATGGCTGCTTGTTCTACTGAGATCAACTTGCTCATTAAGTGAGAGCAGATCTGGGTCTGTGCAGTCTGCCGTTGAACTTGAGTGTATACAGTATCTTTACTTCCTGTATTGTCGTCTTTAATTTCAATAATGTACCCCATTATCACATGAAGTATTTTTAGCTTACGCTTGAGGTCTGTGTTGAGAATATCGGGTCAGATCATATATAGCTCTGTTTGTTTTTTTGGCAAATGTCCAGGCAGTGAAGCTCTTGTATAGAAAATAGTTTTGAAACTTAAGTCCATTAACTCACCTTCTTGGTTTGTAAACCCATTGTCAAAAACTATAAAATATGAGAGGCCAACATAGACTCAAATTGACCACACAAACCTAAACAAGATAAAGTTGAGGTTACCTAGGTTAAAAGATCTTGCAATCCAAACAACAACAATCGCTAAAACTTGGCCCATGTCTTTTGTATTTGGGTTATTTTTCTGTAGTTTCTTAATTTGTAACAAAATTTATTAATAGAAATATCTGACGTCACACTGACATAATTTACAAGTACATAGTTTAACATTTTTCATGATATGATACTCTCCACGAAGACTGGCCCTTGGTCCTTATGACAGTCTCAGTCTCTGTCTCTCTCTCTCTCTCTCTCAAATTCAAGCAAATTATTTTGAATGTGAAGTCATTATTCCATTTTCTATTTACATAACCAATGCCATATTTGATAGAGAATCATCATACTTAAAAATCATGAATGCTCATCTTGAATTGTTTTGTGCAGTACTAAAAAACAGTCATTTTTATGTAGCCATTTTTAGTATGGGCAGCCAGCTTGGATTGCAAATTAGCCATCTTTGTTTTTTTTTAAATATATGAATTCTTTAAAATTTAAAAATACCAATTGTCTGATAGATCTCTAATGAATATTTAAATTACAATGGCAAATGTTGACAGTTGCACAACAGACATTGCATGATAGACACAGAAACATACTATGAACCTGGCTTCGTTGTATAGCAAGATGAACTGAAAACATCAAAAAATATTTATCCTCAAAAGGGTGGAGTGTATGCCACAAAGTAAGTTTTATGTGTTGTTATTTTTGTTTAGCATTCTGTTTACATTTTATATATTCACCACATCAATTCCTACCTTTTGAAAGCCGTCGCCCTAAATTGAAAACAGCATAAACATCATAAAACATAACTGAAAAGAAAGAATACATTCAGCTGGAAACTTTTCTTGTCCACTCTAATGACACTTTATGTCCTTATTTCTTAAGAAAACAGACATGAAACTGGCCATTTGATTTCAGACTGGTGTTGATGATGGGACAAGTCACTGTATAAGACATGAAACTGGCCATTTGATTTCAGACTGGTGTTGATGATGGGACAAGTCACTGTATAAGACATGAAACTGGCCATTTGATTTCAGACTGGTGGAGATGGTGGGACAAGTCACTGTACCAGCTGATGCAATTGTTTTATAAAATCTAGGAAACAAGCTACTTTCTTATCAATTGCTTAGCCCCAATTGATAAGCCATAGCATTTTTCAATAGACCTGTATTTCACCAACAAAATTTAAATCTCAACTTAAGCTTAAGTTTAACATTCAGCAAATATACTTACTGAAATTTAAGTCTGGATCAAAATATAGTTTTAAGAGGGTGAAGCCAGTTTTTATTAAATAATAATCAGCAGTCCCCCGTCAAGGTGAATTCCTCCCATCAGCTAGTAAATGGAAGACTAGAACAAAAATAACATGATCTCACTCTGATGCCATCATTCAGTATTTTGTCTTTCTTTGACCTAGCTTGGTAGTGAAAGGAGATCAGAATGGGAAGAGAGAAGGGAATTCAGTAATAATAACAGGTATAACAAGTAGTATATATTTAAAATTAGTTGTACCACAAAACTACATTTTAATATCAGTACTATATTTCCTCTCATTATCAGCAGGAAAGAGCGCTGATGAAGCCAGAGAGTTTGGTGTTGAATTTGTCATGAGGAACTCTCTGTTGGGAATGATAGAACCCTGCCAACAAGTCAACGGAAGACTGTTATCCTCTGCCTCCACACCACAACTGGGTCTGTCAACATGATCAGCATTTACGTTCCCACACTAAGCGCCACAGCAGATGCAAAAGACAAGTTTTATGACAAATAAAACTCGCTCATCAAAAAAATTCCCAAGAAAGAGAACTTGATATTACTAGGCGACTTCAACACTAGGGTGTGTGCTGACCATGACTCAGCCTTCCTGTCTTGGCAAGTTTGGCATTGGGAAGATGAATAAGAACAGGCAGCATCTCCTAGAGATGTGCTCATACCACCTCAGCATCACCAATTCATTCTCTCAAAGCCATAGCATAAAGTGTTTTGGAGGCATCCTTGGTCCAAACACTGGCACCAACTAGACTTGATCATTACGAGATGGTCTGCCATAAAGGGTGTGCTTTTTACCCATACCTTCCACAGCGCTGACTGCGACACTGAGCACTCAATGGTGTGCTGCAAAATGAAGCTTCAGCCAAAGAAGATAAACCACTTTAGGTAAGAGGGTAAACCACGCATTGATGTGAGCAAAACATCATATCCAGACAAGGCTGAGGAATTAAACTTATGTCTGCATGAAGACATTTGAATCTCCCAACAGCAGTGCCAAAGAGAGACTGGATCACATCAGAGAGACTGTGTACAGCACTGATACACATATCTTTGGTAAGAAGCAGTCAAAGAATAACGACTGATTTGAGGTTAACTCTGCCACACTTATGCTGGTCATGGAAGAGCGTCGCAGTGCTCACCTGGAATACAAACAATCCCCCTGCCAATGGAAACTACAGACATGTAGGTCTACCAGAAGCAAAGTGCAGAGGTTAGCATGGCAGTCAGCAGCTGATTTTGCAGAGGCATGTACAATGGCATAAAGAAAGCAATGGATACCACAAAGAAAGTGACAGCACCAATGAAGTCTGCCACATGCGATACCGTTCATGACAAGCATAAGCAGATGGAACATTGAGTGGAGTACTAGTCTGAACTGTACACCAGAAAAGACCAATTGACCAACAATGGCCTCAACACCATTGAAAACCTCCCGCTCATGGTCTAACTGGACGAGAAACCTACTGTGGCAGATCTAAATAAGGCCTTAGAGAAACTGGCCTTAGGTAAAGCCCCAGGGAAGGATGACATTCTAGCAGAAGTCATCTAGTACAGCTGCAGCATGCTGCTCACACACCTGCATGACCTCCTCTGCCAGTGCTGTGATGAGGGTGGAATGCCTCAGGACATGAGAGACGCCAAAATTGTAAATCTGTACAAGACCAAAGGTGACAGAAATGACTGCAACAACTACAGGGGCATATCCCTTCTCAGCATCATGGGTAAAGTCTTCGCACGTGTCATCCTGAACAGACTGGTATATTCAGCCATGCAACCAGTGTTGTTGATTTAATAGTTCCTGGGAGTCCATTGTAGGGATTCAATTGCTAATGAAGGTCTTTGTGTCACAGCACTCAACAGATTCTCACTGAACTTCAGTAAAAACTGTCAAGTATCTAATGTGATATCCATTTGAAAGTTGAGAAGTTACACCAAAAGTAGTACAACACTAACATCACTGTCCTAGAACAGCTGGTGCCAGAGATTCCACCCTCAAGAAGGTTGAAAGAGGCAATGAAATCAGCATCAGTATCCTTTAATATCCCCACCTGGGATGCTCCCAAATTGTCGGTGGAAGACTTCAGTGCTCAAGCAGGTTGATGTACCCTGTGTCAAAAGGTGGAAACCAGGGGCAAAAATGAAGAAGTGGGACCTGCTTACGGTAATGCTTTTGCTGTCTTGCTTTGGCCACATATACAGTGGAAGAAGACAGTAAACTTTGTTCACTGCTTTATCAAAAGACCAAACTTGTTCATTTTTCATTATCTGACCCCAAAGGATGAGAACAACCCAACACAATCTGATCCACTCGGAACTCCTCTGAGTCTACAAGGCATGCTAAGCAGGTGAGGTATCCCCCATGCAACCTTTCATGGCCATGTTTGCCTACTTTACGTCACATGCTGAAAGCTCAGAAGAAAAACAAACTATCAGAATAAATATGTATGGGAAAACCCCCAACATAACACCAATGAGGGACATAAATCAAGAAGCACCCCATCACTCGAGTATACACAAGACCCTTAATATAACAACATGAAAACAGGTTTGGCAGGTTAATTGCCATTATTCAAGACATGATAGGCCATACATGGCAGCCTATATATCTGTGAAGGAGGAACCCTGAAGTGACATGGAATCCCTTGATATCGATGTCAACAGCTGGGAAGAGCTTGCTCTAGACAGGCTTAGCGGAGTCAAGACCTGAAACTATGCTGACTGAGATGAGATGCGAGCAATCTAAAATTAAATGCCACTCACCATTCTGTCACCAAAGGCCCTCCAATACAAAACACAGAAAAAAGTAAAACATGCTACAGTTGTGGAGAAAATAACAAATGCAACATAGCAATGTATATAACTGATTGCAATTATGCAAAATGAGACTTTAAAAAACTGAACATCACTGAGCACCCAGAGACATGTCATAGTAAAAGACTGGCAATATTTCAAATGACAAAGTCATCAGACTGGGATGCTGTTTTTTTCTTCTGAACCTCAAATAACTGGCTGGAGAGGGGAATTCACTTTGAATGGGGCTAGCACCTAGAAAAGTGAAAACAAAGTAATAATAAAGTTATTACTGCCATGAAAATATCTTTATACTAAGTTTTGTGACTTTGTTGGTAAAACTGGGGCCAGATTTACTGATACTGACATTTAATTTCAATGAAAGCTCTGATATTCAATAAAACAGGATATGAGCAACCTCTTCAGTGAGCAAACACCTGTCATTTATAACCAAAACTGTAATGCGAGGATTGTGCGCGTGTTTTGCAATTTTAACGAAACTTTTTTTTAAAAATTCAGTAAAATCACTATGATGTCTGCAGTGTGACAGTTAATAATGATGTCTAACACAGAAGCACAAAGCCGCAGTCATATAGCATCATGTCCCACCCAATCACTTTATTCCCACACCAGGCCTAACAGTTATAAAACTAACCTCTCAATGCTGAGCACCAAGTGAGGCAGCTGTTAGTACCAATTTTATAAGTCTCTGATATATATGACTTGGCTGGGTTTGAACCCGTGACCTCCTGCATCCAAGGCAGACACTGAGGTCACTTAGGCCAATGGAGCGGTCTCATGCAAGGATAGATTCTCTATATAAATGCACTGACATTAGTAACCATCTGTTAAATGCAACCAGCATTCATTGTCTATTTTGCAAAATATAAATTGCTTGAATGACAGTACTGCAAAACAAAATAAAAACACTGCAGGCCTTCATAACTGCTGAGTAAGCAGATTGTTCTGACTGAGATGCATGACAATATAAATCATACTGCTTCTCTAAAAAGGTTCTAGTAGTGTAAAATATTACAAGATGACTGCTATTGTTCAACCAGATTGAAGCAACTGTTCCAGTTTTATGATGTATGTGCTTGTTGTCTGTCTTCATCTACTTTATTGTATTCATCATGCATTGGCTGTCCAGTTCATATGTGTTTCTTCATCTCCTCGTTTGGAAACGAGAACAAATAGATGTTTTCTCAGCTGTCTTGCTCCACTGCTAAAACATCCTTTGTTTTTTAACAAACCACCATCTCATTATTGCCAGACAACATTTATGATATAATGGACCCTCATTAATGGCTTTCAATGACCTTTCCTTGGCTTTCCACACTACATTGTGCTCTACACTAAATGAACAACACTGATCATTACTCAAATGTAAATGGAAGCAAAAAGTAAGAAACACTGTTTCAAAGCTGGCCGGTGTAGAACAGGAAGAATTCCAGTTATCTCCCTTTCATCATGTCTAGCTCAACAATTGAAAAACTTGGCAGTTAATTTAGATAACCTGATTCAAATCCCTATTAAATCGACAAACTTTGTGTCAACTATACAAGATATATCACTGTATATTGCATTACTCAACACCCAATCAGAAGGACCAGAGGAAAAGCGCACAGAAATATTTTATCAACGATCACAATAGAGACGTCTTTTTCCTGACAGAAACATGGCTAAAAACATCAGGCGATGAGCCCAAGTGCATGGGTCTAGCACCCACCGGTTACTCCATCAAGTCGTTCCCCCATCACTCTCACGGAGGTGGAATTGCTGTCATCACAAAGAACTCCATGATTAAATATCTTAATGACACCAGAACCTTCAATTTCTAACACACATCTTTTGAACTAGTTCAAACCACACTCACACTGGAACAATGGTCAGTCCATTTTCTGGGCCTCTACCATCCTCCTCCTAGTAGAAAAAACAAGGTGACTGAATTTTTGGAGCAGTTTCTCAATCTCCTGGAGTATGGAAATTTGATAGGTGGCAACCTGATTATTCTTGGAGATTTCAACTTTCACTTTGACTGTCCTGGAAACCCATACACATCAAAACTAACGTTTTCAACCTCAAACAGTCCATTAACCAACCCACCCTTAAACATGGACATATTTTAGAGTATAGAGCAATCTGCACAATGCCCATAACGTTATAATTTCATTGTGGAGCAGCCAGCACTATGCCCATAACGTTATCCTTTCAATGTAGAGCAGCCAGCATAATGCCCATAATGTTATCCTTTCAATGTAGAACAGCCAGCAAAATGCCCATAATGTTATCCTTTCAATGTAGAGCAGCCAGCACAATGCCCATAATGTTATCCATTCAATGTAGAGCAGCCAGTAAAATGCCCATAATGTTATCCTCTTAATGTAGAACAACCCATAATTCCCATGTTATCATTTCAATGTAGAGCAACCAAAAAATGCCCACAATGTTATCCTTTCAATGTAGAGCAACCAAAAACTGTCATCACGAACATGTACAGCCATAAATCACTTGTCTGCTGAGTAACAATAAGTATTAAAGTTGATGAATGAAGTCTTTGCCTTTATCTCTTAATAAGTTGTTTGTATTTTCTAGATGTCCTTGAGTTGATTTGAACAGCCTCTGTAAATGTCTTGAGTCTTTCTCACTTTACTAATGTTACTGTTATTTAAAGCCACACGAGGCCACATCATGCCAAAGTCAGAGAACTCCTCATCTTGCAGTATCTAGATGTTAAATCATTTGTTTACCATGCTCATCATTTATTTTCATTTGTTTACCATGCTCATCATTTATTTTTTATGTTGTGGGTGACTGATATTTTGGTTTTTATCTCTAAATAAATTTAAGTGTTATTATATCTAACTTTACAATTTATGGACAGGATAAGGAAGTGGTAAATTTGTGTTAATTTTGGAATGTATGTGCCCATAGACTGAATTTATGTGCCCATAGACTGCATTTATGTGCCCATGGATTGCATTTATGTGCCCATAGACTGGATTTATGTGCCCATAGACTGAATTTATGTGCCCATAGATTGCATTTATGTGCCCACAGACTGCATTTATGTGCCCATAGACTGCATTTATGTGCCCATAGAGATTGCATTATGTGCCCATAGATTGCATGTAAACTTAAAATAAAATGCTATGGACTGATGTACTTTAAGTGCTTCATAATTGGTTTTGTTTATGTAAATGAATGCACGTAATATTTTAACAAGAACAAAATACAAAATACATAAACAGTAACTGGGGTGATTTTCCTTCTTTAAAAAAACAACTGAATTCTGATGTAGAAAACTGTCCCTCATGTACAGGCCTTATTTGAAAAATCATGTTTTAAAGTACCACTTTCTGTTGGCAGAAGGGGTCATATCTCAAAGCAGGTTTTACTTAACAGAAAAATGTTTCTGGATTTCTAATTTAGAAAACGTTGTTGAACTTGGCGCACATTTGCAATTTTGTTTCAGGTTATTCCATATTTTATTTCTGCATGGTCAATGTGCTATTACTCGTGACAAGGCCCAAGTTTCACCAACAAGTCTTTTGTTTAGACTTGGCACTTCTGAATTTAAACTTAAGTTGCTCTTTCTTAAATTCCGTCCAATAAACTCTAATTTTAAAAATTCTGTCCAGTCAACTACAAACTTTAGATTAGGTTTAAGATATGCTGAAAAAATCCAGGTCAGGTATTGAAAATGACAAAAATCTGACCAAGAGGGTATTTACTTTATTAGTACTACAGTATCTCAATTATCCAAACTTGTATATGAGATAGGTTTGTGTAGTTTGGTATTGAGATTCTTATGTGAAATGAGTTTTCATTGAAACAATAAAACAATGCATGATTTGCAATAAAGACGCATACTGTACCATCATGATGTCACAAATTTTTTATGTGGCATCAGGATCTATCTTTGTGACATCAAACAGTTAAAAAGACTTTTCAATATTCTGGAATAAAATAAAATTTAAAAGTTTCTTTTGCAACAAATAATCTAGTAAAGCAATTAAAGATCTTTATTTCAGTATATATGAAGTTGTATGAACCAGCAACCCACCATTTTGACCTCTTCTGCATGTTTGTTTGTTTGGTTAGGATTTTTAATGTAGCTTTAATATTTTTTCAGTCATATCACTACAATGTCTGCAGTGAAGCAGTTTATAGTGATGTCTAGCACTGGGGCATCATGCTGCAGACACGTAGCATGATGTCCCACCCAGTCACATTATCCTGACACCAAGCCGACCAGTCCTAATGATAACTTCTTAATGCTGAAAGCCAAACGAGGTAACTGTTATGACTCGGCTGAGGATAAAACCCACGTCCTCCCGCTTCCACAGAAGACACTCTAACCACTAGGACACTGGAGCGGTTAACTATTCTGCATGTAGATCAATATGAGGTTAATTTATTCATACAACCTCATACTGACCTGAAGAATGACCAGTAATTGTTGTTATAAGATATGTTGGCAGGGTTTAACACTGGTCTGATGAACCACTATAGTTCTGGATAATCAAGGGTCAGATAATCTGTGCTCCTGTGTATGCTTCACGAATTAAAGTAAATAGGCACATACCCATATTTCTCGTCCTAATAGCTGACTTTGCATCATCTTGGGCCAATGCTTTGGGGTTGATTTTGGAGTATTCTTCCTTGGCTATACTCATGTAGAAACAATAATCTGTGCTCTTCAGAGTGTGCTGAGGTCCTGGATTGAGCTGTAATCTGGGATCATCTAAAGTTGAGTCCAGTACGGCCATTAGACATACCCCGTATCTGAAACAAAATCAAAGTTTATTTTAGTATGGAAACTTGTTCTTGGTACAATTACATATAGAAACTTGTGGTGACTGGTATAACGGCATACGGAAACTTGTGGCAGTTGGTACAATTACATATGGAAATGTGGTGACTGGTATAATGGCATATGGAAACTTGTGGCAGTTGGTACAATTACATATGGAACATGTGATATCTGGTACAATCACATGGAAACTTGTGGTGCCTGGTAAATTACATATGGACACTTGTGGTGACTGTTACAATTACATATGGAAATTCATAAATGGTACAATTGCAAATGGAAACTTGTGGTGCCTGGTACAAGTACATATGGACACTTGTGGTGCTTGGTAGATTTACATATAGAAACTTGTGGTGCCTGATACAATTACATATGGAAACTTGTGGTGCATCTAGTTATTTAACTCGTATTTTTTCACGAAAACTTTTTCCATAGACACATTGCACAAACTTATACAGACACTATCTGTGTGTGAATGATTAGTATTTTTAACATAGCTTTAACATATGATTAGTATTTTTAACATAGCTTTAAAATATGATTAGTATTTTTAACATAGCTTTAAAATATGATTAGTATTTTTAACATTGCTTTAAAATATGTTCAGTCATATTGCTATGATGTCTGGAGTGTGGCAGTGGTGTCTAGCACTGGATCATCATGCTGCAAACATGTAGAATCATGTCCCACCCAGTCACATTATCCAGACTAAACTCTTAATGCTGAGTGCCTAGCAAGGCAGCTGTTAGTAACATTTTTATAAGTCTTTGGTACCACATGGCTGGGGTTCAAACCCATAACACCTCCCGCATCAGAGGCAGTTGCTCTAATAACCACAAAGCAGTCAGATACTATTTACATGTTTAGATAGACACCATGTACATGTTTACAGGCACCATGAACAAGAGTAGAAAGACACTATGTACATGCATGCACACGCACACACACTTTATGTATCATAATTATAAAAACATGGACATGCTTATAATGACTTCATGTGCATGCTTAGCATGACTCCATGTACAGGCTTATGTGACTCCATGTACAGGCTTATAAAGACTCCATGTACAGGCTTATGCGACTCCATGTACATGCTTATAAAGACTCCATGTACAAGCTTATAGTGACTCCAATTACATGCTTATAAAGACTCCATGTACAGGCTTATGCGACTCCATGTACAAGCTTATAGTGACTCCATTTACATGCTTATAAAGACTCCATGTACAGGCTTATGTGACTCCATGTACAGGCTTATAAAGACTCTCATATATGCCAACCCCTGATGAGGAAAAAGCGTAATCCAAGTGGTCAAAACACAAAATCCAGGCAGAAAAAGCATAATCTACATATAACAAGATACAATTTTAATGAACAATGATTTATTTTCCCCTCTTGTTTTTTAAAATCCATTACTGCTTCAAGTTTTCATTGGTAGCACTTTTAGCTTCACACATGCATCAACTAGAATCCAACTGAAGAATTTTGGCACCAAATATTAAAATTCTTTCCACATAGCCTGTAATAGACGTCACATGAAGCTGCCCTCATGTCTTCATATTTGGAGCATTGTTTTTTTTATTTTTTTTAAATTTATTTTTTGCTCTTTTCTAATCCATCTATCAAATTATTTGAAAGGAGATAGTTTTGCTCATACAACCATCAACTAAACTAAAATATACATTTTAGTGCCAAATACCTTTAGACTGGTTCTCCACTAAGTATGAATTAGCACAAAGAATGTGCGCGTAAAGATTGAAATAAGAAAACCAGTCTCTCTCCTCACTAAGCCAGACAGCTGCTATAAATAGAATACATGGTAGATAGTTTGAAAATAGAACCAAGATGTTTCTTGCTAACAGGATAAATGCTATAAATAGAACACAATACTTTTAGGAAAGTACATGCAAATCCATGGACAAGCATACTATTATGCTGTATTTATACAGAAGCTGTCTTTTCTAAAATACATTTTTTTTTTATTAATGGAATGTTAATAAAAATGACAAAACACATAATTGATATACTGAAAAAAAATCCATATACGTTTATGTATAAGGCATAATTTAGTAAGAAAAAAAAGTGTAATGATTACGCCAAAAGCATAATGGATGGCATGTATGAACTCTATGTACAGTATCCATGCATATTAGAGATCTCAAACTCAAACCCCTCTGAGGACCACATGATGGCATTTTCAATGGCACAAAAGCGGTGCCATGTTTGTTATCGCTCATTACACTTGTGATACAAATCATTTTGTGGGCCACAGGATACAGATTGGCAAGTCAGTGGTTACCTGCATGCCACTTATCTCAGATCTCAAAACTAGAAATACCTTCATAATATACAAATACCCCATAATCCATTTTTTTAAAATATATAAATTGTCCACCAAAATAACTTAAACTCCAAAACTAACTTAACTCAAGCAGAGCTGAAGTACAAATCTGTAGGTCAAAGTGACCAATTTTTGATAAAACAGAATGAGAAACTGACTGAAACCCAAAACTGAACCAAAGTCACTGAAGCCTAAAATATATTTAACACTGGTCTATAAGTAGAAGGATATTGTACTCAATGACACCAAAACTGACTAACACAACAAAGTTATAGCAAAGGTCAAAGGTCATGTTTGCATTTGAACTGCTCATAAGAGAATAAATAGGTTGTAGCAGGCAAGCTCTGTAGTTACTTTTGATGAGCATCAAACGATGCGTCTGTGAACTTCTTTCCTTCATACTGCTTGAAGAAAACACTTCTGCCCAGCTGTATATGGTAGATCTCATTTCCTGAGTGACGACCATATATCTGCTGCCATTTTTCCTTGGCAACTTTTCCTTCTCTAAAAAGATAAGAAATATAGGATAAATGTATTGCAAACATGAAAAATCACAGATATCTTATATACAAATATACAGACACAATAACACCAACAGACTGTGTCCAGCAATGTTAAGAATGAAATGTGAGACATTCAGATAGTAATTTCTTCCATTTATCTATAATAAGAGAATTTAAACAAATGTCTTAGTTTCACAGAGATTTCAAAATACGATTTGTACTATTATATATTTGTGCCATCATGGAGAAAACATACTTTCTCATTACTTCTTCAAAACTGAATACATTATATTTTACAAACATGGTAGATAAACAGTTCTATCTTGAAACGCTTAATAAAAAATGAATATTATAATCAATAACTAGTTTATTCTTTCAATACATTCACTAAATTTTGTCCACAGAGTAGTGCAATACAATGTCTATCAATAAAATTGGAATAATCTGAGTGTGGTATTCAAAGAAGGCTTCTTAAATTTACATAGAAGAACGTTTGTTCAAGTACACATAAATCTGCAATGTCTCATATCTTCATCATCTGACGAGCTGTATTTTCAAATATGACTTAATATGCACAAGCTCTGACATATGAAAGAGTAATGACATTAAGATGTATAGGGGGAACAGATTGTTATCTGAAAGAAGTTAAATGAAAGACCATGCATACCAATTTTGTGCATTGCAGATATCATTCTCAAATGCATACTGTTCACCTATCTTTAATAATTTACTTAAGCATGCAATAGAAGGACTTATCAATGGCATATCAGCAAAACTAAAATTAAGAAATAACACATTTGGTGTCAAATGTAACCACACATGAGACTGTTTCTACTGATGATTTAACTCATCTATAAATATATTAAATAACAATGGTGAAAGAACACCTCCCTGCCTCACCTCATTGGTTACTTGGAAGGAGCTGGGTACTATACTTCCCCAATGCACATAATACAACTGTTTACCATACCATTTAAGTAGAGTTTGAACTATGTAAATGGGTATTTGAATATCAAGCAGCTTTTCAAAGAGTATCCAATGACTGACATTATTAAATGCCTTACTAGTGTTTAAAACACATGCAAATACATGGCTGCTTCTATGTAATAGTTGACAGTTTATTGAAAAGCATAGTTCTGTTGAATGTTGGTTTTCAAATTTCAATTAATAAATATTTAGAGCATGTATTGAAGTATATTGCAACTTTTTGCGTACAATCATAGTTGTATTTAGTATGTGACACTTCTTCAACACTCCATGGGTTTCATGCTTTTTTGCACACATTAGCAAACGATTGGCATATAAACAGGTGAACAATTGAAAAACAGCTCAACATTAGACTGATTTTATTTTTGACTCCTGCTTTTTATATATTGTAATGCTTGAAACGATCCGTGACAAAAGGTGTTTTTAAATAAGTACAATAATACATGCACTGCCATTACAATAAGGTTTATGTCATCTGTAATTTCACCATAAAAGTTAGCTGGTTAAGAATTTATTAACTGAATACTGTGTTATCCAGGCTGAAGATTTTGTACTTTGCAAGTAAAAATTATCAACTGGTTGCCCTGTGGCGACCTTAGAATCATAATGTAGCTACTAGGAAAAGACATCAACACTTTCTAATTACTAGTAATTATGCCACAGCAAAATCTTTTGCAATTGTGAGAATGCAGATTCCTATATCAGGTAACCATTTCTGTGTTTATCTAGTCTAACTCACAGCATACAAGCACACTCTACTTGCCAATTGACGTTAGAAAGAATTACAACTGTCTGTAATGTTTATATATTGTTTTACAATGGTCCTTCATAGCAGTGTTAAAATATATTTTGCCAAAACTTCATGGTTCCTAGTTGTATTTAGCAAGTAGTTCCACATGCGAGTGCATTTATATCATGGATCAGTTGAACTAATGAATTATTATTATTTTTACCTCTGAAGAGTTACAACAGTAACAAAACCGATCAGTGACAGTGGGTGACTAGGACATCAAAGCAGATGGGAGGGTTAGTTTCCACATTAAAAGTCATCCCAAGATAATGGTACAAATGAAGCAAATGGCACAAAGCCAATCTAATTGCACAAATCCTGAAAAAAATGCTAAACACAGAAAGAAATAAGGAAAATTAAGTTGGCAGTAATGTTATTGTCAGCTGAAGAATGTTAAACACAAATGTGGAAAAGTCTATATTAATTGATAAGCTCTCATCAATGGAAAATGGAGATAAAGGCCCTTTATCAGTGAATCTGAGGCCATAACAACATGCAAAGAGTGGAGCCAAAGACCATTTATAAATGATTCTGATGTCAGAAAATAGGCAAAGAGTGGAGGCAATGGACCTTTATAAGTGAATTGAGGTCAGACAATATGCAAAAGGTGGAGGTAAGGCCCATTATAAATGAATCTGAGGTCAGAATGTAGGCAAAGATTTAGGTAAAGGCCTGTTATCAGTGACTAACAGGTCAGACAATATGCAAAGAGTGGAGCTGAAGGCCTTTTGTCAGTGAATCTAAGGTCTGACAATATGCAAAATGTGGAATGAAAGGCACTTTACCAGTGAATGTTGATCCAAACAATATGCAAAGATTGGAGATAAAGGCTCTTTATAAATGAATCTGGTCAGACAATATGCAAGAATTGGAGGTAAAGGCCCTTTATCAGTGAATTTAGGGCCAGACAAGATGCAAAGAATGGAGGTAAAGGCCCTTTAAAAATTAATCTTAGGTCAGACAAGATGCAAAACTTGGAGGTGAAGGCCCATTATCAGTGAATCTGAGGCCATAACAATATGCAAAAAGTGGAGCAAAATGCCATGAGGTCAGACAAAACATGCAAAGAGTGGCAGTAAAGGCCCTTTATAAATGAATCTGAGACCAGACAAAACAAATGCAAAGAGTGGAGCTAGCTGAAGGCCTTTTGTCAGTGAATCTAAGGTCTGACAATATGCAAAATGTGGAATGAAAGGCACTTTACCAGTGAATTTGAGACCAGAAAATATGCAGAACTGAGCAAAAGGCCCTTTATAAATGAATGGAGGTAAAGGCCAGTTATAAATAAATCTGAGACCAGACAATATGCAAAAACAGGAGGTAAATGCCCTTTAACAGTGAATTTCAGACCAGACAATATGCAAAGGATGGCTTGCAGAACTTCATATGGTAAGATTCCATGGCTGACCTGAGGCTGAAGCTGCCCGTGATTGTTGAGAGTTCTTTTGATGACATTCTAAATATATTAATAAAAAAAATAATTTGTTTAATAATAATTAATTTGACTTAAATAAAGCCTTGACTTTTTGTTACATTGTACTATTATGTATATACACGTACTATTCTATGCTTAAACTTTTGTGCACAGTTTAACTGTGAAGATGGATATACATATAAGATGAAATATTTTTTACAGCCATAATTTTATTACAAGGTATTTTCAGAAATGAGATTCAACTGATTGCCTGATTTTTCGCAATAACCAAGATTTCCTTCATAGTTTTGCATATTAACAACTCATCCAAAGTACAGAGTTACCCTGTTAACGCATGCTCCAATATAACACAAACTAGGATAAAACAGAGACCCTGCTAATGCATGCTCCAATATAACACAAACTAGGATAAAACAGAGACCTTGTTAATGCATGCTCCAATATAACACAAACTAGGATAAAACAGAGAGACCCTGTTAATGCATGCTCCAATATAACACAAGCTAGGATAAAACAGAGAGACCCTGCTAATGCATGCTCCAATATAACACAAACTAGGATAAAACAGAGAGACCCTGTTAACGCATGCTCCAATATAACACAAACTAGGATAAAACAGAGACCCTGCTAATGCATGTTCCAATATAACACAAACTAGGATAAAACAGAGAGACCCTGTTAATGCATGCTCCCATATAACACAAACTAGGATAAAACAGAGAGACCCTGTTAATGCATGCTCCAATATAACACAAGCTAGGATAAAACAGAGAGACCCTGCTAATGCATACTCCCATATAACACAAACTAGGAGAAAACAGAGAGACCCTGTTAATGCATACTCCCATAAAACACAAGCTAGGATAAAACAGAGAGACCCTGCTAATGCATGCTCCAATATAACACAAACTAGGATAAAACAGAGAGACCCTGCTAATGCATGCTCCCATATAACACAAACTAGGATAAAACAGAGAGACCCTGCTAATGCATGCTCCAATATAACACAAACTAGGATAAAACAGAGACCCTGTTAATGCATGCTCCAATATAACACAAACTAGGATAAAACAGAGACCCTGCTAATGCATGCTCCAATATAACACAAACTAGGATAAAACAGAGAGACCCTGCTAATGCATGCTCCAATATAACACAAACTAGGATAAAACAGAGAGACCCTGCTAATGCATGCTCCAGTATAACACAAGCTAGGATAAAAAAGAGAGACCCTGCTAATGCATGCTCCAATATAACACAAGCTAGGATAAAACAGAGAGACCCTGTTAATGCATGCTCCAATATAACACAAGCTAGGATAAAACAGAGAGACCCTGCTAATGCATGCTCCAATATAACACAAACTAGGATAAAACAGAGAGACCCTGCTAATGCATGCTCCAATATAACACAAACTAGGATAAAACAGAGAGACCCTGCTAATGCATGCTCCAATATAACACAAACTAGGATAAAACAGAGAGACCCTGCTAATGCATGCTCCAATATAACACAAGCTAGGATAAAACAGAGAGACCCTGCTAATGCATGCTCCAATATAACACAAGCTAGGATAAAACAGAGAGACCCTGCTAATGCATGCTCCAATATAACACAAGCTAGGATAAAACAGAGAGACCCTGCTAATGCATGCTCCAATATAACACAAACTAGGATAAAACAGAGAGACCCTGTTAATGCATGCTCCAATATAACACAAACTAGGATAAAACAGAGAGACCCTGCTAATGCATGCTCCAATATAACACAAACTAGGATAAAACAGAGAGACCCTGCTAATGCATGCTCCAATATAACACAAACTAGGATAAAACAGAGAGACCCTGCTAATGCATGCTCCAGTATAACACAAGCTAGGATAAAAAAGAGAGACCCTGCTAATGCATGCTCCAGTATAACACAAGCTAGGATAAAACAGAGAGACCCTGTTAATGCATGCTCCAATATAACACAAGCTAGGATAAAACAGAGAGACCCTGCTAATGCATGCTCCAATATAATACAAGCTAGGATAAAACAGAGAGACCCTGCTAATGCATGCTCCAATATAACACAAGCTAGGATAAAACAGAGAGACCCTGCTAATGCATGCTCCAATATAACACAAGCTAGGATAAAACAGAGACCCTGCAAATGCATGCTCCAATATAACACAAGCTAGGATAAAACAGAGAGACCCTGTTAATGCATGCTCCCATATAACACAAGCTAGGATAAAACAGAGAGACCCTGCTAATGCATGCTCCAATATAACACAAGCTAGGATAAAACAGAGAGACCCTGCTAATGCATGCTCCAATATAACACAAACTAGGATAAAACAGAGAGACCCTGCTAATGCATGCTCCAATATAACACAAACTAGGATAAAACAGAGAGACCCTGCTAATGCATGCTCCAGTATAACACAAGCTAGGATAAAAAAGAGAGACCCTGCTAATGCATGCTCCAGTATAACACAAGCTAGGATAAAACAGAGAGACCCTGTTAATGCATGCTCCAATATAACACAAGCTAGGATAAAACAGAGAGACCCTGCTAATGCATGCTCCAATATAATACAAGCTAGGATAAAACAGAGAGACCCTGCTAATGCATGCTCCAATATAACACAAGCTAGGATAAAACAGAGAGACCCTGCTAATGCATGCTCCAATATAACACAAGCTAGGATAAAACAGAGACCCTGCAAATGCATGCTCCAATATAACACAAGCTAGGATAAAACAGAGAGACCCTGTTAATGCATGCTCCCATATAACACAAGCTAGGATAAAACAGAGAGACCCTGCTAATGCATGCTCCAATATAACACAAGCTAGGATAAAACAGAGAGACCCTGCTAATGCATGCTCCAATATAACACAAACTAGGATAAAACAGAGAGACCCTGCTAATGCATGCTCCAATATAACACAAGCTAGGATAAAACAGAGAGACCCTGTTAATGCATGCTCCAATATAACACAAGCTAGGATAAAACAGAGACCCTGCTAATGCATGCTCCAATATAACACAAACTAGGATAAAACAGAGAGACCTTGTTAATGCATGCTCCAATATAACACAAACTAGGATAAAACAGAGAGACCCTGTTAATGCATGCTCCAATATAACACAAACTAGGATAAAACAGAGAGACCCTGCTAATGCATGCTCCAATATAACACAAACTAGGATAAAACAGAGAGACCCTGCTAATGCATGCTCCAATATAACACAAACTAGGATAAAACAGAGAGACCCTGCTAATGCATGCTCCAATATAACACAAACTAGGATAAAACAGAGAGACCCTGCTAATGCATGCTCCAATATAATACAAGCTAGGATAAAACAGAGAGACCCTGCTAATGCATGCTCCAATATAACACAAGCTAGGATAAAACAGAGAGACCCTGCTAATGCATGCTCGAATATAACACAAGCTAGGATAAAACAGAGACCCTGCAAATGCATGCTCCAATATAACACAAGCTAGGATAAAACAGAGAGACCCTGTTAATGCATGCTCCCATATAACACAAGCTAGGATAAAACAGAGAGACCCTGCTAATGCATGCTCCAATATAACACAAGCTAGGATAAAACAGAGAGACCCTGCTAATGCATGCTCCAATATAACACAAACTAGGATAAAACAGAGAGACCCTGCTAATGCATGCTCCAATATAACACAAGCTAGGATAAAACAGAGAGACCCTGTTAATGCATGCTCCAATATAACACAAGCTAGGATAAAACAGAGACCCTGCTAATGCATGCTCCAATATAACACAAACTAGGATAAAACAGAGAGACCTTGTTAATGCATGCTCCAATATAACACAAACTAGGATAAAACAGAGAGACCCTGTTAATGCATGCTCCAATATAACACAAACTAGGATAAAACAGAGAGACCCTGCTAATGCATGCTCCAATATAACACAAACTAGGATAAAACAGAGAGACCCTGCTAATGCATGCTCCAATATAACACAAACTAGGATAAAACAGAGAGACCCTGCTAATGCATGCTCCAATATAACACAAACTAGGATAAAACAGAGAGACCCTGCTAATGCATGCTCCAATATAACACAAGCTAGGATAAAACAGAGAGACCCTGCTAATGCATGCTCCAATATAACACAAGCTAGGATAAAACAGAGAGACCCTGCTAATGCATGCTCCAATATAACACAAACTAGGATAAAACAGAGAGACCCTGTTAATGCATGCTCCAATATAACACAAACTAGGATAAAACAGAGAGACCCTGCTAATGCATGCTCCAATATAACACAAACTAGGATAAAACAGAGAGACCCTGCTAATGCATGCTCCAATATAACACAAACTAGGATAAAACAGAGAGACCCTGCTAATGCATGCTCCAGTATAACACAAGCTAGGATAAAAAAGAGAGACCCTGCTAATGCATGCTCCAGTATAACACAAGCTAGGATAAAACAGAGAGACCCTGTTAATGCATGCTCCAATATAACACAAGCTAGGATAAAACAGAGAGACCCTGCTAATGCATACTCCAATATAACAAACTAGGATAAAACAGAGAGACCCTGTTAATGCATGCTCCAATATAACACAAACTAGGATAAAACAGAGAGACCCTGCTAATGCATGCTCCCATATAACACAAACTAGGATAAAACAGAGAGACCCTGTTAATGCATACTCCCAGATAACACAAGCTAGGATAAAACAGAGACCCTGCTAATGCATGCTCCAATATAACACAAGCTAGGATAAAACAGAGAGACCATCCTAATGCATGCTCCAATATAACAAATGCTAGGATAAAACAGAGAGACCCTGCTAATGCATGCTCCAATATAACACAAGCTAGGATAAAACAGAGAGACCCTGCTAATGCATGCTCCAATATAACACAAGCTAGGATAAAACAGAGAGACCCTGCTAATGCATGCTCCAATATAACACAAGCTAGGATAAAACAGAGACCCTGTTAATGCATGCTCCAATATAACACAAGCTAGGATAAAACTGAGACCCTGCAAATGCATGCTCCAATATAACACAAGCTAAGATAAAACAGAGAGACCCTGCTAATGCATGCTCCGATATAACACAAACTAGGATAAAACAGAGAGACACTGCTAATGCATGCTCCAATATAACACAAACTAGGATAAAACAGAGAGACCCTGCTAATGCATGCTCCAATATAACACAAACTAGGATAAAACAGAGAGACCCTGCTAATGCATGCTCCAATATAACACAAGCTAGGATAAAACAGAGAGACCATCCTAATGCATGCTCCAATATAACACAAGCTAGGATAAAACAGAGACCCTGTTAATGCATGCTCCAATATAACACAAACTAGGATAAAACAAAGAGACCCTGCTAATGCATGCTCCAATATAACACAAGCTAGGATAAAACAGAGAGACCCTGCTAATGCATGCTCCCATATAACACAAGCTAGGATAAAACAGAGACCCTGTTAATGCATGCTCCAATATAACACAAGCTAGGATAAAACTGAGACCCTGCAAATGCATGCTCCAATATAACACAAGCTAAGATAAAACAGAGAGACCCTGTTAATGCATGCTCCGATATAACACAAACTAGGATAAAACAGAGAGACCCTGCTAATGCATGCTCCAATATAACAAAAACTAGGATAAAACAGAGAGACCCTGCTAATGCATGCTCCAATATAACACAAACTAGGATAAAACAGAGAGACCCTGCTAATGCATGCTCCAATATAACACAAACTAGGATAAAACAGAGAGACCCTGCTAATGCATGCTCCAATAAAACACAAGCTAGGATAAAACAGAGAGACCCTGTTAATGCATGCTCCAATATAACACAAGCTAGGATAAAACAGAGACCCTGTTAATGCATGCTCCAATATAACACAAACTAGGATAAAACAAAGAGACCCTGCTAATGCATGCTCCAATATAACACAAACAAGGATAAAACAGAGAGACCCTGCTAATGCATGCTCCCATATAACACAAGCTAGGATAAAACAGAGACCCTTCTTATGCATGCTCCAATATAACAAGCTAGGATAAAACAGAGAGACCCTGTTAATACATGCTCCAATATAACACAAGCTAGGATAAAACAGAGAGACCCTGTTAATGCATGCTCCAGTATAACACAAACTAGGATAAAACAGAGAGACCCTGTTAATGCATGCTCCAGTATAACACAAACTAGGATAAAACACTATTGTGGCATGGCTCCAGAAATTTCATATGCATGTGTTTTTCTTGCATGCAAAAAGAAAATCTCCTGAAAAGCAGGAAAAATAGTGTGTAAGAAGTTTCAGAACATTTCGAGTAAGAGATTGTGTATAAATTCTAATATAAGACAATCATGTCATAGCTCCTAAAATTTTGTATGGATGTGTTTTTTTCTTCAAATACACCAACAAATATTTTATCTTCTTAAAGGTATGAAAAATATTGGGTATAAAGTTTATTCAAAGATTGTGATGGGCTTTGCCAATGTTACAAACTGAGATTTTTTTTCTCTTACTGGCATCATTTTTGTGACAGTATTGCTTGCTGTTTATAAACTTGTGTATACAATCTTGGGTTTGGAACGGAGAAATTTGAAAGACAGACACAAACTTGGATATAAAATGCACTGGATTGTATATATTGCTGAACCATCGTAATAGTGCATTATGCAATAATCTGCTTAATATGCATAATTTTCTTCAGCTCACTGATTTGATTGTTATAACAATGTTCAGTCTATAACACTGTATGGTTCTATGGACCCCAACCACCATGTTATAGCATGGTCACACTGTAAAAAACAAATCCATAATTAAGAAATTTAAGAGAATAAGAAAACTTGAACCAAGACCTGAATTTATCTTTTCTCTGTGTGGTACTGACCATAAGGCAAAAGTGGCAGGTGAACATATCGTTGAATGAACTGCCTTAGTGTCATAATGATTAACACATTAACCCCTGCTACCTCGGTAACTCGTCACACTTTACCTCCCTCATCTCCTGAGTGCCTCCATAACGAGGCTGAGTTTGCATAGCTTGTATCCCAGGCAACGAATTCAAGTGGCAGTATTTGTCTATGCCTGAATCCCCAATGAGTTAAATCAGCGCAAACCATTGGTTGATTTGAAGCCATTTCCTAATTATGCAGGCAGTTTGACCAATAAAATGCTAGCTTATATAGATAGAGTGAACATTGCTGAAGAAAGGGAATAAGATTTGACTTTGATAGCGGCAAAAATAGTGGAAATATTGAGATTAGAAAATGAAGAAAATTATGAGAATCAGCCGCTGGAAATAGACTTTTACTTGACAGACTGAAGAATTATTCACATGAGGTTTAGTTTGCAATAGAGACGACAAGTGGAATTTATGTGTACATATAATGGAGTGAATTTCATGTGTTGATAGTGTTAATTATTCAGTGTGAATTCATCATGGATTTTTATGGATTATTCATAGCAGGAGAAATAAATTGGTATGAAAATCATTTTATCTTATGCATTAGTTTTATTTCTGCATGTAGCACGAAATGATTATATCATTTTTTTACATAATTTTATTGAGAACTGCTGTACCAAATGTTAGCTTAATTAAAGAAACGTAAATAAGAAAATAACATTTATTACTCGTAGCTCTCTCTGAAAAAATCTGCAAGCCAAGTATTCTCAGCAAGTCTCAAGGATACAGGCACTGGTAAGGCTAACACTGCTCTAGGCGATCTCTGCAAGTATGCAGTCGGGGAATGTGTTATTACCAAAGAATGATGTGAATCTATCAGGGAGTTTTTTTTAAATATTTGAAGAAAGTTAACAAAGACCACAATTGTCGGAAATGCTACAGCCAGTCCCAAAAGACATATAACTGATATGTTCATTTCCAGCTACCGTGCACTCGACAAAAAAGGTTAACCCATATGAAGTGACGATGGTCACAATATACCCTGTAATACAGCCATAAATGGGCTTGGGGGGGGGGGCGGCGGCAGAATTTGTTTTTTTGTTTTTTTTTGTTTTTTTATGGTTTAACGCCATTTTTCAGCACAATATAGGCTATACATGGCGGCCAGTATTAATGGTGGAGGAAGAAACCGGACAAACCCCGGAAAGAACCACCGACCCACGAGAAGCTACTGGCAAGCTTTCTCACATAACTACATTTGCCGAATCTTAGACTCGAACACACGCAGACAGAGGTGAGATGGCAGTGGTCCGTAACGGACAGCGCTTTAGACCACTCGGGGCCCCCGGCAGAATTTGTACCATTTGACCTATTAGAATATCTGGTTTCTCAATAGTCACACAGAATTGGTTCATAATTCTCCCTGAGGTTTTTATCCTCAATTATTCATATACCTGATATAAACCACACATACCAAGGGCTGTTGAAAAAACCTTAACCAAAATCTTATCAAACTGTTAATGCCACAGGCACAGGTTGAAAAGTGACTTATGTCTCAATCCCATCCAACATGGTATTAACAAAAATATAATAAATAAGAACACAAAATTCCAAACAGTATGCAATACTTACAATCCAGCCGATGTATGGACCAGGAGAGAAACAAGAGTAGATAACCCTGGGTACAGACAGTTGTTTGCCAGCAATGCATACTTGAATTCGTCTTCACATACCACATGTTCTGAAAAATCAAAAGGAAAATATAAAGATTCCATTTAACAGTGTTATTTTTTAATTATATTAGTAGTTCACTTGATTTCAAACAGGTTTAGATTTCTGTATCTACATTTATACAAAACTGTTATTTGATGAAACTGAAATAAAATCTTTGACTCACCTTTCATGGAATAATTCAATTTTTTTTAAAGATTTATTTAGTTGCTGAAATATAATACAAATATACATTTGCAGTGCTAACTAAATTTAATGCAATTTGTTTCTTATTTAAGTGTGTTTTTAGTAATTTTTCAAAAAAATCATATTTTCTTAATGTATTTAAATTGATGGACATGTCTGTGATGGGGAAAGAAGTTGTATTGTCTTCTTCTTTGATAGGGAAGCAAGTCCTATTTTCTTCATTTTTCTGTGAAATGCAACCTATTTTCATCTCATGTTGTGAGGAACAGATTCATATTGTCTTCAAATGTAAAGGCAGGAAGATGGTAATATTGTTTTCAAATGTAATGTGGAAGGTAGTCCAATTGTCTTCAAATGTGATGTGGAAGGGAGTCAAACTGTCTTCAAATACTATGTGGAGGAGAGCCCAAATGTCTTCAAATGTGATGGGGAGTGTATCCCATTTCTCTTCAAATGTGATGGGGAATCGAATCCAATTGTCTTCAAATGTGATGGGGAATGCAGTCCAATTGTCTTCAACTGTGATGGGGAATAGAGTCCAATTGTCTTCAAATGTGATGGGGAATAGAGTCCAATTGTCTTCAACTGTGATGGGGAATAGAGTCCAATTGTCTTCAAATGTCATAGGGACAGAAGCCCTTTTGTCTTCACATAATTATTATTGCCATTATTTGTGTATGGAAAGTTTTACTGTCTTCACATGTAATGAAATGGAAGTCTTCTTGTCTTTGACATTGATGGCTAATGGAGTCATATTGTTTGAACAAGAAATGGGGATGGAACTCACATTGTCTTCACATCTGATGATGGAAGGGAGTCTTCACATGAAATTGGTAGTTTCAATATCTTTGTGTGTTTAGAAAGAAACTTATATCATCTTCACATGTAATGAGGATAGAATTCACATTTTCCTCACATGTGATGAGAAGGAATCCTACTGTTCTTAAATGTGAAGGGATTTGAGCTTTTGTGTCAGACTGGTGGAAGCAAGTCTATGAAAGTATGATCCTGCAACGATTCATAAATATAACTTTCCTTCTTGAATTTGACTTACAGATAGCCTCAATATCAGTTTTTTTTTTCCAGGACATAAGAGTTTCTTGAAATTGTCAAATGTTGAAGTAATAGGATGCTGTAATTTACTAACAATTTACAATGAAAAACTATACATTGTTGGTAGGTAGATAGTAAAAGATTCTTTCCTACAAAAAATACTTTAGAAAATGGCGACTTTGGGTGTTACAATTGGCTGCTGTCTCAGTAGTGATATTTATATTTTATATCAATTATCTTAACTTTTTCTATTAATCCATGAGAATAACAGGTAATACTGTGAGATCTAAAAATCTTGATCACCACCTACAATTTAAACAACTGCTACACATGACCACCATGATCCTTTCAGTTTCATGCAAATCAATTTTTTAGGATATTTCTTTCCATTCTCCATTATGCTTTTGTGGGCAATTCTTCCATGGTAAGAACTGATGAAAATAATGCCAGATCCAAAACCTTACTGTTTGACCACTCATCTTGAATTTAACCATTGTTCCTTAAGACCTTTGACCTCCCTGACCATCAATCTTTTTTCGCTATTCTTTCCACACACACACACCCTACTGAAACTTAGATGATGATGATGACCTAATGGAACCTGAAGAAACTGCCCTTTAAAAACACTTTTACCAATAGTTAATGTCAGACAACTCGATAAACCCTATGGCCACTAAGTCTTGCCTTTTGTAACATTCATCACAAGCAAGACCAAAAGGTTGAAATCTCCTTCACAAAAAAAAAAAACAATTAAAATTAAACCTAAATTCCTTGAATAATGTGATAGTCACCAATGTTCTAGTGATGATCCCTGACTAGTCCTTTCTTAAATGCCTGACTAGTCCTTTTCTTAAATCCCTGACTAGTCCTTTCTTAAATGCCTGACTAGTCCTTTCTAAAATGCCTGACTAGTCCTTTCTTAAATGCCAACAGGCACATAGTTCCTCTAATGTTTTCAAAGAGAGTGATTACTAAACCCTTTAAACAGTATTGAAAATATCTTACGGTAATCATCTGATACAAAAGGAAATTGTTGCAAAATAATGAAATAATTGTAGAATACAAGGAATTATTACTTTGTTTCTTGCAGTGTATTTTGTAATATATAATTAAGGTAGAATATGAAAATGACCATATAATAAAAAGTTTACTGCCTTTGTTAGGGGAAAATATGAACTCTCTTGTTGGATGGATACTCCCAAGGTCATGCAGTATTTTGATCTGAATTTTTTTTTCATATTATCCCATACAAATGCAGTACCCTATAATTATTAAAAAGAAGACAGAAGAATAAAGCATGACAATCTTTTTAATTACCTGATTGTGTACTTTACCATATCTATAAACAACTTGAAATTTTAGACACAATAAATAACAATCTATTACCTGCAAACTTGACATGGATTTTGTTCTCAGGTTTAAAGAGCTGGATGTATTGTTTACATTTTGGAGCAAAATCTTTGACTGCCCAAGATCTTAGAATTGTATGATGATCCTGGAAATTCAAGAAAGAAGCATGAAACTGACTGAATCATAAAGGCATGTACATCAACAAATTTAGTCTACAAGTAGTCATTTTTAGTCACTACCAATCTGGCAAATGAGTAGTCACTTTTAGTCACTACAAATTTAGTCCATGAGTAGTTCATCTTTAGTGATAACAAATCCTGTCCATGAATAGTCACAACAAATCTGGTACATGAGTAGTCACTTTTAGTCACAAAAAATCGCTCATGAACATTCATGTTAAATAAATCTGGTCTATCAGTAGTCACTTTTAGTCATAAATTTTATATTGGGGGGGGGGCAATGAGTCTAGTCACCTTTAGTCAAAAACAAATCTGGTTCATGAGTAGTCACTTTTAGTTGCAACAAATCTGTTCCACAAGTAGTCAGGTTTTGTCACAAATTTGGTCCCAGAGTAATTACTTTTAGTCACAACAAATGGATTATGATGATTCTTAGCACATATCACTGTACAATAATTTATCTACAATATTTCCAAGTATAAGAATTAATAAAAAGTGTCATCTTTAATAGCCTAAAAATACCAATATATGGTTATTTCATGTGATATGTTGAAAAATGTTAGCATGGTTTGTGGTTTCTTTTGCCAAGGCAGCTGGAGTAAAATACCTTGTCCAAAAATGCATCACTGTAGCCTCTTATAACAATTAACAGTGTGTATCACTGTAGCCTCTTATAACAATTGACAGTGTGTATCACTGTAACCTCTTATAACAATTGACAGTGTGTGTCACTGTAGCCTCTTATAACAATTGACAGTGTGCATCACTGTAGCCTCTTATAACAATTGACTGTGTGCATCAAAGTAACCTCTTATAATAATTGACAGTGTCACTGTAGCCTCTTATAACAACTGACAGTGTGTATCACTGTAGCCTCTTATAACAATTGACAGTGTGCATCACTGTAGCCTCTTATAACAATTGACTGTGTGCATCACTGTAGCCTCTTATAACAACTGACAGTGTGTATCACTGTAGCCTCTTATAACAACTGACAGTGTGTGTCACTATAGCCTCTTATAACAATTGACAGTGTGCATCACTGTAGCCTCTTATAACAATTGACTGTGTGGATCACTGTAGCCTCTTATAACAATTGACAGTGTGGATCACTGTAGCCTCTTATAACAATTGACAGTGTGTATCACTGTAGTGTCTTATAACAACTGACAGTGTGTATCACTGTAGCCTCTTATAACAATTGACAGTGTGTATCAGGCAATTTAAACAAGCCTACTGAAGATGTTAACATCAATTTATCAATGCAACATGGTTTTCTTGTATGCTGATGAATGAATCAAAGGTCACAGGGGGCCCGGAGTAGCCGAGTGGTCTAAAGCGCTCACCGTTACGGATCACCGCCATCTCACCTCTGTCTGCCTGGGTTAGAGTTTCAAGTTTGGCTAATGTGGGTATGTGAGAAAGCTTGCCGGTAGCTTCTCCTGGGTCGGTGGATTTTTTCTGGGGCTTTCCTGGGTTCTTCCTCCAACAACAGTATTGGCCGCCATATATAGCCTATCTTGTGCTGAAAAATGGTGTTAAACCCTACAACAACAACAACAACAACAAAAGTCACACCATACAAAAATCAAGTGTGATGAATTTTAGATGTAACCAGGTCAGAGATGTTAAGGATGCAAGGCAATTGTTTGTCTGAATATACAAGTCACTCATGCATAAATATGAAGTCACAATGACCTTCTTTTAGCATGGTAAATTCAGTGTTATTCAGAAGCATCCACACATTAAAATATTTATGAAGATAAGCAAAGTAGAGTCTAATATATTTAGAATAATGAAGCCATTTAAGTGTGAATAATCGATTATGGTTGAAATATTTCATTGAGGTACATCTATATGTCAGTTTTTCAGTGTCAGTGTAGGTGAAATAGGGACCAATAATACTTATGATATGACAAAAGCATAATGAATATTAAACAATACAGAATGAATGAATCAATCAATGAATCAATCAATCAATGAATGAATCAATCAATGAATCAAAACTTCAGTGACATGAGGATACTAATAAAACAAGTGTTTAAAGCATAGCATTTGCATTGATGTTGGTGCTGGTGCTGTAAACATTTTACCTTTGCCTCATCATGTTTAAACAAACGACATAATTGAAGTTATATGTTAAACTGAAAGAACTATTTCTCATTTTTATTTTAAAAGAAGATATGTATTATGCTATTGTGCTTATAGATAGGTGAAGCATTCCCCATTGTTTCACAGAAATTAATAAGGGTAGTGAATCTTGATAAAGTACCACACAATAAGTACTCACAGCCTGGCTTTTGTCTGTACAGTTCCTTGGAGCCAATATAAAACAGGCTTCTGCTTCTGATATCCTGAAACATACCGAGTAATATATACATATTAAAAAAAAGATGTTGAAAGCAATTAAAATCAATGGCTAATCAGTTCTGATTACCATTCATTAAAATTCAACCAAACTGCTCCATCCAAAAGGGAAGCAACTCTTGTCTTCACAAGCATCTAGTTAGTAGATGTGCTAATATGGTGTGAATGTATTATATGAAGAAACAATTTTGTGTAACTCATTTCACATAAGATAACCAAAATGACAGCACACATTGCTTTCAAGGTTGGTAAATATAAATAATTATGATACTTGTGATGTGAAAACTTTAGCAGAAATTATTACTTAAAGGCAGTGATAATGAGAGTGCAGCAAAATGACTTAACATAAACAACATTCCACTAGGAAGGGGATTAAGTAAAACAACATTTAAATCAGACAGCTTGTTAATTATGATTTATTAAACCCCTAATGTTGTTATATTCAATTTTTTAGTTTCAAAAATGTTATTTCATTACATACTATTGTAATGTAATATTGTATGCTGGACTTGACCCTGTCCAAAATTAAGTACATTTCTGCTAGACCTGGTTGACTTTTTAAATTGTTTTTTATTTAATTTGATGTCAACAACTAATACATATCTAAATTATTCTCTATGTTTATGGGCTTAATATCAAGATCTTTATTAACCAATGAATAAATGTTTCTTTGGGTCAGGGTTTTGGAGTTTCCTAAATGATTTTTACAGGTTATGGTTTTGAGTTTGTAAACATCAGGATCATTCTCTATGGTTAAATTTGACTAGTTCTTTTTTTTATATACAGAAAATGCTATTTGTGACCTTAGGTCAAGTAGAGAACTATATTATGTTGTAATTGTGAGGACTTGGTCATGCTAACATCTAACACTTTCAAGTTGTATTATGGTGTGACCAGATGGCTGAATTTTAGTTTCATTTCATTGAATTCAAGTGATACAAAATACAAAAGTTCTCTGATAAAATTTTGGATAGAGACATTCACTGGAATATATAGTGAATTCAAATCTGTAATTATATTACTGTGATTCAATAAAAGTTTTTGACACATTAACACTCCTAAGCCATAACAGACACATCATCAACTTCAGTTTTGGGATTGTTTCTGGACTTTAACTGCATTTTATTCAGGACTTAAATTACTAAGGCATGTGTCTGTAATTCTTGGATTATTTTAGTATTTAATTTACAATACCACAAGTTCTTTTTTTTCACTTTGTATTCTAGGGAAATAAATTATCTGTTAAATTTTAAAATCTTGTTGTCTTTCACTATTTTCTGTTACTTATTTGAAGAGGACAGACTCATAACAGACTCGACTCATAACAGTGTTTAAATACTGTAATCACACTTAAGAATATACTGTATTTGCATAATGTAGCATACAAGCACGCATTACAGTTGCATTTAGACACTACGACTAAATTACATTTTGCACACTGGTAATTCACTAAATTTGTAGATCATCAACATGCTAAAAATGAATATTGACAGAAATTTAATAACTTTAAAATATTTTGATTTATATCAAGTTCATGTTAACATATAACATGGAATAGGTGGGTGGGTGGGTATCAAATTGGAATAGGTGGGTGGGTGGAAGGATATTTTAAAAACAATTCATAGGTGCTTGTCAATTTCATTGCATTTTCTTCTAGACATGTGAATCTGAAGACTATTTCAATGCATTTTTAACAATACATTTTATCTTCAAGAACCTAAATAACCATTAGAATGGTTTATGTAACTGTGTACAACCTTACCTGCAACGCTGCAGATCTATATCTTTAAGGGCTGATCCCCTGAGGTAGAAGACCCTGTGGGTCCATTTTGGGTCTTTAAGGATCATCTGCATATTGTTGTCCATTTCATCTGCTCCAAGTAAGACAACCATGTGTTCCTAAAACAGAATATCAAGGTCTCCTACAACACCTGATTTTCTTCACAAGTATCACGAAGCTTTTACTTTCAGTAGATGCAAGATTTTAAAAATCTGACTTATTTATCACTGATTATAGATACATCATTTACAAATCTGAAACTTACTTATCACTTATACATCAAATGTATCAAAACCTCTCCAACTCAAAAATTACATGACACGTGGAAACTGTATATTGAATGAAATTTAACTAAAGTGCTTGGTAAGGGAAGTAACTCCTACAGAGGTACTTGAGTAGAGTAGTAGTTGTAGCAGTGGTCATGCAAACAATCGAAGTCTTGTGTTCAACAATAGCTTGCTTAAAAGCAAATATCATTACATGCATCCTCTGAGATGTATACACATCTTTTCTCATATTTCAAACAATTTTTCATGGAACAGATTGGTTATGATGTTATGCCGGATGTTTTCAACAACTGAAATTTCTCACATCACTTAATCACAATTATCATTTTACACACACATGTTCTGGGCTAAAGTAAACGAAAAACAAATCATTTCTTGTTATTTAAAACTCATGTGTATACATGCTGATAAAATCTCTCTGCTATGAAACACACCAAACTAATAGCAGACATCAATTTAGTTACAAGCAAAATGAAGTCATCTAGTGCATTAATGTGAGATGTTCAAATCCAATGCTACTTTTACACAAAGTACACCATACATACACTGAAATTAGAGATGGTGTTGTATTTCATACCTCTAGCTTGGGATGAGCAAAGAACTCCTGCAAAAAGTCCATAACTGACTCGGTGCTGAGATTCTGAGAGCAGACAACGACATGCTTGTTTCCGGCTGCTTTACGCTGTGTGTACTCTTTTCCAGCCCGACCTCTCTGAATCCATGTTGAGGCAATAATTTGAATCTGAAGAGGATCATCAACACATTTTTTAAAAATTACCAACAGTTCGAACTGTCTTCAAAACACTTGTTCTATATATTCAGTTGTATGGTAGGTTCAACTGCAAACAACATAAACATAGCAATATCAAAATTTTGCAAATGGACCTTCTAACAAGTAACTTGCAACGAGAGACCACCAAAAGCAAATCTGTCTGAATAACACCATTCTGGTAACAGTGAGCAACAACTTTCAGAACATTAGAAAACAGTTTACTGTATAAAAAATAATATTATAAAAATTTAGATTACAGATCATAAGGGCATACCAGTGAGGTCAACATATATAGACAGTCCTTTTCAATTATCACCCTTTGTGGTCAACATATAGACAGTTCTTTGAATCGAGTGCTTGGAGGATCACTGATGCGTCTGCCATTACAATCATGTGAAGTGTCATAAGCAAAACTGAAACTTACACTGATAATGTATAATGTCTGATGTATCTTGCAATATAAATGAATGGACTGATGATATGAGAGAGTGGCCAAATGTCATGCACGGCGACATTTACAACTATTTAAGCTCATTGAAAGCAGTAAATCCAAAAGAAATGAAGAACTTTAAAAGCTTACAAAGTTATAAATACTTCCAGAGTGGAAATGAGGGTATAGGTTTGCACAATTCATCAAACTTGAAGAATAAAATTATCACAAAAGGAAAAATACACAGTAAGTCCATAAAGTAAACAAAGCATACTTTATTAGTACCATGGAGGGGGTTGATGAGAATGGGTGGTGTACATGTATGGTGGGGAAATCACACTTGTGCAGTCATGTCAATGCTATGTTGTGGAAAACTATACATGCTGTGAAAAATAATCTTACTGGAATAAGTTTTACTGATAAGATAGCTAAGTGGAACAAAGTCAATATTATCACCAGAAACATCCAAACCATCAACTTTAATGTTGATAACCTCACTGTCAACATCCATATTTACATCTGAGTTGTCATAAATCATTTTATTGATTGATTTTCAAGCCAACAATTTCTTTTCCAACCACGTTTTTTCAGTTATTTCACAGCGCATGCGTGCTTTAACCATTTCCTGTGTTGACGAATAAGTACACAAATATCTGTGATGTAGAACACGTGTTTCTAGAGACACAACGCATATACGAAGTAAAATACGACCATGATTGCATCAATTTCATAAAGGATCATTAAAATTCAAAATTTATTGGTAAATGGATGATGAATGATGGATTATAGATGATTGATGATGAATGATGGATTATAGATGATTGATGATGAAGGATGGATTATACATGATTTATGATGAATGATGGATTATAGATGATTCATGATGAATGATGGATTATAGATGATTGATGATGAAGGATGGATTGATTATACATGATTCATGATGAATGATGGATTATAGATGATTGATGATGAATGATGGATTATAGATGATTCATGATGAAGGATGGATTATAGATGATTCATGATGAAGGATGGATTATACATGATTCATGATAAATGATGGATTATAGATGATTCATGATGAAGGATGGATTATACATGATTCATGATGAATGATATATTATAGATGATTCATGATGAATGATGGATTATACATGATTCATGATGAATGATGGATTATACATGATTCATGATGAATGATGGATTATGGATGATTCATGATGAAGGATGGATTATACATGATTCATGATGAATGATGGATTATAGATGATTCATGATGGATTATATATGATTCATGATGACTGATGGATTATAGATGATTCATGATGAAGGATGGATTATACATGATTCATGATGACTGATGGATTATAGATGATTGATGATGAATGGTGGATTATAGATGAATAATGACACACAACACACAGAGCTCATTTGGCTAATTACATGGCCTGCATCATGAGCCAAGGATCAAAGCCCTGCTGAAGAACTTTTTCATTATCTTAAATTGCTGAACATGCCATGACATGGCTGATAAAGTGACTCCTTTGTCTCACTTTCCACTAAAGTAGGTCAAATATAAATTATGCCCTATATTACCTACCTGAAATGGAATAAAAGCAAAGGCGACGCAAATCATGAGGATCATAAAAAGTCGGCTGATCCAGATGTCAGGTGCTATGTCTCCATATCCAACAGTCGTAAAGGTGACAATCACATAGTAAAAAGCATCAAACATGGACAGGGATTTCTCCGGGCTGGCCCTCTGTATATGATGTACACCACAAACTCTGTAAAAATGTTGTGAAAGTAATGTTCTTCATAGCATATTTTCCGTAACAAATACTTCTGTGAATAGCATGTACAGGAACCAGATATCTGGTGTCTAGTAAAGCTCAACATGCAAGTACGGGTCTGTATCAAAACATATAGAAAATGTTTGTACACATTTTGAAATATACAGGAAATCTTATCAACAACTAAAGCTTAATGCAAAGACGGACCATTGCAAGAAGTGCTAATTGTTATGGAGTGGTGCCCCTCTTATAGTCATCCCTTCTGCACCAGAAAAGTAACCTTTTTTGTGAGAAATATATGTAATGTATGTAGTAAGAAAACTACATACTTCAAAGCATTTAATATTTTCATTTAATTTCATCGTTTAAAAGTAACATTATTTATTAAAAGGTTCTTCTTGTTATAATAATAGACATCAAATGAATATACATTAATAGTTCTTATTCTTGGTATAAGTGTGATATGCGAGCAGGTATTGTTGTCATGCACACTGTAAAATCATTCAAAAACGTCATTTAAATCTTGATACATCACCTTTCCGTTTACTCCATATTCACACTGCTACTGAATAACATCCTTATCAGTTACATTCTTTATTCTTGTCTTTCCAACATAAAATTGTTTTATTCCAGTCTTTTCTACATAAAATTGTTTGGCATGTTCCCCCTGTGCACCTCACCTGATGTCGTAGAATATAATAACACTTTATTCGAAAATAATATGTCTCTGTTTATGTGATGACATATATATGTTTGGTAACGATTTATTTGGATGCTGCTAACTGTATGTAATTTAATTATGCAGACAAAACTTTTGTCGAGGGGAATTCTTCATAAAGCAAGCAATAAATGTGTTCTCACATGAATTTTCAGTCTTTGTCTGGTACTTTGTTTCTATTTTTAGCCTCTGCTGACCCTGTTATTAGCTAGACAATTACATCCAGTTGTAATCAAAGAGAAGAACAGATGTGTTTAGCCCATAACATTATTCAGCACATTACCTGTAAACGTCGGCTTTATAGACAAATGATATAATATTAATCTTAGTGTTACATGTACTTTAGCCAACACTTCTTTCAGTAACGGAAATTTGACATTGGGGGACATGTATCGATGATAGTGATAATCTTATTACTTACCTTACTTCACAATATGAATTTATTATTGGTTCTGGATACATTTGAAAAACAATTGTGGCCAGTCATTTTACATTTTTGTACTAATATGCTGGCCACTAGTTGCATTGGAGGGGTGGCCATTCTTGAGGGGTACTTTTGAATACAAACACGTCGCTACCAAGGAGTTCTGGCCATAAGAAGCAGTGACCACTGATCACGTGAGCAGTTCAAGAGGGGGACTACTGCGGTGTGAATTACTATATACCTGTCACACAATTTCCTATGCAAAATGCATAGCATGGGAGAGTCCTGTAATGTGTACACTTATAGGTGCTGATAAGGACATGTCGAATCCAATAAGTTTGTTGCTGTGGGTACATCATGCAAGAGTGAATAAATCTCGCTACTTCAGCATACATGTTTGTGTCCAATTCAACCAAACAAATAATTTAAAGAAATACTATTTTTTATATAAAAACTTTACCAATTTCACATTTTTGAAAGCAAAGTATTTAATATATTATTCAACTAAAGCTTTATAATAAATAACTTACAGTATAGCACTGTTAAATGTTTTGCACTTGTACCTGAAGTACATTACCATATTTGCATGTTGGTTGTAATGGAGTCGTACCTTAAATAAATTATAGTACAACACTGTTTTAGATATTTTAGAATCATACCTAAAGAAAATAATGCAGTTTAGCAATGTTGGATATTATGGATTTATACCCAAGGAAATTACAGTATCTACACTATTGGACATTATTGATTTATACCCAAGGTAAATTACAGTATATACACTATTGCACATAATGGATTTATACCCAAGTAAATTACAGTATCTACAGTATTGCACATAATGGATTTATACCTAAGTAAATTACAGTATCTGCACTATTGGACATAATGGATTTATACCCAAGGTAAATTACAGTATCTACACTATTGGACATAATGGATTTATACCCAAGGTAAATTACAGTATCGACACTATTGGACATAATGGATTTATACCTAAGTAAATTACAGTATCTACACTATTGGACATTTTGGATTTATACCCAAGGTAAATTACAGTATCTACACTATTGGACATAATGGATTTATACCCAAGTAAATTACAATATCTGTCCTATTGTGAGATTATGGATTTATACCTAAGTAAATTACAGTATCTACACTATTGGACATTCTGGATTTATACCCAAGGTAAATTACAGTATCTACACTATTGGACATAATGGATTTATACCCAAGTAAATTACAATATCTGTCTTATTGTGAGATTATGGATTTATACCTAAGTAAATTACAGTATCTACATTATTGGACATAATGGATTTATACCCAAGGTAAATTACAGTATCTACACTATTGGACATAATGGATTTATACCCAAGTAAATTACAATATCTGTCCTATTGTGAGATTATGGATTTATACCTAAGTAAATTACAGTATCTACACTATTGGACATAATGGATTTATACCCAAGGTAAATTACAGTATCTACACTATTGGACATAATGGATTTATGCCCAAGTAAATTACAATATCTGTCCTATTGTGAGATTATGGATTTATACCTAAGTAAATTACAGTATCTACACTATTGGACATTCTGGATTTATACCCAAGGTAAATTACAGTATCTACACTATTGGACATAATGGATTTATACCCAAGTAAATTACAATATCTGTCTTATTGTGAGATTATGGATTTATACCTGAAGTACATGGTACTCATATATTCACCTTACTGTAAGCTGGTCTTGCCCAAAATATTGTACAGTACAAAGACAATAATTACTTTTTACTACAGCAAAGAAAATGTACCTGTAAACCTGATCCATAAAATGTGTTTTTAAAAAAAACTTTAACATGCACTGCATTTTGAATTCCAGCCACATTTGTGTTTGTAATGTATTTTTCATACTGCTGGAAAAAAAAACTACATCCTGATAAAGCTTGCTAAGATCATTTGAAAGGCAAAAAAATAATAATATAGGTCACAGCCATATGCACATAATTATGTAAGCCAAACTTTATTTGCCTGGGTCAAACATACTTATGCATGCCAAAAATTGATTGCTTAGGTCAAACACATAATTGTGCAAGCCAAACTTTATTTGCTTGGGTCAAACATACTTATGCATGCCAAAAATTGATTGCTTAGGTCAAACACATAATTATGCAAGCCAAACTTTACTTGCTGGAGTCAAAAATACTTATGCATGCCGAAAATTATTTGCTTGGGTCAAACACATAATTATGCAAAACAAACTTTATTTGCTTGAGTCAAAAATACTTATGCATGCCGAAAATTATTTGCTTGGGTCAAACACATAATTATGCAAACCAAACTTTATTTGCTTGGGTCAAACAAACTTATCCATACCAAACATTAATTGTTTGGGTCAAACACATGCACAAAACAAATCCAAGTATTTAAATTTTCTGTAGGAAGCCTGAACTGTTAAAGAACATGAAAATAGATTGAAAGAAATGAAAACTGGTACTCACAAGTCGGGAAAATAATGAACTGGCCAAATCACAATGAAATTATGAAAGCATCAAATCTCTAAGAATCATTTGTATGTCTAACAAAACAACACAATCTTTGCTTTGAATTATATAACTTCTACTCAGAACACGTCTCCATTAGATAAGACCATGCTGTAGAATGTTTAAAACAGATTGTCTACCATTGAATGGTTTTCTTGTTTGATGTTGACGAAACTATTATTTTTATCGATGGAGAATTCTGTTCTATAAAATGCTACATAACAGAAGCTATTAACAAGAATTCATATGCTTAAAAAAGCTATAAAACTAATAGGAAATATTTTTTTAAAAAAAAAAAAAAAAAAAACCCCCATAAAACAATTTTTAAAATTATTATAAATTGCAATGATAAAAGTTTAGTTTTATTCTCACTGAGTTTATTGAGGTATGAACTGTCAGTTGTTGATATGCACAGCTTACATAAACCCCTTCAGGCATTATTACTGTATGATTTGGCAACTAGCACTCTATACCACAATAAACTCAGAACAAATGCTGTTAGAATCCTTAAATAAGTCAGATCCAGCTTCAAACAACAAAGACCATGATCTACTATTACATAACATGCCTGCAGATCTGGGTTCTTTGTTTTACTATAAACGAACTGTACAGACCAAACTCTACAGGTGCATTATATGACTGCAGATCTGTGCAACTAGCAGTGGGACTCCAGTGATATGCCAGTAGCTGATGAAACATATTAAAGCCATTAGGGTAAAATAAGTGTCCTTCAAAAAGTATGAAAACTTATTCAAAAATAAAGAAAAAAAGCTAAAATTAAATATTGTAGCACAATTCCTGCAATTAGCACAGCACAATTCTAACATTCTATTCACACGTTGAAAACAAGATTTTACTGAATTAATTGTAAAATTTTAGTTAGGTGATTGAAATTGATCTACTTTGTACAATATAAGAAGTGATTTGTGATGGCCTAAGTGTAGGTGTAATACAAATGATGACAAAATGGTTCTCACAAATTAATGCAACTGACATTATGTGATAAAACTTTCAACAGATTCAAGCAGCATTCATTCGAAATAGCCATCTGCCTGCTACCCCATGGACAGCAGCATTCAGCTGAGCTGACCACATTTTCCAGTAAGTCCTCCAAAAAGTATGAAAATTTATTCGAAAATGAAGTAGAAAAAAAGCTACAATTAAACATTGTAGCACAATTCCTGCAATTAACACAGCACAGTTCTAACACTGTATTAACACATGTTGAAAAAAACTGATTTTAATGAATTAATTGTAAAATGTTACAGTTAGGTGACTTTGAAATACAAGTGAATGTTTCAAACATCATTGATCTACATTGTACAATGCCAAGAAGTGATTTGTGATAGCCTAAGTGTAGGTGTTGTTGTTGTTGTAGGGTTTAATGCCATTTTTCAACACATGATAGGCTATACATGGCGGCCAGTATTATTGGTGGCGGATGAACCAGGGAAACCCCCCGGAAAGAACCACTGATCCACGAGAAGCTACTGTCCAAACATTACTGGTGCAGCTTTCCCATATTATAAAGTACTGTTGGTGTCCATAGCCACCTAATAATTACAAGAACAATAAAAACAACATTAGATGTATGTGACTGGGAGAATGAAGGGAATAAACAAAAGGCCAGTCAACTGTATATTAATAATTTACACTTTGTGTAACTTAAATATATTTTTTGACTTGGTGATTATTTCTACATTTTAGCTTGTCAAAAAATAATGTTGAAAAAGAAGAAAAAAAAAGATTAATACAAAGATTCATGTTTTTTTCTTCTCTTTAAACCCATTGTGTCATACTTTTGACAGACCACTTCAAGCATGGTACTTCCTGTTTATTTCAACATCCTGGGCATGAAGTAATATTGTTGAATAAAAGGATGTTGAGTGTATGTGAAATATGCTGAAATAAAAGTCAAACTTAAGTGAAAGGGGTGATCTGTTGTTGTCAGTGAGTAGGATTTACATACTGAAAATAAGAATTGAAAATTTTTGAATAAATGACAACAAAATCAGTGAAACACATCTGTACACTGACAACTTACATTCAGTGTTTTCTTTGTGTAACGCAATCCATAATGCATCAAGTACTCTGCATGTACATGAAAAATCCATAAATTTGAGTTTAATTCACATTAGAAAATTCATGCATCAGTCACATCCTGTTACAAAACAAATAAAAAATAACAGGTCTCATCTGATTTTATAACCTGCTGTCAACTAACATGTCATAAAACAATTAACTATGATATTCATTGTTACCTGAAGCACATGGCTGTATACTTCTTGTTCACATGCTCTATTTACATGTACTTGAAATTAGCTTAGATTTGGTCTGACAAAAAATGGAATTATCGTGATCAAGCTACCAAGGGGATGAAGTTTATTCACTGAGAAATAAAAACCTGTCATGAAGTGAACTTTTTTGACAAATGTCTTTGTAAGATATCCTACATTCAACCTCCTTGAATGTTAGATATCTAGTTTTAAAGGATTGCAAATTTATATTGCATTTTACGCTGATGTTGGTTGCCATAACAAGCATAAATGTACTTTTTTCCTGCAAAAAAGAAACTTTAACAGCACAAAAAATGTGTTCTGATCATTTGCAAAATGTTCAAATCGACCTGATTCTGTTGCTTCAATTCAAGTTTGAAGCGCTAAAGGGCTGACTTCCTTTAATGACATAGTGTTTACTGAAAAAGGCCAAGGGTCAAACAATTGCTTACTGTTATTGTGACAGCAACATTAAAGCCTGGCAGCAGCATCAAAGAACCACAGAACAGTATGGATCAGAATTGTTGAAATAGACAATCATAAAAAGAAGAATTTATTAAATTTGGGACTGTGAGCTTACATCAACATTTATGCTCATTTTATCTCGATGTCAACATAAGCATGACAAATCTAGAAGTGACAATAGTCCTTGAGCCTGGGACTTTGCATTTTCATCAACATAGGTGTACAATGATTTAATTTTGGTACTAGGACTGTACAATGATTTAATTTTGGTACTAGGGCTGTACAATGATTTAATTTTGGTACTAGGACTGTACAATGATTTAATTTTGGTACTAGGACTGTACAATGATTTAATTTTGGTACTAGGACTGTCCATTGATTTAATTTTGTTCACATGACCCTAGTGGTACTGAATTATATCCAGAATCATTATAATGAATGGTGTTATAACAAGGAAGAGGTTATTTTACAAATACCAAAAATAGTACAAGTAAATAGGAACATTTCAGTAAATCTTAATTTTTAGAAAATTTTATATTAACAAATATGATAATGAATTCTGAAGCAGACCAGCAACCTGCAAATACCCTGCAAATTTAAATAAAAATTGTACACTGTCTTTGAGTACAATAAATGTTGATACATACGTGGTGTATATAAGGCACAAGAGGACCACTGTTAGTAGGAGCATTTGCTGTGAAAGTGTCACAGAGATTGTCTGGAATTTTTGTCTGGTAAGGTGAAGATCATTCTGAAAAACAAATTATAAATACTGTAAACTTATTCCACATAAACATGTTAAGGTGTTTCCAGCACAAAAATGTCAAAAAAATTAAACTTAGTTATTCCTGATTTCAGCAACTGATTTAGGAACTAAAAGTATTTTTCTCAAGTGAAATAAACACAAAGTTAATCAGGCTGATGGAGTAACTGGATAACAAATGGCGCTTCCAAAATGTATGGCAGGGTATGAAAATGTTCACAACTATATGTATGTGGTAAATTGAAAGTGACCCATAGTAATGATCAAAAGGAAACTATATTTGTGCTTCTAAAACATACATCCTTCACCGCAAACAAAAATTATTTTATAAATTAATCAATTGCTTTAATATGATGAAAATATAATCAGATCATCTTCATATGTATACAAATATGTGGACCAAAGTATCATTTGTCTACATCAAGTTTGCTTAGTATTGCTGACTGCTTCATTGAACAATTGTACATGTGCATACATAACTAGGAAATGGCAGTACTGGCAGCACAGTCTAACAAAGCCATCTGCAGATAGATGCAAAAACAGATGTGGAAGACATAAATAAAAAAATGAAGGGACCGACAGTTTCAAAGAAAAACAAACAATACCTGAAAAATACATGTCAACGAAACATCTCTATCAAATTTCCCATTCTATTTTTTTTTCTTGCATACTCTGCTTATATCAAAAAAAATAAATACTGAAAAATTTGTAGTGTTGTCCCAAAATGCTAATTATTGTTGTTGTAGTAGGGTTTAACGCCATTTTTTAGCACACAATAGGAACCACCGACCGAAGCTACTGGCAAGCTTTTTCACATAACTACATTAGCCAAATCTTAGAATGGAACCCATGCAGACAGGTGAGATGGCAGTGATCTGTAATTGTGAGCGCTTTAGACCACTCGGCCACTCAGGGCCCCTAAAATGCCAATTGTGAGTTGCATTCAAATTATTGATCAGGTGGCCTAGAGCCATTAGATATGGATGCATCATAATGGTCCCCATCCAATTTAATTTGCTTCGATGGGCTTTAAATAGAAGAACTTGCATTGAGGGAAAATAACCATTTTCAGCAACAAAATCACGACTATGCATTATCTGGGGAATGGCATGATGTTAAATTACTCATTTATGGTTTCATTAATATGAAGCTTTATTTCAAAATTGGTTGAAATTTTTAAAAATCTTTGATAAAGTTATGCAGCAGGTATCCAAGTAAGGATGGGCAATGGCAAATAACTCCCTTAAATAATTTAGAGAAGTGCTGTGAAATGAATTGATTAAAGGTCTCACTGGTATAAAGGCTCATGCTTGTTTGTTTGATTAGGATTTTTAACATAGCTTTAACAATTTTTCAGTCATATCACTATGATGTCTGCAGTGAAGCAGTTTATAGTGATGTCTAGCACTGGGGCGTCATACCGAGACATGTAGTATGATGTCCCACCCTGTCACATTATCCTGACACCAGGTAGACCAGTCCTAACACTAATCTCTTAATGTTTAGCGCCAATTGAGGCAGCTGTAAGTACCATTTTTGTAAGTCTTTTGTATGACTCAGCCAGGGATCAAACCCACGACCTCCCGCTCCTGCGTCGGACGCTCTAAACACTAGGCCATCAGAGTGGTTAAAGGCTCATGTCATACACAGTTAAATCCAACACACCATGGTAAAGCTTTGTTGAAACCAAAGTCTGTAATCATGGGCAGGACACCTGACAACAAACAGCCGAATGCTGAAAATCAAAATTTGTTCAAAATTGCATCACTGCAAAGCTGCACGCCAAATTTGGTTGACATCCTATAAACTTTGGTAGAATTATAATGAGGAAATGACAGGTGGTTAAGCAATCAGGGGTCAAAACTCCATATGCTTATACATGTAATCAAATTTATTCAAGGTCTGATCAATATAGAGTAACACCAAAATGGTTGAAATCTGACAATTCTTAACAAAGTTAAATGGCAACAACCACTGTCTGCACTATGGGAAATCAAGAGCCTTAATTCCTCTAAAAGACGACAATGATGGATGGAAACCGAACTCTTTCAAGGTCTTCTTAATATGAACACAAAAATGTCTTTTAAATTCAATAATTCCCACTTAAATGACAGACATACATACATGATAATTATAGGCTTTTGTTAATCTGTTTTGTGACAGACATACATACATGATAATTATAAGCTTTTGTTACTCTGTTAAGTGACAGACATACATACATGATAATTATAAGCTTTTGTTACTCTGTTAAGTGACAGACATACATACATGATAATTATAGGCTTTTGTTAATCTGTTAAGTGACAGACATACATACATGATAATTATAGGCTTTGTTATTCTGTTAAGTGGGGCTCTAATTACATTTTCTCTTTCAAAACATTTACGAGGAACGGCAGACTTGACATTAAATGTATCAAGTTGTGAACTTTTACAAGTGTAATAATATTTGGTGCTTGAGCAAGATAAACAAGAGTCACAAGCTAACTGAGTGTCTTCTTTTTTATTGTTTAAAGTTAATAGAAAAGGTGAAAGCAAAAATGCCATTTTATGTTCAATTAACAACATTATGCAGTAGTAGTTAATTTGTGTTATATTACAATCAAAACAATGTTTGGTTCACACCTAAATAAGACAGACTCATTTTTTGGAAAAAAGGTTTAAATAGATATATCCTATGATAAAGTTTACAATGACAACAATTTCTTGGGACAAAATGTCAACATTATTATAGCATCTATACTTACTAGTATTTTTTCCAGAGCTTTCTTGGCAAGCCAGCAGTTTAGAAAATGTGGCACAAATAAGTCTTTCAGCACTGATGGATATGTTAACTGAAAGAAAAAGTAAACAAAACATTTAGATCACTCCCCCTTCTCTTGCATACAAGTCATATAATCCTCATTTACAAGCTTATACAATATGTAAGGTTTGTTCCTGCTAAATCCCAGATCTGTGCCATTATACATTTGAGAAACAGTAACTATTTAATTATCAGCCTCTTTTTCATGCCCTCTTGAACAAACAATTTCCAGAAGAATGGGTAATTCTCCTGACTGGCTATATAAAATGACCTTTGCCTGATGCTCTTGACTGACCACAATACATGTAGCTATATAAAATAACCAGGACCTCATCCTCCTAACTGGCAATAATAACTATGTAAAATGACCTTGACCTCATCATCCTGACTGGTCATAACAGCTATGTAAAGTGACCATGACATCCTCCTCCTGACTGGATATAATAATTATGTAAAATGACCATGACATCATCCTTACTGGCAATAATAACAGTAAAATGACCTTGACCTTATAATCCTGACTGGCAATAATAACAAAGTAAAATTACCTTGACATTATCATCCTGACTGGCAATAATAACTATGTACAATGACCTTGACTGCATCCTCCTGATTGACTATAGGAGCTAACTAAACTGAAGAAAAATTTGCCCCAGATTTTGCCCCAAAATGATTTGACCTGATATTGTTGTACATAAACCAAGTCGTAATTTTAACTGATCACCTTGACATTTTGACCTTTGGCCACTGATGAAATGGAAAACTTATCATGCTGTGTAATTTCAGTGCTATAGATCTATCTGACAATGGAATTGATTTGGCACCTACTCATATTCAAGTGTAGTATACCAATTAAATTGATACAAATGGAGTCCATTTGAGATTTTACAGAGAATGCAATTTCACACTTGGTGACCTATTTCTTTAATCTGTTGATTGCAGTCTCAGTGTGGAGCTAAATTTCCTCATATTCTACCCAGATTGACCATTTTATTACCAGTGACCTTGACCTCTAGAATTAAGGTTGTGGTTTTGTGGGTTTAATGCCATTTTTAGGGCACATGATGGGCTATGTATGGCGGCCAGAATAACTGGCAGATGAAGAACTAAACCATGGGAAGCTACTGGCAAGCTTTCTAACATATCAACATTGGCCAAGCCTAAGACATTACCATTGATTTAGAGCAGACTACATATGAAGTTTGATCAAAATTTAATGCAGGCAATATGACTTACTGAGTGGAAATCCAAACCAACTGTGATGTCAAGTCACCTTGACTTTTCATCTCTGCTTCAGAATAAGGAGGAAGCCAACCCTGCTCGTGTGTAATGTACCTATTAAATCTGATGACAATTAAGGGTCAAGGGAACCTGACTTGTCATGGTGAATGGTCAATCAAAAGTTCAGCTTAAGCACTGTGACCCTTGAACCTTGCAGCACCAAAACTTCAATAATCGCCTGCCTCCAAATGGTAAGGTGCATACATTGTTTGTGAACAATTAAAGCAATAATGTGAAACCCAGCTAGTTGATTAACAGACATAATGATGATAGACAGACAGATAAATGGATAAAGTGTGATATATAAAAAAGTCTAATATTTTATTTTATATATATAAAAAAAAACATACATCTGAATGTATCTTAAGACACTTTAACCAACCACTTGTAGTTCAGTGTATCGGTGATGTAAACAATGCAAAACTGACCTCCTTGGATGTATGTAATAAATACATGACATTCAAACTGTCAAACTGATGACGAGGATGACAATGATTGAAGATTAACACCAGTTTCTCATCTCTGTGAGAGATAAATCTCACAGATCAGGCTTTCCTTTTCTCAGTATGCTTGTCCCAGGTTTGGTTGGTTGGTTTTGTGACATTTGATGTCAAATCTTGGTCAGAAGCAAGGTGTCAGTATTTTTCACATTTCCAGTTAGTATTTCAAATAAATTAATCCGAAATAAAACTCAGGACAATTAATCTTTTCCATTTCTCTTTTCTAAAGTGACATTTATTAATTCATCAGAGGTGAAGAGAATGAAAAACACAGCATTATCCCTGGGATTTGCAGACTTTAACCTAGATTCCATTGTTCTAGTTAATTAATGACAAGTGAAACTAAGAATGAGATACAGGATATGTGCCTCCCCCTTTTTTTTATACATACACAGCTCACGAACTTAATACCATCATTTCCAAAAGAAAATGTCATTCTTTGTTAATTAGTTGCAAAACATAAGGTGACCACACATGTGGATTTTTCTGCAAATTGCATACTGTTTTGAGTCTGTGGATTTGCAGCAAAAATAGAAATTTTGCTGATTACCATTTTTTTTTCAAATATATTTTTTATGAAATACCATATCTATAAATCATGAAAACATAACAGAGACTGATACCATGCAGTACTTAATTGGGTACCAATACTTTTAGATAGCATAAACAAATATAATATTTATAACATAGAAAAAAAAACTTAATGCAAGCTTTTATACTGTGTCTGCTATGGTACTGGAAGGATATTACCTTGGAGAGTGCACTTTGGTGTTCTTGCATGAAGTGAGTAAGGTAGTTGAGGTTTTTTTCCATTATGTAGACCAGTTTCTATTCATTGCTAGTGTCAAGTTGTGCATTTAAAAAGTTCAGAAATGTGATCTGAGACTGATTTAGCAACAGTAAACATCATGTTCAACTAGAAACTTTGCAATTAATCTTTAATTACTAACAGTACAGTTTCACAAAATGCAGTTCCAAATTCTAGCGAGCTCAATAGTTTTTTATTTTCTCTCTATGAAATCCTTAGCCTCTTATACCAATTTTAATGAAGATAGCACCCATCACTCCTATCATACTCAATCAACACATGGCCTACAAAAAGTGCAATATACATGAAGATAGCACCCATCACTCCTATCATACTCAATCAACACATGGGTACAAAAAGTGCAATAAACATGAAGATAACACCCATCTCTCATGTAATACTGATAGCAAAACAAGACCTACAAAAAGTGCAATATACATGATATAGCACCCTTCTCTCCTGTCATACTCATCAACACATGGCGTACAAAAAGTGCAAATGCTGCCTTTCCTTGTTTTTAACCACACAGAATCTAGATATTATTTTCTATTTAAAAGGTTTATTGTCCCTTTCGTCTTTAACTGTTACTTACTAGTGGATGAAAATTTAAAATAAAATATAAGCAACAATATGATCAAGCAGACACTTCACATAAAATAAATGTGCAGCTTGAAGCATATGAGGTACTCCTGTAAAATTATTCAGTTCCCAGAACAACTCCACTGAATCTAACATGAAATCCAGATCCAAATCTAATCTGAAGAGGCTTGTATCCAGATTTTACCACAACAATCATATACCCAATAATGTTACTTTTATTCCATGAGTCTCTATTTTAAGGGTCATTTCTGTTAACACTTATGGCCATATTGTAAGAGTCTGTATTTTAAGGGTCATTTACGTTAACAATTATGGCCATATTGTAAGAGTTGGCAGGTATGAAAACTCAGCATCTAAATTTTCATCACACTTATAGTCTCTGCTAAGAAATGAGAATTAAGTGAGTGTGATCATGACATTTCCCCAAAATTTTGTTAGCTTTCCATCCCCACCCATTAGATACATTGCTATACTGTGTATCCCACATCATAAATACTCACTGTGGCAATAAGAGGAACTGACGTGATGAATTCAAGTACAAAACTGCCATGGAAAAATACCTCACATCTTGTTCCCTGGAAACATAGAAAAACAATGTGGGGTTTTTTCATCTGCATAATGGAACATGAATATTGGAAAGGTGAGAAAAGAAAATACAGAACTTTTGTACATTTCCTACAATCAATAATGTAATGCAGAGTACATGAAACTACAGTAGCTATGGCCTATTATATGTATAGAGCCTTGCCTCAAAATAATATTTCAAATCTAAACAGGGTAAGATAAAAACAAAACTACAGGAATGATCAACAATTTTCTAATATAAATATAAATTTGCCCTTCCTACTTCCAATCAGCATAACATGAGAGACAGATGAATCACTAGTAAAGGGCAATAAATCTTCCAAAATAATGCAAGTATAATGATTTGGCTACATATAATTATGTACCAAGTTTTACAGCAATCTAAGTCTAAAGGGCAATAACTCTTCCTCAAATAATGCAAGTAAGATGATTTGTCCACATACATGTATAATTATGTACCAAGTTTTACAGCAATCTAAGTCTAATGGCAATAACTCTTCCTCGAATAATACAAGACGATTTGTCAACAGATAATTATGTACCAAGTTTTACAGCAATCCAAGTCTAAAGGGCAATAACTCTTCTAAAACTAATGTAAGTAAGATGATTTGTCTACAGATAATTATGTATCTAGTTTTACAGCAAAGTCTAAAGGGCAATAACTCTTCCAAAAATAATGCAAGTAAGATGGTTTGTCTATAGATAATATGTACAAAGTTTTACAGCAATCCATGTAAGTCTAAAGGGTAATAACTCTTCCAAAAAAAAATTCAAGTAAGATGAAGTTTTACAGCAATCCATGTAAGTCTAAAGAGAAATAACTCTTCAAAAATAATGCAAGTAAGATGATTTGTCTACAGTTAATATGTAAAAAGTTTTACAGCAATCCATGTAAGTCTAAAGGGCAATAACTCATACTAAAACCCTGGAAGCACCAAGATTTGTCAATAAATGCATCTCATTAGAATGATCATAATATGTGCTAAGTTTCATAGCAATTGCCAAATTATGCAAGACAAACTGCAACTCAAATTGTGGTAACAAGATTTGTGCTGTACACTGCATTAAGGTACAAATGAAAAAAAGAACAAACACTGGAAGCAAATCATTTTGTTGAGGTGAATACCTCCAAGTAATGACCATAATATTTAGCTAGTTTTAAGGTAATCGTCAAAAAACTGTACGACTAGCTGCATCAGCAAGACTATCATTCACTTCATTAAGATATAAATCTGGGGAATAAGTCTTTAACAAAAAATGTCAAGCAATGACCATAAAATTGACCAAGTTTAAAAGGCAATCCTTTGAAAACCGATAGACTGGAAACACTGACAACTGATGGATCAACATGAGATGACTGGTATTACTAAAAGCAAATAACCTAAAATCAAGAACAGGATAAGATGTATTGCTTTGTTTGTTCATGTATTCCTTCTTATTCTCTGCATGAAGACATGGAAAATAAATTGCATCAAACATTTTCTAATAATAAAAAATACTGCAGTAAAATTCTTGACACTTTTGTCCTAATGCTTCTTAGCCACATCACCAGAATACACACAGCTCAGTCTGAAACATTTTTAAAATAGTCTTACAACAAAAATTCAATTATACATGCATTAAAAACATTAATAAACTGACTTAAATATTATTAAGACAAAATTAATAATTTTAGTAAATTTCTGTAACAAGCATTTCTATTAGGTAAAATCATATTAGGAAACACAGAAAATGAAGTTATTAGTTCACAACACAATAAAGAAAAATGTGCATCATTCATGTGCCATTCTTGGCATTATCTGTACATGCTGAAATATAATCATGTTAATTATATCTTGAAATACATTGTAATTTTTTAAACAGATTTTTAAAAAAAATTCCATCTGATATTTTTACTGGATTCAAAGTCACATGCTGTGCATTGCTACCACAGTAAAACCGGTCTTGAGAGACCACCACTATGAAGACCACCTGTCCTGAGAGATCAGATTCTCCATGTACACATTTATTGATTATATAGTGTTATGAAATGTTGTGAGAGACCACCTGTCATGAGAGACCATTATGCTCTGGCAGAAGGGGTAGTCTTTAAAGACAGGTTCCACTGCACTATTACAATGATTTTAAACTTAATGAAACCTGTAGAATATCATATTTATAATTAACACATCACAACACTAATAATTACATAATACTTACTGATAATCTAACAAATCCAATGCAGCAGGAACAGAAATATGATAATAATTACAGAGCATTTTGTAAACAAAATATAAACAGACAAGATTATTGTGATGTATATTTAATTATTATTATTTATCGACTTTTCTAAATGATTGTATGTTATATAAATATGTATTGGGTAATTGACCTTGTCCAAAATAAAGATCACTGTGTACTAGCTCAGTAACATTTATTTTGTAAACAACATAATACACCGCTAATATTTGTCTATGAGTTTGTTTTATATATTCAGATCATTATCAATGGAGGTTTAGGTCTGGGCCATGGTCATTGAATTTCCACTTGGAAATCCCTAAACTTCGAAATCCTTAAACTTGTTGAATATTTTAGGTAGAAGACTATTTCTGTGTTTTATATAATGCTGTTTACTTGAAAAGATCCCATAATTAAAATGTGACATTTTGTTATTACCATAATTAAAATGTGACCTTTTGTTTTTACCATAATTAAAATGTAGAATTCTATTTCAAAAGGATCAGTATAGTCTGCTTTCCAACTCTATATTTTATGGCAAATAATTGTTTATCAATGCACAGTGCAAAACCCTAACTGTTACCATGGTTATTCGTGTCTTCATCAACTGTCTTTTCTCCGAGATTTTTTTAAATATAAAATAATTTGCTGTCCTTGACAGAATCAAATCAACACAAAAATTCATAATAAATATATATAAACATTTTTTAAGGTTTAAGAATTTCATATTCTTAAATGTTTGTGATTGAACGTATAATATATAATAAAAGGTTCAATCAGATGTATGTTTAAGAAGCGCTTAATACAGGAATAGTTTTTAAAGTACATTTTGTAATGTCTTTAGATTGGCTATGATGACACACAAATGAACAAAAATACAAACTAATACATAAAACAATAATATGCAATTATCTCACTAATACATAAAACAACAATATGCAATTATCTCACCTTTGCTATATAGATATAGAGGAGAGCTTTGATAAAAGTCACCAAGGCCAAGGTCACTTGAATAATCCAGAGAGGGAGGGGTCTATTTACCCACAACAACACATACCTACAGCAAACAGCAAAAACAAAACAAAATTCAAAACTAAAAACAAAATAACTTCTCTACTAGGATTTTACTATATGCATGCTGTAAAATGCAACACAAGAGACCCATGAAACACAGTGTCTCACCTGTACACTACCATAGGATGAACCTCCAACTGTACCTGTAAATAAGAGACTTCTTTTTGTGTGTACCTTTTCTAAGCGTTAAATTAGACATTTCAATATCTTAATCTAAAACACTTTACGAATGACCTTAATATATGACATGGGGAAATGAATATATGAAGGAGATATGTACACAGTTACCAAAGTCTGCACAGACAAGTACAGAAGATACCAATGTATCTGCATTATAATGAATTTATTATAATAAGGGAGAATAATAATGATAATATACATTATAATATATATATATATATATATATATATATATATATATATATCTGAAGTGTTTAATATATATCACTTATTTCTTGTGTGGTTTACAAATGATTATTAGTAAACACTCCTTATAATTTCCATCTGATTCTTCAAAACTTATCATAAAAACACAAACTTTCTCTGTACAATAATTATGGGATAACAGGAACTAGGTGCATATGGCATACAAATTTCCACCAAAGGGCATGTTTAGGGCAATGTTTCAAGTCAAACAAAATTCACAACTCTAACTTTATACCAGAGAATACTGAAAGTCACATTTAAGTAGGGATGGACAGGTACCTGGCCCAGCCACCCAAGTTTTGCAAGACTTGGTAAAAACGTACTTAGATGGGTACCCAGACCTGGTACCCAGCAAAATTTCCCTACCAATCTTTCTCTATATTTAAGTTTCCTTACTATAAAGTCTCATACCAAATCTGGTTTCAATCCATTAAGTCCTCTAAAAGTGTGTGTGATAAGGACTTTTATTGTAGCTTTAAATAAATTTCAGTCATATCGCTACCATGTCTGCAGTGTGCCAGTTTCTAGTAATGTCAAGCACTGGGGCATCATGCCGCAGATATGTAGCATGATGTCCCACCCAGTTACAATATCCTGACACCAAGTGAAGCAGCTGTTAGTACCAGTTTTGTAAGTCTTTGGTATGATTTGGCCAAGGTTTGAACCCATGACCTCCCGCTTCCAAGGCAAACATTCTACTAGGCCACTGGAGTCATGTGTTGAATAGCAAGCAATTCATGGCTTAGTGCTAAGAAACTAAGAAAAAACTGGCCATAACCCTTCATATTTTGTCAAAAATGTCCGAGATCATACTGCACGAAGGTCTTCTTAAATAAAGATCTGATACCAAATTTTGTTGCAATCCATGAGGTATTTTAAAACCTGCAAAATGGAAATTGAAGGGCAACGGTACAAATCAAACCGAGCAACACATGTATAAAATACTTCTGGACAAGTTTAAAAATCAAGCTTGATGGGTCTTTTTAATATACACCCTCAAACAACATTCTCAATTAGTCCAATCAATTTTTCAAAGGTTACTGAGCGAAAACTGAATAACACAAACCAAGTCAAACAGGTGCCAAAACTCTATAATGTCTCTAGAAAAAAATGGAACCATACATGACTTGATGTACGGTTCCATTTTTTTTAATGTATGATACATGGGTAACATAACTTTAAAATGACATGATAGATTTGATGGACATAATTAACTATAACATGCTATGATGGAATGGATAGTATGGGTACCTATTACAGGACATAATGGTATGGACAGACATGGATAATTATAACATGCTATGATGGAATGGATAGGTATGGGTACCTATTACAGGACATAATGGTATGTACAGACATGGATAATTATAACATGCTATGATGGAATGGATAGGTATGGGTACCTATTACAGGACATAATGGTATGTAGAGACATGGATAACTATAACATGCTATGATGGAATGGATAGGTATGGGTACCTATTACAGGACATAATGGTATGTACAGACATGGATAATTATGACATGCTATGATGGAATGGATAGGTATGGGTACCTATTACAGGACATAATGGTATGTACAGATATGGATAATTATAACATGCTATGATGGAATGGATAGGTATGGGTACCTATTACAGGACATAATGGTATGTACAGACATGGATAATTATGACATGCTATGATGGAATGGATAGGTATGGGTACCTATTACAGGACATAATGGTATGTACAGACATGGATAATTATAACATGCTATGATGGAATGGATAGGTATGGGTACCTATTACAGGACATAATGGTATGGACAGACATGGATAATTATAACATGCTATGATGGAATGGATAGGTATGGGTACCTATTACAGGACATAATGGTATGGACAGACATGGATAATTATAACATGCTATGATGGAATGGATAGGTATGGGTACATATTTTACAAGATGGAATGGATAGACATGGGTAACAATTACATGACATAATGAAATAAACATGGTTAATTACAATATGATGGAATGGATAGACATAGGTAATTATAAAAAGATACAATGGAATGGATTGATACAGGTAACTATAACATGATACAATGGAATGGATAGACATGGGTAACTAAAACATGATATGATGGGATAGACATGGGTAACTATAACATGATATGATGGAATGGATAGACATGGATAACTATAACATGATATGATGGGATAAATATGGGTAGCTATAACATGATGTGATGGAATGGATAGACATGGGTAACTATAACATGATGTGATGGGATAGACGTGGATAACTATAACATGATATGATGAGATACACATGGGTAACTATAACATGATATGATGGAATGGATAGACATGGGTAACTATAACATGGTACGATGGAATGGATAGACATGGGTAACTATAACATGATATGATGGGATAGACATGGATAACTATAACATGATATGATGGGATAGACTGAAGTGTAAAATTTACATAATATGATGGAATGGATATATAAAGACAATAAATAAGGGATGGAAAGTCGTAGACATGGAATCTCAAAAGATATGGCAGTGTCATTAAAAACAATAATGATGTTTTTGTGAGACACTACACCTATAAACAGAAACAGGGAAATACCCATTACAGTATATGCTCCTTAGTACACAAGATATAGCAGCAAACCACACAGACTCAGACATGCTTTCAAATAAGTGACCTATGAAAGGAGTAATCAGTAGAAATAAACAGTAAAGACCTTGATCTGCCGAGGAATTATATAAGGAAGATCAGATTCTATCTTGTAAACAAGTATACACAGCAAACAATTCAAGCAAACAATGCATGCATCTAAGCAATATATAACCCAACAAATGAAGCTGAATTTGTCACATTGACTGAACACTGTGTGAACTAAATATGAACTATGTATTGTCACATTTGCTGAACTAGCTATGAACTATGTATGTCATGTATTACTTTATGTATTGAATGAACCTGCTGTCACTCACAATGAAACTTATAAATTCCAATGATATAAATAGAGAAACAGGATCTCTATAACAGTAGCAAGCTCAAGCTATCAGATCACCTCATTCATATGAAGCTATCAGATAACCTCATTCATGTGAAAAATCTCAATTGTTACAGAACCTGTCTCACCCAAAGATGATATCAGCTTATGTAACAAGTTAGATGTAAAAATGCATTCTAACTTCTGTGTCTGGAATGGTAAAATAACCTCATTTAATTAGATACATGTTTACTTGTTAGAAAAAAAACATCCAACATCGTGATGACATAAAACTATTTATCAACTTTCATTGAAGCTTATCAGTGTTGCTTGTGTTGACAAGCTCAGAGACTTATATATATATATATATATATTATTTAATTAATTCAGTCAATCAATAGGGAGATGATCTCCACAATACACATATCCGATTCATTATAAACAAATTCTTGGACAGCTTGTTGAAATCATCCAGTGTAGCAAGTTTTATAAAAATTGAACTAGTAATAGCGTCACTCATGTGGTTACAATCTCAGCCAAAAAAGTATATCATCACATTGCATTAATAATGATTGGATTATCCACCTCATCAAATACCTGATACCAAGGCTTATATGTTGTTTTATCAAATTCAGTACAGAAATATGACCTGCTGCATTTTTTATACATCGATCTTGCTTAATAACAAACTTGTCCAAGACCTTCATGATATGGTCCATTATTTCAGGTTAGATCACATTGGAGCAGAACTATGACCTCATGAGTTGTAACAAATTCAGCCAATCAGTTGCAAGACTACCTTATTTAAATGTTCAGTCTTGCTCAGTTACAAACCTGTCTAAGATTTTGACAATATAAGCGAATATTCAGGGCCGGCGCTTCCGCTAGGCAAATTAGGCAATCGCCTAGGGCGCTGGGCTAAGGGTTTATTTCATGATGGGCGGGTGGGGGAGGGCATGAGTGGAAGGAGGGGGCGCCAGATATCTGATCTTGCCAAGGGCACCAAAATGCCTTGCACCAGCACTGCCAATATTCAAGGTTAGGTCACATCAGATGAGTAATGTATTCAAACTTGTCTGAGATCATGATGATAATAGTATTAAAACTAGTATGAGATGGTGATACTAGTATTCAAACTAGTCTGAGATCAAGATGATACTAGTATTAAACTAGTATGAGATCATGATGATGCTAGTATTCAAACTAGTCTGAGATCATGATGATACTAGTATTAAAACTAGTCTGAGATCATGATGATACTAGTATAACAACCTCAATCAGATATGTGATCACCTCATTATTGTGTGGATCTCATTTGTTATTAGTCTCCTTAAGGATCTTTGTGACATAAACCTATATTTTAAGTGGGATTAAAATAGGATTTAAAAACATGGCCTCCTGGGCCATTACAAGCTCAGGCAATCAGCTGCAAAATGACTTATACATTAAGTATGGCTCTTTAAAGTTATTGATGATTTTAACTTGCATATCAAGTTTGACTGAAAAATCAGACCAGAAATAAGTAGCACAGCCAATCAGATGCAAGGTTGCCTCATTAATATGTGCAGAGCTTTCTCATTACTGAAGTCACCCGAGATCTTGATAAGTGCCCATATTCCAAGTTTCTGAGTGATAAAAAACTCGGCCAATTAGATTATCTCATTAAAATTCATGGCTCTCATTCATTACTGAATTTGTCTGGGTGGTATAAACCGATATTCCAAGTGTGATCGAAGTCTGATAAAGGCACTTGAACTTAAAACAAGCTCATCACATACAAGATCATGTTAGTAGTATAAAAGTCACTTGCAACTGAACGGGCTCATGATTTTGATATACATCTATGTTCCAAGTTTTATCAAACTGGATCACTAATGTGGCTTCTTGAACAGTAACAAGCAATTATTTTTCAAAAGATAAACAGCAAAATGCAGGACCATATCATAGCCACACTTGGCCTTAAGACCAATCATAGCCACACTCAGCCTTAAGACCAATCATGCAAAAAATGACTACCAGTTGATCTCTCCATTTTCTTTGTCACCAGTGGTTGTGTTATCTGCTGTGCAGGGAGACCCATTGCTGTAAATAAAAATCAAATAGGTTTGGGATATTTGTTTCAATAGGAACAGAATAGTTAGTTTTTGCATCGGTTGGCAAACTTTACAATATCAACATTAAAATGAGCTTCACTTTATAAATGCACTGAAATCAAGCATGTCATTATTTTAAGACAAAGATATATTAGATTCTACTATTCCATTATTTTAACAAGGCACACTAAAATCTAGTAAGCCTTCATTTTATTAAAATCAAACATGCCATTATTTAAACAAGAAACATTAAATTCTACTATTCCATTATTTTAACAAGACAAACTAAAATCTATTAAGCCTCTATTATATCAAATCAAACATGCCATTATTTTAACAAAGACACATTAGATTCTACTATTCCATTATTTTAAGACACACTAGAATCTACTATTCCATTATTTTAACAAGACACACACACACATGCACACACCAATCAAGGAAGTTTCTGGTTATAAAATCCACTGGATAGTGAAATACATTTAACAACTTAGATGACCATATAAAGCATTCAGCTATAAAACAAGAAAGACATTAAGAAAAATTGCAGGAGCAAAGTAATTTGACAATATTATCTTCAGTTTCATCACAATCCATCAAAAACAACAAGTTACATGAAAAAGGGGATATAACTTTAACTAAAAACTGCATGAGCAAAGCAAGCATCTTCTTTGATGACCATAATATTTAAAATTTTCATCTGAATCCATCAATTACTCAAGGAATGGTTAATCTAATGAGATGACCACACAATGCTATCATACATAAAAGGCCATAACTCTAAATACTATACTACATCCTAAGTTTCAATAGAATTCTTCAAAACTCATGACTAGTTGTTCTAATCAAATACTATCACACAGTTCTTTAATACGTAATGGGTAATAACTCTAGTAACTATACTACCGGTACTTCAAGTTTCAACAGAATTTCATGGACTCGTTCTAATAAGATGACATGAAGTTTAACAATATGACATTAAGTTCAACAATATATAATGGGCAGTAAATCTAAAAATAATTGCAAGTATAAGGATTTTAAAGTATTCTAATTAACAAAAGAACCAAAATTAGTGACATTATCAAGCAGAAATTAACTAATCTAATGGAATCCATGATAAAACTTGAATTAAAACAGACACAGGTATATTGACAAACTTTACAGGGAGTGACTTGAAATGAAAACTCACAAAAATTTACCACTCATATTTACAGGGATTGATAAATGTACTAATGAAAACTGACAACTTACCACTGATATAGACTGACATCATCAAGATAGATTCGGACAACATATAAAATACACGCCAATGTTTTCACAATCAAGTCAAACACTGCACTGGTGAATCCTACAATTAAAAAGCATAAACAAAATTAACACAAATTTCAACTATTCTAATGTATCAACTAAATAACACTATTCCACACAATCAACTAAATAACACTATTCTACAGTTATCAACTACATAAAACTATTCTACATTTATCAACTACATAATACTATTCTACAGTGATCAACTATATAAAACTATTCTACAGTTATCAACTACATAAAACTATTCTACAATTATCAATGACATAACACTATTCTACAGTTACAACTACATAAAATTATTCTACAGTTACAACTATATAACTATTCTACAGTTATCAGCTACATTAAAATATTCTACAGTTATCAATTACATAAAACTATTGTACAGTGTCAACTACATAACACTATTATACAGTGATCAACTATATAAAACTATTCAACACTATAAACTACATAAAACTATTCTACAGCTATCAACTACATAAAACTATTCTACAGTTATAAACTACATAAAACTATTCTACAGTTATCAACTAAATAAAACTATTCTACAGTTATCAACTACATAAAACTATTCTACAGTTATCAACTACATAACAATATTCTACAGTTATCAACTACATAAAACTCTTCTGGGCCCAGGTTGACTAGTTGTCTAAGGAACTTGCATTTAAAGATCACTGACATTTCACCTTTGTTCTTACAGGTTCAAGCCTTGGGCTCAGCCAAAGTGGGTATATGAGAAAACTTGCCAATAACTTCCTGTGGATTGGTGGATCTTACCAGGTTCTTCATCCAATGAAATATACTAACCACCAAGTATAGTCTATCATGTGCTGAAAATGGTGCTAAATCCATAACAAGAACATAAAACTGTTCCATATGTATCAACAACAGGATAAAATAAACAAATGACAATCATTCAGACAACAGAGGAATGACTACTAAATACGAATAAAAACAATGAAATCTATTCAAATGCACATCAACTTAGGTAAACAGCAAGTGCAGTGAAAGGCAGTGACTGAATTTACTCTAGAACAAAATACCAGGTGGATGTTGTAATAACTTAAAAATACTTAAATGAATTCAAGATGGGTTTTTTTTCCCCGTTATCTAAAGATTGTCAAAATCATTTCTTATATTGTCAAAATCATTTCTTATATTGTCAAATCATTTCTTATATTGTCAAAATCATTTCTTCTATTGTTAAAATCATTTCTTATATTGTTAAAATCATTTCTTTTATTGTCAAATCATTTCTTATATTGTCAAAATCATTTCTTCTATTGTTAAAATCATTTCTTATATTGTCAAAATCATTTCTTATATTGTCAAATCTTTTCTTATAATCATCAGCAATAAGATTTTTAAAGCAGTTATTGTTGTGGACCCATTTGATGTCAGACTCTAACCTCTTTCATTTTGGACCAACAAGAACTTGTAAGAAATATTTTAGTGGAAACATCGTGCTGATGACATTCTTTATTGGAGGATTAACAATAACATGAAAAATTCAAGATAGATGCCATGATGGCTCTACTGGTTATTATATTGGCACCATTCCATCTAGGATTAATAACACATTGTAAGGAGTCTTTTGGTGCAAGCAAAACTATGATATAACCAGACATCTTAGAGATGTAGCATTTACAAAATTTCAAATGGTCACTGTTAACATTTCAATGGCACCATTTTCATTTAAGACCAACTACACATCAAAATTTGTAATTTTAATTATTTTTTATTGAAAGCAATATGTTGATAAATGTACAACCAAAAATTCAGGAGAAAGAGAGTAATGATTTGATGATTTTTTAAAATGGAAATTGCTACAGGCATATTGATTGTGTAAACTGCATTTAATTTCTATATAGGACCAACTAAAATACTATTAAGAAATCCCTTGATATTACATCATTTTTCTCGAATTAATGGACGATACATGGTATCCAGTATATTTAGTGGAGGAAGAATACAAGAAGACCTTGAGATTAACTACATAACAATATCAGCCAAGCAAAGACACAAACCCATGCAGGACTGAGGTGAGATGTCAGTGATATGTAAAGGCAAGTACCATAGTCCAAGGGGGGCCCCGAGTGGCCGAGTGGTCTAAAGCGCTGTCCGTTACGGATCACTGCCATGTCACCTCTGTCTGCATGTCTTCGAGTCTAAGGTTCGGCAAATGTAGTTATGTGAGAAAGCTTGCCAGTAGGTTCTTCTGGGTCGGTGGTTCTTTCCAGGCTTTGTCCAGTTTCTTCCTCCACCATTAATACTGGCCGCCATGTATCGCCTATATTGTGCTGAAAAATGGCATTAAACCATAAAAACAAAACAAACAAACCATAGTCCAAAACACTTTCTCTAAAAATGCCATGTAAATATGACTATGTAATAATAAAATGTTCAAGACAGCTGCTATGGATATCATTATAAGAAGTTTAATCAGTACCATTTTAATTTAGTACCAGCTAGACATAAGAAATCTTTTAGTGAAAAACCAATGTTGATGTGACCGTCCACTCAGGAAATAAAGTAATAACAATATTTTCAAAATGGTTACCATGGCAACCATACTGGATCTCCAAGCAGCAACCTTTTCATTTAGAAAACTAAACATACACTTACTGGGCATAAAAATATGTATGCAGATCCCAACAAACATTTGCCCAAAGGGGGGTAGTAGTGGTGGTGGTGGTGGTGGTAGTGGTAGTGGTAGTGGTAGTGGTAGTGGTAGTGGTGGTAGTGGTAGTGGTAGTAGTAGTAGTAGTAGTAGTAGTAGTAGTAGTGGTAGTGGTAGTGGTAGTGGTAGTGGTAGTAGTAGTGGTAGTAGTGGTAGTAGTGGTAGTAGTAGTAGTAGTAGTAGTAGTAGTAGTAGTAGTAGTACAGAATTCTGTATTTTATTACAATTTCCTCATTTCTTTATTCTGCTTATACCCAATCCTTCTTTCCTGTACTTATTACAACCATCATAAAAGACAAACAAATTGGGAACCTATCATACTTCCATGTAATGATTATGCATTCATCAATGTCAAAATTGCTCTGTCAAGATATTCTTGTGACCTTTAACCAAATGGCACCTTATCCTTCTTTCCTGTACTTATCAGCCCTGTCAACAGAGACAAGGGGAATGGGAACTTATATTACTTCCATGTAATGGTTATACATCCATCATGGTCTAAATCACTTTCACAATACTGCTGTGCCCTACAAAAAAAATGGCAGGTTATCTATATATGGCCTCCATCAAAGTTGAAATGCACCTTATCTACTGATAATGGCTAGGTTGGCATACCTTTTTGTGTGTAATGCAAATATATATTTATTTGTTGGCATATATCCATCCACCAGGTGTTTCAAATATTGCAGGGCACATGTAGTACTGGCCTAACACATGGTAAATAGAAAGCTGTAATCTGCCAGTACTAAACACAATAATAATAGAATAATGGAATTTCTCTCTAACCAATGCTCATGGAGTTTATGATAGTAAAATCCTGACAAATCTGAAGGGAGGGGGTATTTCTTCTAGTCTGCTTTTTATTTATATGTCTAGTACCATTCTACCTTTTCTGTTTCTTTTTCACTTTATCTAAAGAGAGAAAAAAACATACTACTGACTGTTGGAAGCTAACTTTTTGAAAAAGAAAACCTTTAAACTATTGTAATTTGTGCAAACAAAGTGAAGAATTCTCTGAATATACATGATGATATTTTCTCTCTTCATTCTATTCAAATATATTAGCATAAAGACTTAATGCACAGAAGGATGAAGAAAGAAAAGAAATTTCTCAGTCATCCATATTTATCTACAGGATTTCAAAATGTTTGTGATGAGAAAAAAATGTTTATACAGCATAGAATAGCCACAATTTCTAACAAAGTCTTATTGTTAAGAATTACTACTACGTCAAAAACAACAACAATAATCTAGGGTAATTTTGTCATGGTCATTTAGTCAGGGTTATTTAGTCTGGGTAATTTAGTCAGGGTAAGTAATTTTGTAAGGGTAATTTAGTCAGGGTTATTTATTCAGGCTTATTTGGTCAGGGTTATTAAGTCAGGGTAAGTAATTTAGTAAGGGCAATTTAGTCCGGTTATTTAATATGGATAATTTAATCAGAATAATTTAAAATCATGTTTATTTAGTATGGGTAATTTAGTAAGGGTAATTTAGTCAGGATTATTTGGTAAGTGTAATTTAGTCATAGTTATTTAGCAAGGGTAATTTAGGGTAATTTGGTAAGTGTAATTTAGTCATGGCTATATAGTATGGGTAATTTAGTAAGGGTAATTTAGTCAGGGTTATTTGGTAAGTGTAATTTAATCATGGTTATTTAGTAAGGGTAATTTAGTCAGGGTAAGTAGTTTAGTAAGGGTAATTTAATCAGGGTAATTTAATCTGGGCTTTATTTAGTAAGGGTAATTTAGTCACAGTTATTTAGTCTGGGTTATTACACTCTATAGGTTCAATGTATCTTGAAATAATAGTCTGTTGAGATGGATTATTCTAAGTGTAATAAATAGTAATTCATAAAGGACTAATGAGATAAACAGATTATTGTTAGAATTATCATAATTACAGAGCTCAGGTGCTACATAGGGACCAGACCACTAATTCATTACCCTAGAAACTGATGTTAGTATTTCAATACAATTAATTTCCTCATTAGGAAGATATACAAACTAAACATGCATAAATTCGAGAATTTTATTTTCAGTCTTTAATGTTGAGAATTTTTTTCTACCTCATGTTGCTAAAGAGATCAGACTTTCTGGCCTGCACTTATTAACATAGCCTAGCACCAAATATCCACCTTTATTTTGTCAGTGGCAAAATAAATGCAACATATCTAAATAAAAGCAGTGTATCTCCTAGGGGTGCAAGATGGAGTCAAAATCTCCTTTGTGTCAAAACTGGGGGTCAGACTGAGTAAAAAACAAACTTTGGTATCAAAAATGGGGGTCAGACTGAGTAAAAAACAAACTTTGGTGTCAAAACTGGGGTCAGACCAAGTAAAAAACAAACTTTGGTGTCAAAACTGGGGATGAGACTGAGTAAAAAACTAACTTTGGTGTCAAAACTGGAGGTCAAATTAAAAATTTGGGGGTCTCAGAAGTGCAATGACAGTAATGGGAAACACTGATAAAAGAAAATTTGTTGTCATCTGTAATACAGACTGAGGCATTTTAAATGTGCTGTATAATGGAAGAAAAATATGTCGATTTAGAAACCAATGGGTGCATCTGAAAATATTTAGTACATTTTTAATTTTTATTAGACTGGATCTCTGGCTTTAAAATAATTAGAGATCTGATACTTATACCAACCATTTTAGACTCCACGCATGCAATACACTAATTTTAATGATATTCAAAGCATGGAAAATCAATATTTATGTAATGCTGACAGATGATGATAATGAATACTGCTTTGCAAGAAATGTCTAAATGTTTATATATGTAACAGTGAATTTTTAGGAAAAATGTTAATGCAAGCTATGATCAATCTTATTATGGTCATCTTGACACATAACAACTTTCACATATGGTCTGGGCCCACGCTAAATCACTGCCTGTAAAGAATGGGATCCTCAGGTTTGATGGCATGATTGATTTTTAAGTAGGACCTGCTAGGACAATGGTTAGAGAGGTGATGTGAATGTCATGTTAGGTAGCAGGAAATGACAATATTGATATAATCTGAAACAAGCTGCATGCCATTTGAAAAAATAGATTTTACAGAAATAGTTTTTAATAAAGGTGGACTAAAGAAAATTATTCTAACTTTGATGAACATGTTACATTTTTGGCGGTTAGATAAAATGAATCCCAATTTGGATAAGCTAAATGAGAAGATGTGCTTCTCAGATGAAATTCAATGCTTTAAGTATTCTTCCCCAAAAGTTTTGGCAGTCTAAGTTTCTACAGGGAGGGAAGAGGTCCAACTCCTGGGAAATAACAAGCATTTCTCATTATAAATTGTCCAAGGGTCAGGCATCTGGATGTGAGTGACATGGAAAAGATATTCAGCTTTATAGAAAAATAGAGCAAGTTTCAAGAAAGCACAAGGCTTATCTCGATCATTACAATATGTTCACTGATATACTTCTGTAATTATGTGATTGATATTCATTTAAAATTCATACTTCAATTTTCTTTTGAGTTCAGAAGTTAATTGTGCATTCATTTGTCTTGAATATTATATGACTCATGTAATCTAACAATGTCATATATTTCATTGATGTCAATTTGTTTAACTTTATTTATATATAATAAAACTTTCATGGTGACAATGTGTGACTTTATCTGTCTTAAATGATAATATCATGCTTGCTAAGAATTGATCTTACTAGGTCAATTAATTGCTAGTTATCATCGAATGTAGTCAAGACATGATATGAAGTCCTTTGATTTATTTGTTATTAAGTTGCAACTTCTTTTCAACTGAGAATTTATGGTGTTAGCATTAGGTATGCTTCTTGACCGACATTGTTCAGATCCTGATTTTCAGCCAATAGTAGGATGTAATAGTTTATTAAGAGGTCTAATTATGTTACAGCTGAACTAGGAATGAGTAGCAGCTAGAAAAAGACATCTAATTTTATGATAATAGGGTTGTGTATGTATCAGGCTACAAAATTACCATATCAGCCTTAATTCTGTTGAGTTAAGATAAGATGATATCTGATATAACAAGAGTGGAAATATTGTTTGATACCAGAAAAGAAAATCCTGACAAATATTTAGGTTGCATTTTTTATTATTTCTTTTATTTACCGTAGTTGACGGACAAAATAGTTCCAAATGTAAAACACGTGGTGGGGAAATAGAACAGCCAACCAGGTCATGATTGATGATTGGAAGAGATTGGAGAGTTAGTGAGAAGAGGAAAAGGAATATAGCGACTCCGACCTGTCAATAATATTGACTATGTGATGACCGGAAACAACCAGGTTATGCTGGTATGCCAAGCAATGAGTTTTATCAGTCAATTGATCTGATGATGAAACTTCTTGTACCATTATAACAGAATGTCTAACTGCATTTCTTATCAAGTTTGAAAATATATTTCCCAAAGAAACTGAATCATTCAGATGATATATTCAATTTAATTATGTTCATGTAACTGATTAAATTGTTACATTTTACATACGGGGGGAGTGGGACTCATGTTGTCCTATCCGATATCTCTGCTTCAGTATCTGTTATTCCATCCATAAATTTCATACTTCATGTTATTGTTTAATTGATCCAGGCAATAACACCCTGGTAGATCATCTCCTTGATAATGATAACTGAACGAAAGGACCACATAACAAGTGGGGCATTCCCTAACAATAAATTACTGATGAAGGTAAATAAATGCAGGGATTGTAATAGCTGGTCTTCTCATTTTACAATTCCCTTTATATCTGCCATAAGCATATGCACCAATGGGCATTATGTAATAATGAAGACATTAATTTGGTTACATTATTTGTGCCTATAGCACCTAATCTTTAGAAGCTCTAAGCGCTTTACAACATCTATAATGTAATGACTACAAAAAGCAAAAACAAAACACAATGAAATTAGAAAACATAACAAATGTTGAAAATATTTAAGGCAATAAACATTATTAGGTCTTCAAGTTTGTTCCTGCAGTGGAAAAAGGTGTTGGGACCTGGTATGAAATATAACGTTGTCCATATGACTTAGAAAAATAACAACTCCACATGTTACACAATTTCTGGTGTAAAATGATATTTTTGATACCTAAAATGTTCTTTTATGGAGTTTAGTTTTCTTAAATGATATGTTAAGTTAGTCATAAATAAATATAATGAAAGAAAGAGGGAAACCAAAAGATTACAGAAGACAATAACATTTCAAACTTGAGAAAATGTCTCATAATAGGAGTAAACAAGTGTGAAAAATGTGACAAGAATATCACAAAAACTCAATATAAAAGATTTCTGGAGGGAAAAAACATTACTGATTCAGACCTTTTAACTTACAATGAGTACTTATGCAGTACAATTTCCTAAGGGTGACTAACAACAAAGATTTGTAAGTTTATCTGCCTGTCAGAGACGAAAAACAAAGGTTGTAAATTAAAATTCATTCAATCTGCTTGTACTGATTCATTAAAAAATGTAATAGTGGTGTAAGCCAATCTTTTATTTAAAAAAACAACAACACAGATAGGCCATGTGTGACACACCAACCATCATCCCATTAGCTCTTCTGGTCTTGGAATTCACAAATAACTTATTTTATTATAATTACTTCTTAATTTACTTTAATGAAAATCTGTACTTTTTGTTATATGTCATTAATTGATATTTTCCCCCAAATTTGTAATGGTAACCATATTATAAAGTTTAGCAACCTAATTCTTAAGTAGGTTAACCAACAGTACTAGATTCTGAAAGTTAGATGGACTGAAGATGAATGAGTTTACACACACACGCACGCACACCAATATGTCAAAATAAACCACAAGCAACCATTACCATATGTAACAGCAGTTCTGTGTATATATAGTATACAGATGTACCCATCTTATAAGTGAGTATACAGGTTATTTAAATAGATTTTTAGGCATACCTCTGGTGGCTGAGTGGTCTCAGGCACATGCCTTTTTCAGATCACTGACATATCACCCCTGTATGGGGAGGGTTCAAGTCTTTGCTAGGCCAATGTGAGTATGTGAAAAAGCTTACCAGTCATTTCCTGTGGGTTGATGGTTCCTCCCCACCAAATATACTGGCCATCATTTGTAGCCTATTCTGTGCTGAAAAATGGCATTAAACACAGGAAACCTCCAGGCTTAACAGGTGTTAATACATCTATCCCTAGATAAGCACACAAAATGGTTGATGCTTAACAAAGAATCGACACATGGATACTAACGGGAATTATCTGGTTGTTGAATTTGTGAATAATGTCTAACACAGTGGGATCCCAAATTTTTTTGGCTGCAACCCTTAAAATATTTTTTCTAAGTCTCAGAACACCATTTCCAATGTTTGAAAAGTTTTGCCACCCACCAAAAAATCTTGGCAACCATCTGTGACATCCAGATTATCCTTGTGTGACCATGGGATTGGGAATTACTAGTCTAACTTGAACAATCTCGATGTTTAACAAAATGGACTAATGGATGCTGTCTAATTTGAATAATCTAGTAAGGATGGACTTGTGGATGTAGTCTAACATGACTAATCTAGTTGATGTTCTACAAATGATGGAATGTTGTCTAACATGAATAATCTAGTATGTGTGGACTTGTGGGTGTTGTCTAACATGAATGACATAGTAAGAATGTTGTCTAACATGAATAATCTGGTGGATGTTCTACAAAGGATATAATGTTGTCTAACATGAATAATCATAGCAGAATGAACTTGTGGATGTTGCCTAACATGAATGATCTAGTAAGAATGTTGTCTAACAGGAATAATCTGGTTGATGTTCTACAAATGATGGAATGTTGTCTAATATGAATAATCTAGTAAGGGTGGACTTGTGGGTATTATCTAACATGAACAACCTATTTAAAATGGACTTGTGGATGTTGTCTAACAGGAATGATCTGGTTGGTCTTCTACAAATGATATAATGTTGTCTAACAGAAATAATCTAGTAAGGATGGACTTATGCATTCTAACAGGAACAATATGGTTAATGTTTAACATAGGATGGTGTTGTTGATACAGGAATGGCCTGATGTTTTCTTGATTTAGCATTCATTACTGTCAGAAACATTAACTACACAGTTTGCTAAGCTGCAATACAACAACCACACTATCATAATTAGGTGGGTAAAACCACATTAAGACTTATTTTTACCATCAGTAACTTGCTAAAGCTTTTATGTAGCTTATATAATACTTACGAGCTGATGTTCTTCTATAGAAAACCTTCCTGAGCCTGCCTCGTAGCGAGTCATGATCTCTCAACTTTAGTGGACCAGACCTGGGTGAAAATACAATGGTTATGTAAACAAAACAGTAAAATCAACAAAAAAAGTCATACTTGATATTAACAAAACTATACTAATATAATGGCATCATAATGGATGGGACAGCATACGCTCTCATCTGAATTTTCTTGCATTCTGTTTGCTAAACATCTTTTATACAATACAACTCTAAACTGATATTTTAAAACCTTTTCGTGGGAGCTAAGTTCTTGTCCTATGGACATGAATGCATAAATTACATACAAATGCATTTTCTCACCAGAAAATTGCTCATTATGTGAATCTAGAATGGAAATTCTACAAAAACTTTTTTCCCTTCTTGTATATCAAAGCAAGCTGCCAAGAGTGGCCAAGTGGTCTAAAGCAATCACCGTTCGGGATCGCTGCCATCCCACATCTGTCTGCATAGGTTTCTAGTCTTGGATTCAGTTAATGGGTTATGTGACAACGCTTGCAAGTAGCTTTTTTGTGCGTTGGTGGTTTTTTCCTGTTTTTCCTCCACCATTTATACTGGCTGCTAATCTATAGCCTATCTTGTGCTGAATAAATGGTATTAAACCCTACAACAACAATATCCAAGCAAAGAAAAGTGAGAATGAACTAATGAAATTATTGCATTCATAAAAGGTTTTTGATGGGGAAAAAAAGACAACTTATGCAATGCTGTATAACCTCACTCGGGGACTACTTTATTACAATTCAGTTTGCCTTGTGACAGCCATTTATTACAATTCAGCCTGCCTAGTGACAGCCCTTTACTATAATTCAGAAGGGGCCCCATGTGGCCGAGTAGTCTAAAGCGCTGTCCATTACAGATCACTGCCATCTCACCTCTGCTAATGTAGTTATGTGGGAAAGCTTGCCAGTAGCTTCTCGTGGGTCGGTGGTTCTTTCCAGGGGTTTCTGGGTTCTTCCTCCACCATTAATACTTGCCGCCATGTATAGCCTATATTGTGCATAAAATTGGCGTTAAACCATAAAAAAAACATTACAATTCAGCATGCCTAGTGACAGTTCTTTATTACAATTCAGTTTGCCTAGTGACAGCCCTTTATTACATACAATTCAGCCTGACTAGTGACAGCCCTTTATTACAATTCAGCATGCTTAGTGAGTCCTTGATTACAATTCAGTTTGCTTAGTGACAACCCTTTATTACAATTCAGTCTGCTTAGTGACAGCCCTTTATTACATACAATTCAGTCTGCCTAGTGACAGCCCTTTATTACAATTCAGTTTGCCTAGTTATTGTCCTTTATTACAATTCATCCTGCCTAGTGACAGTCCTTACTAGCTGATATACAGCATTCAAATTTGTTTTACTTAGCTTGAAAATACGGTCTCGTTTTTCTTTGACACTTAAAATTCAATATTTTGTAATTTGCATGCAAATGTTTTCCAAATCCAAGGTCTCTTGAGCCCACTTTATAAATTGACAGTAAATATCTCCTGAGAAAAAAAAAACATGAGCTAATACATCTTATTCAGAGCTCAACTAGCTATAAACCTGATTACTCTAATGAACAGCTGATAGAAACAGTTGTTACGTATATGTGATATGTCATTTATATTTATTTTTATTGTCTGTTTGTTAGATTAAAATTTGGCATTTTAAGTTTTAAGATTCGTTCATTGAGAGGGGGGAACTTTACTAGTAAACACCAGGTGTTAACCTCATTTTCTGACCTTGCTTCAGAGTGTAAACAAGTGTAAACAAGCTTCTAAAATGATTGGTTGATTCCAAGAACATTAGAGCTTTACTTTAAAATTGATTGGTTGATTCCAAGGACAAAATGGAGTAAAGTATAAACATCTTTCTAATTTTAGTTGGGTCATATGGTATTTATGCGATTTCTTGAACGTAGGTTTGTTCTGATAGTTTCTAGAATATCATGTGACCCCTTGTTTACGTAAAAAACAGAGATATAAAACATGTTTTAAGAGAATGCTATTCAGTAGAAGTTGGGCTTTTATAATATTAAGTTGTGTCTTCTTTTTGAGTTATTTTTTAATTACCGTGTACTGGAAATTGTGTCAATTCAGTTGGAGCAAGAGGAATTATTTTATTATTTATCTGGATAACAATATGTGCTCACAGATTGTCATTAACAAGAACTGACTAAATCAAGTGACATCGTCGTCCATATTGGATTACATCGTCAAGATTCGAACCGGGAACTATTAAGACATTTCAGGACTCTTGCAATTCCACTAGTGGATTATATTATGAATATTCTTTTTGGATTAATTTTTGGACTTGATTATCTAAAACCGTAAGTTTAAATATTTTCTTTTATGAAAATATTTGTACCTAATAAATTGTTTGTTAAATTTTACAAGCATGTTATTTTCACTTCTTTCTATGTTGCTGCTTATTTGAGCCTAAGCACATAACACAGTCCAAAGTAATTCATTTCTATAGCCTGATGGATAAATATTACATCTTTTCAAAGCTGTACGTAGAACAGGCCGCCATATCATGAAAATATGGGGTGCTATACTGTGTGTCCAAAATTATTATTATTTTCAACAGAATATTCAGGTGACAACTGCCTCTTTTCAAATGACAAGCATTTCAGAATTTTACTTCCATCAGTCGGTCAAATTCTGTATGTGTTTTGCTTCAGTTATTGGAGACAGAAACCTCAGGTGCGCAGAAAAGCCTAACAGCATTGTATACAGATTTCTTACTACTAAAGCTTTTAAATTACTCAAAATTGGTTCTGTTGGTTTATTGCCTATTTTTTCAGCACATGGCACCCAGAGCACTGGTGAAAGAAGATCCCAGGAAAACACCAGCAAGAGCCACCTACTTGAACCAGGTGAGACATCACTAATTAGTAAAGGCAAGAACATTAGGCACTTTGGCACCTGTGGTCATTAACATTAAAAGTGACTAACCTTAACTTTACAATGAAAATGTTTATGGGGTCAGTTTGATAATGAATCTAAAAATTTTGAAATGTTTGGTGAAGTTTTAAAAAGTTAAAAAAATAACAAGAGCCCCTAAGATGAACCAATATTTAACTGAAAAAAAAAAAATTATATTAGACATCCAAAATGTCCACCACAGCAAAAAAATTTAAAACCAATATAAGATAACACCATTCCTTCGCTGTAACTGTTGTGTGTTGAAGCCATCTCAAAATATTCCCAGTAATAATAAGATTTTAATATTTGCTACTGTGGATGTCACCTAGGCACCAATTTTCATTTTGGCAAAAGTGGACATCATAAGAAAGTCTTCTTGTGAAAACCCCATGCTGATGTAGCCACCCATTTCAAGGACAACAGATAACAATATTTTCAAGATAAGACTTTCCATTCAGGAGTAGTCATAAGAAGATTCTAAAGATGGCTGCCATAGTGGCCATACTGGATATCAGACTGGCACCAGTTTCATTCAAGAGCAACTGGACCTTGTACGAAGTCTTTTTGTGTAAAACCCATGTCAGTATAACTTTCTTGGCACTGAACAGTAATTGTGATAATATGGCTACCATGGTGGCCATATTGGCTGTCAGGTGGGCATCATTTTTTATTTAGTACTAGCTGGACATAGGACAACATAGCATCCCATCAGCTCTGCCAGTAGAGCTAATAATAATTGTACTGTTTATTCTTGTATCAGTTGACTAATTATATTTACCTATCAGTAATTACTTTATCGTAATCTAAGCACTGCTAGAAGTTATTACTAATAACAAAGTTTAGCTTCAGCTTGACTTGTGAAAATCATTTAGTCAAATTTAATCTAAACACTGCTAAAAGTTATTACTAATAACGAAGTTTAGTTTAATTGTACTGTTTATTCTTGTATCAGTTAACTAATTATTTGTACCTATCAGTATTTACATTATCATAATCTAAGCACAGCTAGGAGTTATTAAAAGTAATGAAGTTTAGTTTCTGCTTGGTTTATGAAAATCATTTAGTCAAATTATGTGGTCTCAGATGAACAAATTGAGAACATAGACCTTAAGCACTCAACAGGTGTTTATACAGGACAACTATCTAAACAGGACATCTTAGATGAACAAATTGGGAACATAGACCTTAAGCACTCAACAGGTGTTTATACAGGACAACTATCTAAACAGGACATCTATGATTACATAACTATACACAAAGCATTCCAAACAGGACTTCTTCTGTGGTACATAATTACAAACATATATATGCATTCCAAACAGGACTTTTTGTGGTACATAATTACAAACATAAACATGCATTCCAAACAGGACTTCTGTGGTACATAATTATAAAACATAAACATGCATTCCAAACAGGACTTATTCTGTGGTACATAATTACAGACATAAACATGCATTCCAAACAGGACTTATTCTGTGGTACATAATTATAAAACATAAACATGCATTCCAAACAGGACTTCTTCTATGGTACATAATTACAGACATAAACATGCATTCCAAACATGACTTCTTCTGTGGTACATAATTACAGACATAAACATGCATTCCAAACAGGACTTCTTCTATGGTACATAATTATAAAACATAAACATGCATTCCAAACAGGACTTATTCTGTGGTACATAATTACAGACATAAACATGCATTCCAAACAGGACTTATTCTGTGGTACATAATTATAAAACATAAACATGCATTCCAAACAGGACTTCTTCTATGGTACATAATTACAGACATAAACATGCATTCCAAACATGACTTCTTCTGTGGTACATAATTACAGACATAAACATGCATTCCAAACAGGACTTCTTCTATGGTACATAATTATAAAACATAAACATGCATTCCAAACAGGACTTATTCTGTGGTACATAATTACAGACATAAACATGCATTCCAAACAGGACTTATTCTGTGGTACATAATTATAAAACATAAACATGCATTCCAAACAGGACTTCTTCTATGGTACATAATTACAGACATAAACATGCATTCCAAACATGACTTCTTCTGTGGTACATAATTATAAAACATAAACATGCATTCCAAACAGGACTTCTTCTGTGTTACATAATTACAAAACATAAACATGCATTCCAAACAGGACTTATTCTGTGGTACATAATTACAGACATAAACATGCATTCCAAACAGGACTTCTTCTATGGTACATAATTATAAAACATAAACATGCATTCCAAACAGGACTTCTTCTGTGGTACATAATTACAGACATAAACATGCATTCCAAACAGGACTTCTTCTATGGTACATAATTATAAAACATAAACATGCATTCCAAACAGGACTTATTCTGTGGTACATAATTACAGACATAAACATGCATTCCAAACAGGACTTCTTCTATGGTACATACTTACAAACATAAACATGCATTCCAAACAGGACTTATTCTGTGGTACATAATTACAGACATAAACATGCATTCCAAACAGGACTTCTTCTATGGTACATACTTACAAACATAAACATGCATTCCAAATAGGAAATTTATTGTACATAATTGAACATGTAAACTAACTTCCAAAAAAGACTTCTACAGTATATAATTACACATATAAATACATTACAAACAGTACATTAGCCGAATCTTAGACTCGAACCCACGCAGACAGAGGTGAGATGGCAGTGATCCGTAATGGAGAGCACTTTAGACCACTCGGCCACTTGGAGCCCCCAACATGGACATGTATGTATAACAGGGTCACAAAATTCAACTGGCTCTTCATAGTCAAAAAATTTCTGAAAATTAATGTGGCAAGATATTGGTGAAATTTAATTTACAAAAACATTCAGAGACAGAAAAGTTGTAATGACCGACATATTTAATTATTAAATGTAAGAGAAAATGTGTCATTTTGGTTCAGGACTTGCTCACACCATAGTTTTAGTATTAGTATGGTGCAATATTCCACAAGTTTTTTTTCTCGATGTATTTTTTTAAACAAAAAATAACATTTTCTTTCGCAAAACTAAATATATGGCATGAGTACATGCAACAATAGTATCTCATACCATCGTCATGTTTTAAACAAGAGTACTTCAAAGGGACTTATGCTCGATTGGGAAAAAATAATTTCCTGGATTTCAAGATTCAGCACATTTTTCCTTGTAACTGCTGAATGTTGAAACTATCTATTAATCTTCAACATTAATATGATTTTCAAATAAACGGTTGTGATGTCTAATATGATTTTCAAATAAACGGTTGTGGTGGACATTTTGGCTGTCTAATATAATTTTCATATTAGCTGTTGTGGTGGACATTTTGGATGTCTAATATAATTTTCATATTAGCTGTTGTGGTGGACATTTTGGATGTCTAATATAATTTTCACATTAGCTGTTGTGGTGGACATTTTGGCTGTCTAATATAATTTTCATATTAGCTGTTGTGATGTCTAATATAATTTTCACATTAGCTGTTGTGGTGGACATTTTGGATGTCTAATATAATTTTCATATTAGCTGTTGTGGTGGACATTTTGGATGTCTAATATAATTTTCATATTAGCTGTTGTGATGTCTAATATAATTTTCACATTAGCTGTTGTGGTGGACATTTTGGATGTCTAATATAATTTTCATATTAGCTGTTGTGGTGGACATTTTGGATGTCTAATATAATTTTCACATTAGCTGTTGTGGTGGACATTTTGGATGTCTAATATAATTTTCATATTAGCTGTTGTGATGTCTAATATAATTTTCACATTAGCTGTTGTGGTGGACATTTTGGATGTCTAATATAATTTTCATATTAGCTGTTGTGGTGGACATTTTGGATGTCTAATATAATTTTCACATTAGCTGTTGTGGTGGACATTTTGGCTGTCTAATATAATTTTCATATTAGCTGTTGTGATGTCTAATATAATTTTCACATTAGCTGTTGTGGTGGACATTTTGGATGTCTAATATAATTTTCATATTAGCTGTTGTGGTGGACATTTTGGATGTCTAATATAATTTTCATATTAGCTGTTGTGATGTCTAATATAATTTTCACATTAGCTGTTGTGGTGGACATTTTGGATGTCTAATATAATTTTCATATTAGCTGTTGTGGTGGACATTTTGGATGTCTAATATAATTTTCACATTAGCTGTTGTGGTGGACATTTTGGCTGTCTAATATAATTTTCATATTAGCTGTTGTGATGTCTAATATAATTTTCACATTAGCTGTTGTGGTGGACATTTTGGATGTCTAATATAATTTTCATATTAGCTGTTGTTATGTCTAATATAATTTTCACATTAGCTGTTGTCGTGGACATTTTGGATGTCTAATATAATTTTCACATTAGCTGTTGTGGTGGACATTTTGGATGTCTAATATAATTTTCACATTAGCTGTTGTGGTGGACATTTTGGATGTCTAATATAATTTTCATATTAGCTGTTGTGATGTCTAATATAATTTTCACATTAGCTGTTGTGGTGGACATTTTGGATGTCTAATATAATTTTCATATTAGCTGTTGTGATGTCTAATATAATTTTCACATTAGCTGTTGTGGTGGACATTTTGGATGTCTAATATAATTTTCATATTAGCTGTTGTGGTGGACATTTTTTGATGTCTAATATAATTTTCACATTAGCTGTTGTGGTGGACATTTTGGATGTCTAAAATAATTTTCACATTAGCTGTTGTGGTGGACATTTTGGATGTCTAATATAATTTTCATATTAGCTGTTGTGGTGGACATTTTGGATGTCTAATATAATTTTCACATTAGCTGTTGTGGTGGACATTTTGGCTGTCTAATATGATTTACGTATTAGCTGTTGTGGTGGACATTTTGGATGTCTAATATGATTTACATATTAGCGGTTGTGGTGGACATTTTGGATGTCTAATTATTGTTATCATTTAGACCTGAACAGACATTAAAAGTATTTTAAAGAAGAAGAAAAAAACATGTCAGTATTAACATCTATTCATTAACATCTATTGTTACAAACCAATGACAAAAGTTTTCAATGTAGTTATTGTGGCAGCCATATTGGAAGATTGATAGGCACAATTTTCATTTGAAGCCATGTATATATCTCAAGAAGTATGTCAGTGAAAATGCTACTGCTGAGATAACCATCAATTTGGGAGGAATAGAGACCAATACCACCATGCTTCCCCTCTTGAGGGCAAATTTGCCTAATTTTCATTTAAAATCACTGTTGCCATACTGGACATCAGATCAGTACCATTTTAATTTAGTACCAAGGGTCATTCAAATAAGTTTTAAATATAAACAATTTATGCACAAAATTTAAATATAAACAAGCTACAAAAGTTTATTTTCTAGGTCAAGTGCTAATTACAATCATGCTAAAAATGGTTTCAATGACAAAAATGCAACAGACACAAAACATAGTCATTTGCAAATTATAATAAAAACCGAATAAAATTAATTTTCCTACACTAAGTTATGTATATTCATCCAAACAAGGTTTGCAATTTAAAAAATCCAAAAGTCAATTGATTTTTTTTTCTTCTTATAAAACATATATGTCTATGATGCAGCTCAAACGAGACGATAACAGTACTGACTCAAAATCAAAGTTAAAATATCCCCCAATCAAATGGCTGTATCTGTTGAATTTTGGGTAGGGTTTTGATGCCTGGAGCAACATTATACCCAAAAGCATGCGATTCACTGTTTTTCTGATTTGTGATGCAGAATCCTGATATTCTGCATGTAACGGAAGATCTTGACTGCCACTGTTCGCAATTTAGGTATCTGTTATGAATGCAATACTAAACTATACCAAAGTCATATACTATACATTAATATGTTCTAGAAAACTGCTTGCAATGGATTCAAAAACAGGTACTTCAAATTAGTTATATAGTGTGTGAACTGTATAGAAAACTGCTGCCAGATATCAAGATTTACCATATATATATATATATATATATATATATATATATATATATATATATATACTTGCTTGTAAGTTAAGTTCAACTGCTAAGAACATCAACCATGATCTATCATTGCATAATGTGTCATGGTTTAAGGTCTTTGTTCTTTTAATTACTCCTAACAAACTGTATAGACCCTGATCTGCCAGTGTAATATACATTGTAATATACAGTGTAATATACAGTGTAATATACAGTGGCAGTTCTGGGTCTGTGCAGTTCAAAGATGGACTCACCTTACAAGTGAATGTATTATTGTAACTTGTTATTTGGTAAGAGATATTAGTATGCATTCTCCCTTGTAAAATATTTTGCATAAATGTCTAGACAAAACATAATAAACAATGACACCATGCAAAAGCCCAATATACAACCTGAAATTAACACTTTGCAGTCCAATGCCGGCATTTTGAAAACCCAGACTCTGGTTTCCAGGTACAACGTTTTTTAGATCTGGAATGTTTGCTAGTTAAAGATCTTACCCCGTTGTGTGCGCATCCTCATCCTCTTCTGTATCCTCTTCTAAAATTGCTTGAAGATCAATGCCATCACACGCATCTAACGGGTGGTACTGGGGTCTAGAAAATTCTCCCTCACATGAGACATGACCCACTCCGCTGGTTTTGGATTCGATTGGATGGTACATACTTTCTCCAGTCATGGCCTTCCTACCTCTACCCACCTACATATACCACATACAGATTTCAAATTACTCTTGATTGAATGGAACTGATCACGGAAATGAGACAGGACAAAATGTACGCACCTGGTCCCTGCCAACTAAAGATTTAAAAATTAAGAACCATTTCTGTACCAATGACTTTCATGGACAATTATAAATATTTTGTCTCAGGATCAGTCCCACTATCCAAGCCCTTGAAGTCCATAGATGAAGCTGATGAAAGAGAATTGCAACATCTGGCACAGATTTCCAAAAGTTCATATGAAACAGCACTACTCCAGAATGACATGAAAATTATTCGCTAGAATTCACTCCAGTTCAAATATATCCACAGAAAGGTTCTTTCTTCACTACTGGGCCACTGCCTGTCCTACTACCTGTTATTAACTGAAGCCACAAGGCATACTAGTCAACAAAACATCACATTTTACCTATTTGTCAGTGAATCTATGTCAGGTTGATGAGATACAATTGCAAATAACTACTTAAATAATCCAGGCCTAATTTAGCAGCCTTTACCACAGCACTTTAAAGGTAAGGATTATTTTTGCTTAAAAGCCTCCTATATAAATATAAAAGTGGCAGTGCTTGCACTAAACACAGCCTTCAAATTAGGCAACACCATTTACTATTTATTACAGGACTTTTTACCTCAGGGTGATGTTAACTGCCAAAGAATAACAGGTAATACATGTAGGGTAGCATAACCCATCACCACAGTCTGTCACAGTTCCCATTATGTAGGTAGGCCCTGTCAGAATTAGTTAATTGTATCCCGATACTGTCTACTGAATAAGTAACAACTATCATACATCCTCTTACAGTATCTTGATTTTAAAATGATAATTCACCTTTCCAATAAAGAAACTTTTTTCCATCATACTACATTTTGGCCTAAAGGTGAGCCTGGTAAATAGCTTTTCATTGCAAATGCAGTAATAAATCTTCTATGGTAAATATAAATTTTAAAGGAGTTTAGGTCAGTCATTTAGATTAGACCAAATACAATAAAGAATTATACAGCTGCCCTTGTACATCTAATATATCCAGTTAAAGCTAATAATGACCATGCTATGTTAGCCCATTAAACAGGAAATACAAGTCATGAATAGATTAATGAGAACATTATATTCCATTTAAAAAAACAAGTGATTAATTTTCAGGTTTGCTTTTTGGGGGTTCTCCAAAACTCAATCTGATTAGCTATTATTATCATCATCCACTCCCCAAATCCAGAATTTAAGGGTTGGAATTTAACGGCCTTGATAAATTCTGGAGACAACAAGTATAGTTCATGCATTGTTTATTACATTGTTCAGCCACCACAGCTTCTAAACTGATTAACACAATACAAAGTGAACTGGTTTTTTTGTATCACAATTAAACAGTGTGTTTTAATTGGTTTGGGTGGCACTTTTACCACTTTGCAGGCTACATATTGAGGAAATGGGTGCTTGTGTGCCTTTTACAAGAACATGCTAAAGCAGCCAACCCTTGCTGCTCTGAGTAAGTACTGAACCTTGGACCCTTGAATTATGAATCTAATACTCTACCAAGCTCCCCATTAACATAGCAAGTTTGGGTGGTTTTAAAATGATTTTTAACAGAGTAATAGTGTAGTGTGGAGTAGTGTAGAGTAGAGAGTAGAGTAGAGAGTACAGTAGAGTAGAGAGTAGAGTGTAGAGTAGAGAGTACAGTAGAGTGTAGAGTAGAGTGTAAAGTAGATAGTAGAGTGTAGAGTAGAGTGTAGAGTGTAGAGTAGAGTGTAGAGTAGAGTGTAGAGTAGAAAGTAAAGTCTAAAGTAGATAGAGTAGAGTACAGTAGAGTACAGTAGAGTACAGTTGTGTAGAGTAAGAGTAATAGTATAGTATAGTATAGTATAGTATAGTATAGTATAGTATAGTATAGTATAGTATAGTATAGTATAGTATAGTATAGTATAGTATAGTATAGTATAGTATAGTATAGTATAGTATAGTATAGTATAGTATAGTATAGTATAGTATAGTATAGTATAGTATAGTTTATGAATGAATAAATATATTTTAACAAGAAATTTAAGGAAAGAAATGACAAAACAAACTCAGCAAAATTCTACATGTACGTGTATTGCTAAAGTGAGTTACATATTAGTCTATATTCTTGTTTTGCATTACTGCACCAAAGAACTGAAGTTATCAAGTTAATCTGAACCAACAACATCTGTATTCATACAGTGTATTGATGATAATATATGCACACAATTTTCACATCGCATAACATTACAGACTTCAACCTCTCCACTCCTTGAATTCTTGCAGAAACAAAATCACAATTTTATAGTGAAATCTTGAATGTCACCCAAATCTTGATCCCATGCTTGCCTTTTTTTTAAAAAAATTGTCAGAAAACCAATGTAAAAAAATATACCATTAGCTTTTCATTAGTGTCCTTTCATCCATATCGCTAGCAACAGCCATAGTTACAAGGATAATATAAAAGAAACTGAAAGCTGGCAATGAATATATTTGAAACCAATTTATCAGCCAATGAAAACATTTAATGTAAAGTGATTGACAGCTGTTAATGGAACATATTTTGGATGTTAAAGATGCTCCTAGGAAGATTTCATTTAATTTGATGTTGAGTAATGACAAAATAAAAAAAATAATGTAACTATACATTTTGTCATTGATAAAAATTCCATTTGTTGGAAATACAAGTTAATTCTTAAATTTCTGTGATGTCAGTGTTAAACTTCAAACGGGCCAGTGTTCCAATCAAATGAAATTGACGGGTTATTCTAAAATGGGTTTGAGAAAGAGAGGGCCTAACATCTGATCCATGTCAAGTAGTCATTCTTAAAGGAAAAAGTTATATAACATAGTTCAGAGATTCTTACTGACAAAATAAATGTTTCTCTTACGAAACAATTTCTATGATTGGCAAAGTGGAATTAAGGAACATGTAGCAGCTTACGGTAAACATTCGATACAGGTCAAGTAAGTTTGGGCAATGAAGTACCGTTGGGAGACTATGCGCAGTGTCATAATGGAGAGTTTTCTGAACAACATAAATGCAGGAATTTCATATACATCTAGAAAGTGTACATATAGCGGTTTTAGGGATAATTTTGTCCTATGAGAGGCACAGGTATTATGGTTTGATTTTCATATGGGGAGTAAAGGGTTAAGGAACCAACTTTACAAGAGAGAGGGGACTCAACAGTCCAGAGATGCAGTCCAAAAGAGAAAGAAAAGGAAGAAATGAGGTCCCAAAAGGAGAAATTTACAAGTAGAGAGTAAAATCTAGGAAGTCCAAGATGAGGCCGTCACCAACGTTCCCTCAAAGCTGCGCGTGTGTGCATGCGACAGCTGCTTAGGCATCCTGCGCAGCTGAATTGTCAATTTTTGCTCAATCCAACATTAAATTTTGCTTGTCTTCATAATGCTTGCGCAGTGCAGCAAGCACTGCGCGCACACCTATCATTCGCTTATAGGGAACGTTGGCTGTCACGGAAGCAAAAGGTAAGAGGAAATAGGAACAGTCTAGGGGAAGTTGAAACAATCACTTGTGGACATTGCGCTCTTTTCAACACATGTTTGGATGATGAAAAAAATCCAAATTAGACACTGCTAATAAATCCTGCTGATATCATTTTAAGTTGAATCGAAATTACCACTTTTAATTTGTTTGATTAAATTTGTTATTTTTCTTATCTAAGAGGGCTTGTACTGCAATATTTTTTTCCCAGTACTCTTGCCCACTTCTCTGTTGGTATTCTATCTTTCACTCACACTGGGTCATAATATTGAGGGAGGTCATTTCCTAGATAACATAGCTAAATCCAATTAACTACCCCTCTTACTCAGAGGGGGAGACGATTTTACAATGACATCAGGCCAACCAGTCCTGACACTAACTTATTGATACTGAGTGACTAGTGATGCAGGGTACCACTAATGAAGCACACAATATTACAGTGATTAATCTACCCCTGCGTCCCGCGTCCAGCACGCACAAAAAATGGCTGGGATTCATTAGATGTTCATATGTGCATTCCTTTGGACGCAATAATTTTTAAAGAAACATCAACGTGATTATGGTCATTTTTGTTTAACAGGACATTCTTTTCACAAGGCAAATATTATCTCTGCACCGGTCATGTGGTACTCACTCCTTAACAGTATAAAATGCCGCCAAAGAAGATTTTGAAAATTGACCCTAAGCAAAGGACTTTGGATATTTTATTTAATGATTCAAATTCCACTGATCAGCAGCATTTGGTTTCTTCATCTGATGTTCAGGATGCAAACGTGAGCTAAGCCTCCAGCATAATACATAAATTACCAAAAATTCGACAGATTCAGCTGAAGTGGTTAAAAACATACTCGTGGCTACAATATGACAATGGCTGTGCAAATAAAAATGAGGACTTTATGTTTTGTGACATATGCACAGACAATAAAAAGGTAAATGGTAACAACAAGATAGCTAGGAACAGAAATTTTCAAAAATTCAACATTAACCAGACATGCCGATCTTGCTGACCACAAATTATATCTAACAGCCCCAGTGTTACGAACTAACTTTGAAAAATGTAGTGCAAAGCTCACATCAGATCAAGACAAAGCCATAACTGCCTTACAGAAGGTTGTTAAATGGATGGCAGATGAAGACATCCCATTGAAGAAATGTAAGTCTTTTGTGAATCTGTTACATGAATTGGGAGTTCAAGATCTTGACGTTCTCAGAAAGAGAAATATCAGTTATGAATCTTCAGTGACTGCCAGTGAGCTGCTTAAGTAATTAGCCGAGTTTGCTAACAATGCTGTAACTGTTACAATTAAGAAATCTCCTGTGGTAACCTTACTTGCAGATGAGAGCGTTGACATTTCCAACAGGAAAAGGCTGGTCATGTATGCTCAGACATTGAGTAAAGACTTTATTCAAGAGTGTCATTATGTGTGCAATGTTGAATGCTTAGATGCCACTGGGAAAGGAAATGCTGAATCCATTATGAAAGAAATGTCAGAAAGGGGTCTTCCAATAGCAAAAATAACGAGTTTCGGATCCGATGGAGCATTTGCTATGATGGGCAAGGAAAAAGGAGCAGCTGCAATATTGAGAAGGGAAAATCCTCATATGCATAATGTTCACTTTGTTGCCCACAGGTTGGCACTGTGTACCTCCCAGGCAGCAGAGAAAATATAATCATTAAAAAAGCATCAGCAAGTATTGACTGATCTTTTCTACTATTTTAATGGAAGTAGTCAACGCGAGCCTCGACTACATGCCATACAGGAGATTTTAGACGATCCATGTATCGTATATAAGGAGCTCCATTCAGTGAGGTGGTTGTCTTACTTTAGTGCCCTGACTGCTGTATGGAGAACTCTAAATAGCTTGCTTACCTACCTGGCTTGAAGCCAGTCACAAGGACCACAAAGCTGGAGGGATGAAGAAAATGATAGCGACTGAAAGTTTTATAGCGACAACATACATGATGATGGATGCATTGGCTCCTGTAACCATTCTCAGCCAGTTCTTCCAGAAAGAAAATGTGGACGTGGCCCTTGTGAAGGTGAAAACTGATGAGTGTATTGCTAATCTGCAGAAGGTATATACCTTTGACACTCCATACATGCAAAAGTTCAAGGAAGACCTGAAGGGCAATACATTTAAGGAGCATCATCAGATCACAAAGAACAACTTCAGCCTGGAGAAAATTGCTAAACGCTTCATTGACTCGTTAGTTGAGAACATTCAGTGTAGATTTCCAGCAGATGACCTACTGACAAGCTTTGGTATTCTTGATATGCGACCAATCAACATGATGTCAAAAACAGAAGTGGATACCTACGGAGATGAACAGACTGTGTACATATTATGGAGAAGCAAAAACTGTACAATGGGAAATCAGCAGAAGTATTGAGTGAAAAACATCAGAATCTGTTATTGACTCTGTTAAGGCAAAAATAGAGTGGGCTTTCCTTAAGAAGGTAGTTTTGGATGAGAAGTACCCTCAAGGTGTGATATGTAAACTGTGGCATTTAATTGACCACCACCACAGAGAGGATTTTCCAAACTTGCTCAAGTTAGCAGCACTTGCACAAACTTCAGCAGTACACACTGCTGGATGCGAGCATGGGTTTTCTGCCCAGAACAGAATCCTGGTTAAAGCTAGAAACAGGCTGAATATTGAGACTGATGACTGTAAAACTGTGTACTGTGCCATTTGATTATAAGTCAGTACTACAGGTCTGGAGATCTAAGAAAGACAGGCAAATTTATGAACTAAAGTGAAGGAGTTGATCTTGTAGTTAATAATGACCTAGTTGTAATAATTCTGTATTATAAATAAATAAAATTAATGTATCTCAATGTGTTTGCAGAATCATTGTACTCATTACATTTGAGTGGGACTCATTATTTGAATATATGCGAGTCCTGTGACTCATTGGGATGAAATTGTAGATTAATCACTGATATTATAACTCATTTTAACACTGTTAGTGCATTGTCACTTTAAAATAGTATGTGTCCCCCAAACCTGGTTGGTGGGGGATATAGTGCCCTTTGTCCCTGGGGTCCTAAGTCATGAATAAAGCTGCAAATGGTATGTATGCCTGGGGTGCAGTCTTTCCATTTCCAAATGGAAGATTGCATATAATGATTTTTAACATAACATGTATTTAAATCAGCCTGTTTATCATTACTGGCAAAATATGTGAAATGAAAACATCTGACGAAAAATCCTGACTTGTGTTTGCCTCCTAATAAGATGAATCTCAACCAGTGTCCTATGATGGTGGAGTGTGTGTGTGATTGGGATTTTTAACATATCTTTAACAATTTTTCAGTCATATCGCTACAATGTCTGCACTGTGGCAATTTATAGTGATGTCTAGCACTGGGGCATCATGCCGCAGACATTTAGCATGATATCCCACCCAGTCACATTTTCCTGACACCAGGCCAATCAATCCTAACACTAACTTCTTAATGCTGAGCGCCAAGCATTTTTGTAAGTCTTTGGTATGACTTGGCCATGGATCAAACTCACGACCTCCCACTTCCGCAGCGGACACTCTAATCACTAGGCCACCGGAGCAGTTCTCTTTTATTTGATAAATATTGTGTACCATTTTTTACAAATCCTTAGCTATTATCTTTGAGTACCTAATGTTTGCCTTCTTTTGAATACTTTCTGATCCTTGAGTACTTTTGTACAAGTTTCATATTTAATCTTTTTTTTGATTATGACTTTTTCAGAGCCATAATCTGTCAGTGCAAGATGGTAGAGCAAAATATTACCCTCACGCTGACCTAGTTTGATACCCTTCAATTTATAAAATAGGGTGTGACTGTAAAAATCATTTGTCCAGCTCATGCTCTGGTGGAAATTGATCATGTCTGCAGTAGATCAAGGTCTATGATTTGGTAGTTGTGTATGTCTGATACTTAGCCTGGCCAGTAATAGCCCTCTAGTAGTCAAATTTTGGTCATGCAGGAATTTCTTTCTCACCTTTACACCCTTTGTGTGATATACCACTGTATAATGGCTTTTTGATTGAAAGTCTGCATGTATAAACAAAACAATCATTGTCACCCACTTTTAAGTCCCACTGCAAACAGAAAGCCAGATCTGTCTTCACATAAGTCACTGGCAGATCTAAGTCTATGATACTTGTTCTGTTTGTTTGTTTGTTTTTTATGGTTTAATGCCATTTTTCAGCACAATATAGGCTATACATGGCAGCCAGTTTTAATGGTGGAGGAAGAACCTGGAAAACCCCCGGAAAGAACCACCGACCCACGAGAAGCTACTGGCAAGCTTTCTCACATAACTACATAGCTGAATCTTAGACTCAAACCCACACAGACTGAGGTGAGATGGCAGTGATCTGTAATGGACAGCGCTTTAGACCACTCGGCCACTCATGGTCCCTGATGTTTGTTCTAATGAATACTCCCAACAAACTGGCAGATCCAAGTCTATGATAATTGTTTAGTGATTACCCTAACAAACTGGCAGATCTAAATCTATTATCTTTGTTCTACTGCAAAAACATATCTTGGTCTGTGCAATTTGCAGTTGGATTCGACTTACAAAAGAGATGATAGGTGGTTCAATAAAAACTTGGTCAAGGTAAGAAAATTGAATAGTTTTATATTTGCACCTTTATGGATATAATTTCAATCCTGTCCACTCATCTGTCCAAGTTAGATGGTACATCCATTCTGTATAACATAGATAATAGCTTATACTTTACATGAACAACAAAAAAACATTTGCAAAATGATAATGTTACAAGAATAGGCTGAACAATGTTGGTAATAAGTTGGGGGGGGGGGGGTTAGGGTTTTTTGGTAATAAGACAGTTAATGCTAACATTATTTCTCATGTTATTGTTGGTTGTTTTTCATATCAAGCCATTCTGCATAGATGAATAACATTGCCCTCTGACAGCCCCTATGCAAAATAGTGTGTCTTTCAGTTTTACAGTCCCACTCCTGACAGTTAATACATCTACAGAACCACCTAAGTATTTGTCGCACCATAAATTATGTCGGACTTAACACATTAACCCCTGGAGGATTTTGCTGTTTTCGCATGAAATGCGAGCAGGAAACATATTTTGAAGCCTATTTCTGAATCCATGCTAATACATTGACTTCCAAGCAATTTTTCGTTAGATCAATGCTAGTTGTGCTAAAAAAAATGTTTTCCATTGCTTAGTTTGCTGGCTTAACAGATTCATAATTTTTGTATGGAGAAGACTCTTTTTTCAAAATGTCCAGTTTATCCTACTTTTTGCAAAGGTTCAACTGTCTGTGTGCACTTCAGACCAGTCTGCCTTAGATCTGAGGCCATAAAGCCTAAAATCTGGACACAAAATCAGATTCTGACCATGTGCGAATTTTGGGTGGAAAAAAAAACGTCCAAAGAATTCAATTTTTTACTCTGTATTTTGTAGCGCAATTAAAATGTCCAGATTAAAAAACCAGATGGTACAATGTATGGTAATGGAAAAAAGATAGGAAACAAAAACCAGATGGTACAATGTATGGTAATGGAAAAAAGATAGGAAACAAAAACCAGATGGTACAATGTATGGTAATGGAAAAAAGATAGGAAACAAAAACCAGATGGTACAATGTATGGTAATGGTAACAGAAGAGTGGACACACTGCTGACCTGATGGTACATTGTCTAGTAATGAAACTTGTGCAAGAAAGACAGATGGTAGAATGTATCATAATGGAAGATGGGAAACTAGGGCAAATGGTACATTGTATGGTAATGGAAGTAGATGGGAAACAGGACAGATGGTACAATGTATAGTAATGGGATAGGCCAAATGGGTCAAGGAAGATGTGAAACTAAGATGTTGGGCAATAGAAGATGGGAAACAGGCCAGATGGCCAATGTCTAGTAATGGGAGAGGCAATATGGATCAAGGAAGATGAGAAACTAAGAAGAGACTACAGTGATGGGAAATAGAAGATGGGAAACAAGAATTTGACAGTACACTTAGAAATGGTCACAGAAATATTATCCATCATAAACTTCCAAGAATCAGATTCCCAGATTTCCCTTATGGTCCCATTGCAAATACTGCAATCAAGATACACATGGAAAAAAAAAAAAAGATTTTAGCTGAAAATGTGTGTGAACTGGTGAATGTAAACATGATAAGACTTTATTGCTATAATTAAGTCAAGTATGATTATACAATGTAGACAATAAAGTTAAGGTGATAAAACTGTCAAGTGTAAACATGTGTGTACATGTACACTGAATATAATATACAATAAATTATGGATATAATAACTGTATTGATATAAAAAGGTAATTTTATTTTGTTCCATTTTTTTTTCTTCATGTTATACTTGTATTAATGCAGATGAAATAGTTGCATACAACAGATAAAAAAAGTATAACCAATGTGAAAATCAAAGTTTTGTCAAAATTTTGCAAAATAAACCCATCTTTAATGGTGCTTATAAATGTATGTTTCCCATTTGTCTATCTGCAGGCTACACCGTTTCAAAATACTGATTTGTTGGCATCTTAATGATCACGGAACAAGACATTTTGTTGGAATCACTTACCATATATGTAGCCAGTTTGCCTTTAGTCACAAAGGAATATTTATGATTTTATTTTGTCTTCATTCAATTTGAAATTTTGAATTTATTTCATTATGTTTTCAATCTTTCTCACTATTTGTGTGAACTTTGTTTACCAGTCCATCCATCTATCTGTTACTTGAGTACAAAGCTGTTAAACCTCTCCTTCCTTCAGTTATTTTATTTCTTTCTTACAAGCCATGACAAGCACATTACACACACACACACACACACACACACACACACACACACACACACACACACACACACACACACACATTTGCAGAATTGAAATCACTGTAAGGAAAGCAGCACTATATTACTATTTTAATGTTGAGGATGTATGGTGTGTTCAGCCAATAAGAATTAATAATAAATTTTTTGAAGATGATAATAAACTTTACTTAACAAAACAACAAGTGGGACCCCGAGTGGCCGAGTGGTCTAAAATGCTCTCTGTTACAGATTACTGCCATCTCTCCTTTGTTTGCGTGAGTTCAAGTCTAAGATTCGGCTAATGTAGTTATGTGAGAAAGCTTGCCAGTAGCTTCTTGTGGGTCGGTGGTTCTTTCGGATTTTTTTTATGGGTTCTTCCTAAACCAATAGTACTGGCCACCATGTATAGCTTATAGTGTGCTGAAAAATGGCGTTAAACTCTAAAACAACAAAACCAACAAATAATAATAACAACAGCAGCAATAATAATAATAATAATAATAATAATAATAATAATAATAATAATGATGACAATGGTCATGAACATTTCTTAATTCCTTTTATGGTTTTGGAATTCATAAGCACTATTTGATGTAGACCATAAAAAGTTCATATTTGGATTTGAGTATAGGATATAAAACATGACCCTTATGATATGTGTACATGACAGAATAATCTTAAATACTTCTTCCTGGAATGGAGCAACGTATAACAATAAATTTGGCAACAGTTTCCCCATCTGGCAACAGTTTCCACAAACCTGTTACAAAGATCATGTAGGGCCAAACAGAACAAAATTGGGTAAAAAATAGGAAATGTTGAATCACGGACAGCAACCAGAGCATTACATGAGACCTCTTTCATGACATGTCTAATGTGTTCCTTCCATACTCTATTGTTATCAACATTTACAAAAATGAACCTTATCATGTGTGACAACCGAAAGTGTCGTATCTTTGTAAGAAAGAGTCAGTGTTGCTATCACCATACAAACTGAGAACCTTATCATGTGTGACAACCGACAGTGAGACATCCTATTAATAATCTTGATCTTCTCTTAGCTGTAGTAATCAAATTACTTTAGCTATTTCATAAATCAGGAGTCCTTCCATTCAACTAATACAAAGTTCTAGGACTAAGGGCACCTTGCAAATTTGTTTCTAGTACAGCAAAAGTGAAATTCGCCTGGTATCATGATTCTGGTATCATGATTGGCAAGAAAACAATAATTTGAGATCTTTTGTTTTATTAATAAATAGGCAAAAACAAAGAATTGCTTAATAACTCACTGAATATAAATTATTTACCACTTTAATTCCTTACCTGAATGAAGAATGTAAATCTTTGCATGTACTCTTTGTTTACACCAGTTGTTGACAAAAGAAACCGATTTTATTAATAGAACTGTTTATCCATCCATCCATCCATACTTCATTACTCTAATAGGACCTTAGATACATACACCACTACTCTAATAGGACCTTTTATGCATGTACTCTAATAGGACCTTAGATAGGAATTAAGTTGTCAGTCAGAAATTATGGGTTTCCCCAGGTGAGATTTCATAACATTCAAAGCAAATTGGGCATGCCTTCTGTTGTATTGTAAGTACTGGATATAACATTGCTAGAGGTACAATACAAACTCACATGTAAGTCCAACAGCAAACAATAAAAACCCTAATTTGCCATCCTATCAAACTGCATAGACCCAGATCTACTGATACATTTTTAAATTTTGAACTTTGTTAAATTGTGATGACATAGGTCTGCATCTATGTAGTTAATATTTGTAATATTTGCATAAAACATATAAGGGAGCATATAATAAAATATGCAAGCACAGGCAGTAGTTTCTTTTTTCTTTAAAGAATCTATCCCAAAATAATTTATATTACATTTATCACACAACATCAGGGTATGTATAAGGTTGACAGCAGAATAAAGCCAATTACCAGTTTATTTCTAAAATATAAAATCTTTCAGGATGGTAAACACTTTCAAAACAATACTTTCATTACTAAAAGATGAAATGTAATTGATGATAGCAATGTACTTTAAAAATCATGTTTATATTAAAACAAAAGACATACAAGTTCAAGTCCTGAAAATATACATCTAAATCTTTTTATTTGTATGACCCAGTTTTTTAGACAGTCAAATACTTCATTACTGACAACATGTGACCCATAGGGTATGTGATTTAAGCAGAGGTTAATAACCCTTTCACAGGTTCAACCATTCTATAATTTTGAAGCAAGATGTAAGTAACCATCAATCATTATGGGAGTGTTACACCATTATGACTATATGACAATATAACTGGATGAAAACCTTAAAGAGGATTGAGAATAAGTCTTTGCAAATAAACTAAAAGGGACCTTGCTTAAGAGAAGTCACATGGATCAAGTTTTGCCTTTTATGTTGCTTTTAGCTGATTATTGGCTATAACATGAAGTGTGTGTGTGTGTGTGTGTGTGTGTGTGTGTGTGTGTGTGTGTGTGTGTGTGTGTGTGTGTGTGTGTGTGTGTGTGTGTGTGTATGTGTGTGAGATTAGGATATTTAACGTAAGTTTAATACTTTTCAGTCATATCACTACAATGTCTGCATTGTGGCAATTTATATTGATGTCTAGCACTGGGGCATCAGGCCTCAGACATGTAGAATTATGTCCCATCCAGTCACATTATCCTGACACCATGCTGATCAGTTCTAACACTAACCACTTAATGCTGAATGTCAAGTGCTAAGTTTTCCATGGGGTGAAGGTTCTTCTTGAGGTCTTCCTGAGTAACTTCCCTCATAAAATACACTACCACCATAAATAAGCCTATCAAGTGCTGAACAACAGCATTAAACCCAATAAAACAAAACCAAAAACTCTATCTTAGTATGGCTACATCCTTATAATAGCTTAATAAAACTTTATTCCATTGTATAGCATGACATAAAACTATGAGGTCATAAATCTCAATTGCTCATTAAAACATCCAAGGAGGTATTATTATAGCATAGGTCAACTGAACATGAACCCTAAGCAAGTGTTGTCAAATCTTCATGTAGGACTGTGGAGAATATCCTGGAATTGTTCAGTTGATCACATTTATGACAATCCAGCTTCGGTGAAGGACATTCACGCCAGAAGACATGAACTAGAATGATGGATGGCTGGTTAACAGCAGTTAAGCAAAGTAACTTTGTAAGCAGTGTTTCTTGACCTTAACAACAGTTTTTAAATTTGTAAATCACAAAATCCTGATTGAAAAGCTCAGCATGCATCAAGTTAACCATGAAAGCTTAAAATGGTTTTAAACCTATCTTAAAGGCAGACAACAAGTTTCTATTTTTAAACAGACTTTTAGATAGGAAATTAATAAATTCAGGTGTTCCACAAGGATCAGATCTTGGACCATTACTCTTTTTGCTGTACATCAAGGTTTGCCATATCACACTGAGCTATCCACCACCAACATGTCTGCAGATGACACAACATTATACAACAATAGACCAACTGGCCATGAGATTAGCACAAAATTAAAAAAAGATTTGGTAAAATAAATAACTGATGTGAGCACAATGGTATAAAGATAAATAAAGCCAAACCAAAAGCCATTAGCACAGATTGTCAAACAAAAGTTAAGCTGAGAAAGATGATTTCAAAGTACCATTATGATCAAACGAATGGATATACAAGTCTGAAGATGAAAAACCACTTGGCATCATGATAGAAAATATCTTGTACTGGAAAATGCAAACCGATATGGTCTTTAAAAAAGTTAACTCGTAGCTTTATCTCTTGAACAGAATAAAATCTTATCTCCCTCAAGAACAGAGAAAGATATTCTATAATGCTACACCTTGAATATTGTTTCATCGAATCCAGGAAAAAAAGTCACAGAAAAAAAGTCACAGGAAAAAAAGTCACAATGAAAAAGAGCCCTAGGAAAAAAAGTCACAGGATAAAAATAAGTGAGAATATCACACAAATTTAGAAACCATAAATAATATATTACGATGGAGATAATTTTAAATAAAATTCAAATATATACACTCCGAAAAATTTCAACTTGTAATGAAAACTAAATCCAATAGAACAATTATCTAGCTTATAATAACATTAAACGTTTGGCTGAAACCAGTATGTTGAATTGTTTAACAATCCCAGGCTACAAAGGGACATTACATCATAAAAATCTTTTGTTCTGCCAATGTAACAAATTAGTGTCTTACTTGGCTTCAGACCTATATTCATCTATTCCATATTGTATTCAATGAAGCAAATGCAATGTTTATTTCATTATTTGTTCACATTAGGTTGACATTTTTTTGGATATGTATCTATTTGATTTTTATGTAAAGTTTTCTCTATAGTAATATAGTATGTACTGTACCAAAATTTGTGTTATATTCCCGTTTTTAACCTGTGATTTTTTTCGTCAGCAGTTTGTGCAACTTCAGGAACGCCTTCACAACTTGTGTGTTTCTCGACGAGAGGGCCAAAAGACTGTTGCAGAGTTTCTTAATGGCGTCGGCTGGAATATTCGTCTAAACCATCGAAATTAAAAATACTGAACAAACATGTAATACCATGTTAATTTTAGACTGTTCTTAGTATGTATATGTCATGTATTGTCATTAACTGATTGATTCCAATACTTTTGTTTCCTTATCTTACTGTGTTTAAGATATTAAAAATTATTTTTTTTACAGACATCTAATGTCATCAGTGGCGTAGCCAATCCTGACTTTTTTTCCGCAGAGTGTGACTTTTTTTCCTGTGACTTTTTTTCCTAGCCGAAATTGTGACTTTTTTCCCGTGACTTTTTTTCCTGTGACTTTTTTTCCGCGCACCGTTTTATCTGGGGTAACAGTGGTAACAAAAAATCTGGAAAGAACAAACTTATTCTTGATGCTGATTTAGATACACTATAAATAAATCTTTTTAAAATTCTATTTCATTTTCAAAAGGTTTTACTAGTCTATAAGTCCTTACATGGATTGGCTCCTGATTAATGTAACTTTAAATTTGTTGAAATATACACAAGCATGAACTAAGATACATCTCAAGCATGTTATATTTACCTAAACCAAATTCAGAGTTTTATCAAAGAGTTTTGCTTTTTATGGAGCCAAACGATAGAATTCCATAGCACCTTATACAAAGACAGCCAAGCTATGGAATTCCATAGCACCTTATACATGTATAAAGACAGCCAAGCTATGGAATTCCATACCACCTTATATAAAGACAGCCAAACTATGGAATTCCATACCATCTTACATAAAGACAGCCAAACTATGGAATTCCATACCATCTTACATAAAGACAGCCAAACTATGGAATTCCATACCATCTTACATAAAGACAGCCAAACTATGGAATTCCATAGCACCTTATATAATGACAGCCAAACTATGGAATTCCATAGCATCTTATATAAAGTCAGTCAAACAAGACAGCTGACTCATGCCAAGCTTTTAAAAAGCTTCTTAGTCAACATCTACAGAAACAATCATTTGTATGATTTTATTTGATTCAGTACTACTACTCTTTAAAAGATAAATATCATGTACTCACCGATGTTTTACAGATGTTCACAACTACTATTTGTATTATTCTATTTGTATTATAATTGTATTATTCTATTTGTATTATTCTATTTGTATTATTCTAATTGTATTATAATTGTATTATTCTATTTGTATTATTCTAATTGTATTATTCTATTTGTATTATTCTATTTGTATTATTCTAATTGTATTATTCTAATTGTATTATTCTGTTTGTATTATTCTAATTGTATTATTCTACTTGTATTATTCTAATTGTATCATTCTAATTGTATTATTCTAATTGTATTATTCTAATTGTATCATTCTAATTGTATTATTCTAATTGTATCATTCTAATTGTATTATTCTATTTGTATTATTCTAATTGTATTATTCTAATTGTATTATTCTGTTTGTATTATTCTAATTGTATTATTCTAATTGTATCATTCTAATTGTATTATTCTAATTGTATTATTCTAACTGTATTCTGTATGTACTCCTCCTTAAAGATGTCTGAATATTTTATTGTAGCAGTAGATCAGTTGTTTTTATGTTTGTTGGGGGGGTGCATTCTTAACTAAAGACAGCTAATTTCATTATTACTATTATTATTATTGTCATCATTATTATTATTACTATTATCATCATTATTATTATTATTATTATCATCATTATTATTATCATTATCATCATCATCATCATCATCATCATCATTATTATTATTATTATTATCTTATTTTAAACAGATTGCTTGATGTATGACATTATCCTTGTGTGGTTGATCTGATATGCTCCTACTTTATGAAATTTGGCCAAGTAACATTTTTTTTAAAATGCTGACCAAGACTATTATATAAAATACACTATTTAGATATACATGTAAATAAAAGTGCTTTTCCTGAATGACATTTGATGTCAATCCAAAGATCATCAACTTATATGCAAATGCTTGTACAAAACATACATTAATTTATATTCAATGTCATATCAACCATGTTTATCCAACAATTTTTAAATTTATTTATCTCAGTGAATGAACTAAAACATAATATATTAAGGATTCCCCATCATAGAAAAGAACTACAAGTTGATGCAAAATGCAAATAGTACAGAATTCAATTAAACTGCAAGTTAGTTGGAACTCGGGTTGGACACAATCTGATTAAAATCATATCTCCACTATCGGACAGCAAACAGTCCACTATCTGACAGCGAACAGTTTTGGGATCATGTTCTAGTGACCTATGTTATTAAAAAAAACTTTTTTTATCAGCCAATAAGATTAAGTCTTATATCTTTGAAGACTGAGAAGTATGGCTGAAAAGCATCAATGTCTGCCAAATGATTTGATATACCGGTACTTTCAAATTTCTGAAAGCTGAATTTCCACTGACTAATTCAAAGGTCACCATAACATGCCCCTTAAGTGGTCACTGTCAGATCTTCATGCTGGTCAGCAGAAATCTGATTTAAGCCAGATTGAGTTGGAAAAATTGTAACAATGTAGCACAATAAATGATACCTAGAAATGATTCAATAGTGCACAGAATTAGCTAAATCTAGACTGAGCACAGAATTAGCTAAATCTAGACTGAGCACAGAATTAGCTAAATCTAGACTGAGCACAGAATTAGCTAAAACTAGACCGAGCACAGAATTAGCTAAATCTAGACTGAGCACAGAATTAGCTAAATCTAGACTGAGCACAGAATTAACTAAATCTAGACTGAGCACAGAATTACAATATTTTGAATCTTAGACCCTTGGAGTCAGATGCTCTATCAAAGCTACAATGGTCTTCAAAAACTAAAATGGGTTAAAATGAATCATGCAAACATAACAGGAATAAAACAAAATTTGACCAATTTAATGGGATCAACGTTGACACAACCCACAATCAATAATGTATTATGCTTCTTTTTACCCATGTCTGTCAGCATCAAGATTGCATCATTTCCCATTAGCATACTCCAATGTGCTTAACCAATAACTGTTACCACAAGGAATTGATCAATAAAACTGGTACTGACGTATAGGATATCATTACATGCTGCTGTTGGTGACAACTTTTTGTTTATGTGTACTCATGAAGCCAAGGAAACATTTGATCAAGAAGTGATGCAAATTATCACTGGTAGCTTGTGACATGAACATAGTATTATACTGAGGTGTACAATGGTATAATGAGGGTCATTATTAAAGGGGAACCATTATACTGAGGTATACAGTGTATTACTGAGAGTCATTATAAAAAGGGACAATGGTACACAAAGAATTATAGTAAACACGAGTCCCTCAAAGGAGCTAATGTTCTACTGGCTGAAAAGAATCTCCATGAATGCAAGGCAAGACCATTTCTTCTTTTAACCCACGATGTTAAAACAAACCTCAGAGATAACAAGATCTTCAAATTAGGTGCTGTTGTGGACATTTTGGAAATCAACTTGGCGCTACCATTTTCATTCAGGACCAACAAGGCATAAGATGGAGTGTACTGGTGCAAACTCCAAATTAATATGACTTTCTCTTTTGGAGGAACAAAAATGTTTCAAGATGGATGTCATGATGGCCATATTTAATATTCGACTGGCACCGTATATGTTAAGCACCATAAAAAGTCTTTTAGTGGATATGAACAGCCATCTATGAAAAGCAGTGATTATAAGATTTCAAGATGGCCACTGCAACAATCAATTTAGAAGTTAGATTCATAGCATTTTCATTTAAGACCATCTAGACATCATAAGAAGTCTTTTACTGAAAATGCCATGTTGAAATGACCATTAATTCACAAGAAATTGTTATTGGGCATAGTGAATGTCTGACTGGACCAACAAGACATCATAATAAGTTATTTGGAAACAAATCCCATACTGATAGGACTATCCAATAAGGATGAATAGTGATAACAACATTTCCGAGATGGTCTATGTCATGTGTCATCAGATTGGTACCATTTTTATTTTGGAGCAGCTTGACATCAGTCTGATGATGAAAACCTGTTAACGATGAGAATATTTGAAAGCTGTGGCAGTCCCTGTCATCATTACCTTAGCTGTCTGAGTGACACCATTTTCAATTAGGACAAACTAAATCATGTACCTGTAACATTTAATGGCAATCCTACAAGTTGGAGAAGTGGCGATAACAATCATGTGCCATGATGAATCATCCAATCCGCTCATTTCCAGTCCATGATCATTATAGCATACAAGGAGAATCAATTACCAAACTGCCTCAATTCTAATAATCCAAATAAAAGGGAGGAAGACATCATGAATTTATAAAGTTGGAAAAAATAGAAAAAATAAAAAGTCTTAATATCCTGCTTTTATTACTCTATCCAATGAAATTATTAAAATCCTGAGGCTTTCTCACGCCATAAAACAATATCACATGGCATGCTGTAAACAGATTAATAAAAACATCAACAATTAATCATTTTATCAGTTGTCTTCTTATTTACAGGTATACAAATCTCCTCCTTTAGTCATGGCGTTTACACACAAAAAAAAAATTGTAACACAACTTATAACTCCTACATGCCTTCATCTCCATGCAACGTCATGTTAGATAATATTACTTGGGGCATAAAATTAGCACAAAATAAAGTTCTGTTTGGTCCTTAATGTGTACGATGTCATTTAAACCCCAATATACTTCCCTACTGGGAATAAAAACTAACCTTGTTTTGGCTTAATATAGAATACATGTAACACTATACATGGATACCAGGTAAACTAATAGCAAGCATCAAATACATTTACTTAACTCACTGCATGCGTGGGGATGAAAAGAATGAGTTCTTTAAAGCATGTTGTATGAAGCGATTAATAGAGGCAGATAACATGGTAGCTAAAAGATTAGCATGCTGGTTTATATTAGAATCCTACCGTTGGATCAACCGTGGTTCGCTAATGTAGTATGTCCTAAGGTACTTTACTGCCTTAGCACAGTAAAAATTACTTGTACTGCTCAGTCATAAAACATTATGCCAAGTCACACATATAAAACTTGCAAAGGAAATTTAGTAAGTGGCCTGCATTATATCAAGGTCTGTTTGGAAACAGCATACGATTTTCCATGCTGTAATGTTTTATGATATGGATCAGTCTTAAGCTACTTTTCATGCCATAAATACTGTAGGACATGGTTTGGAAGTGACATAAAGTATCATTGACAGTTTCATAACATGCTATTATAAGATTTGCTATTTTGACGTAATTACTTGTATAAATAAGTAGAAGTAAAAGGGCTGTTAAATCCAATAAAGAAACAAACTGGTTATAAAGCATTCCTGTGCAAAGAATAATGTTAAACCCTATACATAATTATATATATATAATACATACCTCAATCTTAGGGTTAGCTCCACAATGCCTGTAACTTTGCCTTTGGGAAAATGTTAATCTGAAACTTAAATTATTCACAAATCTTCACTTTAAAACATGAATGCAGAACCCAACAATTGTTTATTGTTGCATGTACAGTGTCTTATTTGATCATCTTCCCTTAACCTTGCATAATGAATTTTGAGGAAAAATTACCTTCAAAGTAAATTTAATTAAAACAAAACATAGATGGCAAAACCATTAGGACCTTCAAAGGCAATCAAGGGCAATAACTCCTCCAAAAGCCATTTGGATACTCCAATTCAATCAAGGTGGATACATCTGCAAAATGGTTCACAATCTCTTGCTAATCAATGAGAATTACTTAAGATCAATTTGCACAGAAAATTTTGCTTAATCATATAAAAACTAGATGTTTATAAACAGTGAACACATGGGGATGAGCGTATGAAAGATTTTTAAAAAAATGCAAATCAAGGGCCATAATTTTTAAAGTGGTAAAATGCACTGATCTTTAAAGTCATATGAAGCCATCTCTAAAGATGCTCCACAACAACTTTATATTGATTTATGTATGTATAAACTTTGTACACAACAGCATATTGGTAGCTATAACTTAATAAAAATGACATTTTTTTTAGAAAAAGTAAAGAAAGATAAATCCTTTTCAGAAAATGTTAATATGAAGTTGAATACAATATGAGAGGTATGATGTTAAAATTCAGTAACTGGAAAACTTAAAAAAAAGGTAATACATGTAACATCTGGTTGAAATCAAGCAGAACATGTTGGTCTTTGTGGTTGCAAAAAACAATAGGATGCAAAAAGAAAAGTTGTTGTTCTTGTAGGTTTGATGCCATTTTTCAGCATATGATAGACTATACATGACGATCAGTATATCTGGTGAAGAAAGAACCCTGGAAAAGCTCAGGAAGAACCAACAATCCACTGGAAACTACGAGCAAGCTTTCATAGATACCCATGCTTGCTAAACTTGAGACTTAAACCCATGGGAAAAGGGGAGATGTCATTGATTTGCAAAGGTGAGTGCCTTTGACCACTCAGCCACCATGGTCCACCAAAGAAACCTCCATTAATGTACCATCTATATTCACTTGTAATATGAAGTCCAACTGAAAACTGTAGACCTAATGCACCATAATACTCACTTGTATATCAAGTCCAACTGAAAACTATGCAGACAGCAGATCTAGGTCTATCCAGTATGTTTGGGGTAATCAATAGAACAAACAAATAATACTCTAACCTGCCAGTTCATTATATTATGACTGATCAGGGTCTATTGGTATATTGATTGCAGTTGGATGTGATTTATAAGGATGTAGATCAGGGTCTATTGATATACTGATTGCAGTTGGATGTGACTTATAAGGATATAAATCAGGGTCTATTGGTATATTAACTGCAGTTGGATGTGACTTATAAGGATGTAGATCAGGGTCTTTTGTTATATTCACTGCAGTTGGATGTGACTTATAAGGATGTAGATCAGGGTCTATTGTTATATTCACTGCAGTTGGATGTGACTTATAAGGATGTAGATCAGGGTCTTTTTTTTATATTCACTGCAGTTGGATGTGACTTATAAGGATGTAGATCAGGGTCTATTGTTATATTCACTGCAGTTGGATGTGACTTATAAGGATGTAGATATGGTATGTATGCTAATTACCAGTCCTGATAAACCATTTCAACAAGTGTTAGTAACATTGTACTTCCAAGCAAATTTGGTTGAAATTAAATCAAATAATTTCAAAACTGTTGTTTTCATAACCTGTTTGGATGCAAAATTTAAGTTAATAAATGGCTTACAGTATTAAAATGAAAAATGAAATTTGTTGAAGTGAATCTGAAGTGTTATGAACCAGTAATCCTTGTGTTATCCAATAGTTGCTGTTGATGCTGTTGTAGGATTTAACACCATTTTTCAGCACACGATTGGCTATACATGGTGGCCAGTATTAATGGTGGAGGAAGAACCCGAAAGAACAACCAACCCACGAAAAGCTACTGGCAACCTTTCTCACATAACCACGTTGGCTGAATCAGAGACTTGAACCCATGCAGACAGAGGTGAGATGGCTGTGATCCATAACGGAAAGTGCTTTAGACCATAAAGCCACTTGGGGACCCCTTTATCCTCTGGTAAGTGGAGTTCAATATGTTAGGTATTGTATATATATGCTAATGTTTTTGTAACCTGTTGGGATTCCATATGTCAGTGGACCAATGACTTAGAGTAAACATTTAAACTTAAACCAAATCTAATTATCAAACTCATCCATGTACATCTTGGGATAAAGTTTAAGAAGTCTGAATTTAAGTAGAAATTTGAAGAGTTTAAATATTTTTACGTCGACAGCAAAATGATATTTATTATTTCAGTGTCCTATAACCTGTGCAGCAGGCAACAAATAAGAAAAGTAAAATCAAAGAACTTTGTTGAAGTGAATTTTAAGTGCTTTAAACTTCATATATACATATATATATATATATATATATATATATATATATATATATATATGATGGAAAATGTATTGAATGAAAAGGACCAAGTGTAACAAAACTTGCTATTCCAGCTTTTCAGACCATAACAAAGTGAAGCGACAAAAACCTGCCATTTATTCTTGCAATTAAGACCAAAACTACGTGTCCTAATTAATGACAGTTTACATGATTGATTGACCTCTAAGCTTTTACTTTATCTGGTGTAATGTTAATACTGTACAGGGACTCTTCATTACAACTTGGCCAATTCTGTACATACATACTGAAAGAGTTCAAGGATTATTTTGATGTGTGCCAATTGGTATTGTGTCTTTCAAGTCCTGTTTCCTCTCTTTATCGTTTGAAAATCAAAATATTTTTGTAACTGCCTTGATAGAGCCGATAGTTGTGATGGAACAATTTGAAAAGTAAAAAGTAAAAACCTTTTAATGAATTTTCCTTTTTTTAAAGTAAGCAGTTTTTCTATCCATACTATGGATGAATAGAAAGTTATGTCTATTTCCAATATGTAAGGACCAGAGTACAAACCATGCTGCCTTTGTACTCTAGTGATAAAATTACATGACATTTGCATACAAAACTACATCTTTATTCAAAACAAATATAATCCATGCTGCCATGAAACTACCATGATCCATTCCAATATGGTAGACACTTGCGAAATGGCATTTTTTTCATCATTGATGCTCAGATGCTGCCTCAGCTTGCTGATATGAATAACACGATGTTTATCTTCACACAGTTATCATTTTCTGGCCTGTAACCATATAATGCATTTGCACAATATTTAAATGGTATTAAGTTTGTACATTCAAATTTTTCAACATGCTCATAAATGGATTTCTTTTTTAAGACTTGAATTTTTCTGTCAAATCTGATGTACACTGAAAGATTTATTCACCACATCTAATAAAGTGGTCCGCATAATGGAGACAACAAACAAGAGGGTAGACAAAGGTAGACAACAAACAAAAGAGGGTAGACAAAGGTAAACAAACAAAAGAGGGTAGACAAGGTAGACAACAAACAAAAGAGGGTAAACAAAGGTAGACAACAAACAAAAGAGGGTAGACAAAGGTAGACAACAAATAAAAGCACATTAAATCATTAATAAACCATATACATGTATACCACTCCCTCACAAACTAGCACACAATGAGGTCCAAAAACATAAACTGCATTATAAGCATGTGCACGAGTTACCAAGGGACTTCCCAAAAAAATAGTAAGTTATGTCCATCTCTGTTAAACAAAACTGAGGGGGAGGGGAAGGTAGGTTGGAACTGGTCTGTTTAATTGCTGAATACTGGTTTTAAAATCACTTTGAGAAAAATTGTGAATAAAGTTGTTTGTTATGCTGTATAACTTAAATAATTGCAGGATGCACAACAAAAACGTTCATGATTACGTGAAAACATTTGTGTATTATGTCATTGGATTTTGTAGTTGACCACTTGTTGTCTGGTTCATATTACAAAAGGAGTGAGAAGCAATATAATTTTAAAAGCAGGGAAGCAGACTACACCACAAAACAAGATTCTTTTTTCCCAAAACTAGTGACTATTATTTTGTGTAATTTATATACTTTTTAGTTAATACATTATTGATGCCATGATTCTGTTGCAAATATTAGTGAAACTAATTCTCACCCTCTAAGCACAAATTCAGGAATTACTGAATCTCATTTCTGCACATTGATTCCGTATCTGATAAACAAAGCTGTTTATTTCATGAATCATTAATTTTACTTTGTTGCACTGCAACCTTTGGTTGTCTTGCACATGTATATTGAGTAGCTTTATTTAAGGTAGTCTTAACTATATTCAGTACACAACAATATTTTTAAGTGCTTGAATGGTCCATTGAAATTAGTTACCGTAATACATGTAGAATATGTATTCCTTTTTGCTTGTCTTTTATTCCATATCCATCTTTGATACAAATGACGCAATTAGCGTGATAATACAAAAGTAGGCTAGCTTTTTAATTCAGTTCAACCATACAACAAATACCTCTGCAAGTTAGATACAACACAAAAGGCAATTAATTAGGTTCTCTGAGAAACACTCACAGACATGTGATAGACACCTTTTACAATTGAATACAAGAGTGCACATTGCATTTCTCATTATTACACTGAAACAATTATAGAACTAGAACACAAATTTCACTTGATAAAATTTGTAATTTTTTTTTAAATACTGTTTCAAGTAGGAGTGACATTTTTATTTCATTGAATATAGTTGCTTTTGATATAATAAAAACGTGATTTGGAAAGAAAATGTAAAACAATGGTAACAGTACAAAAATAGTTGACAATTTCATAAATTCTGACTCAAATCTGCAGGTCCGATTTCCTATTTTCGATGATAAAAGGACTGATATATCAATGTTTATTACTATTTCGATTGTGATTTCTTCAAGTTCAACAAATAAGCTTTATGGTAATTTCTAGTATAAAATATGGGATCCACACCTAACACTCAATAATACACAGGTTATCCTGGATGAATGAAAATATAACACAAACAAATGGACACATTTTTTACATTTCGTTGACATACATTTGAATTTGTTGCAAAGCAACAGTAATCGAGGCATGCCGAAGTATAAAGTTCCGATAAGCATAATATATTTTTATTTGTTTCGTTAATTAATAATGCTTCAACTTAACCCAATTTGGCATTCCAGCTTTCATCGCTTTTCAGAAAAAAATGAAATGTAGGCAAGCGAAACTTGAAAACAAGTCCAGTTTTGGGGGTGAGAATTTGAATTTATTAGAGAACAGACATCAGTGTAAGTAAAGTCAGACAAAAACATTAAAACTTTACTTTGTAGAAACGCTTCGTTATTAGTTGCCAGTGTAACTTTCATTACACTATTAGACAACATCAAAACATGCCACACAGCGCTGTTAAATAGGCAGTAAGACCAATCACCCTAAGGAACAAAAATATTGGGTTATGTGTCTTATGTTGTAGGGCATGGTTTGGCTACCTTTGGCGCGTTCATGGAAAACCCACTACGTTCCCATCTCCTTTGCTTGGTATTTGCCAATAAAGTTTAAAATGCTTTTATAAACTAACGAAAAGAAGGTTCATTGTACAACATAAAAGCAATATTTACATACAGATAATGGCACAATGACAATATTGAAATTGTTCTCATCCAGCATGTATAAATCATATTAAACTGAATAACCTGACTCTCATATTCTTTAATCTCCATCATAACTGATATAAATCTGCACTTTCATTAATTCTTGCAATTATTTTACCTCTCAGATTCGGATACAGTTTAGATCCTAATGCACATGTAATGCAGGTACAAGACACAATACCAATGTTTTCAGTTTTCTCAGACAGTTTGCAAATTCCCCTTTAATCTAACAACATTGCAGAGAATTCACCTAATGACCTCAGTTGAACAATAAATCAAAGCATTTCCTCCTATGGAAATGTTACACAAGTTTCACATACATTATCTAGTGACTAAAATCCTGTGGTTGAAATTCTCCTGTGGTTCTTGCTGTTGTCAGACTAACAGAACAATCTTCCTTTTTATTACCTGACAAGTGTACAATTAATTTACCTGTGAAGGAAAGGTTATCTGTCTACTGGGGAAAAAACCCAGTACCAGTCAGCAGTAATAATAACCTGAGCATGGATATGACTAAAGGAAAGCTTTTCTGTGTCTGTCTTTATCATAGTACAATATAACCTGTCTTGAAAGACCACCCTCCTGCCATAAAAGTATGGTCTCTCAAGACAGGTGGTCTCTCATGACAGGTCATAACACTATAATCATTAAATTTGTTTATGGAAAATATTTTGTCTCAAGACAGGTGGTCTGACATAACAGTGGTCTTTCAATACAGGTTTTACTGTATTTATCAATGCAGAATATTTATATACTGAAAAATAATAAGGCCACTCCACCCCACCCCACCCCACCCTTATTCCAGTGATAATGGTACAATATAATTTTATGAAATAAAAAAAAAAATTTGATATTGTGACGTCCAGCTTTGATGCATTCAACAGAATTTTAGCACGGCTTAAGAAATTAGCATGATTCTACCAAATGAACATTCCTTAACTGACCTTGCATGTTAGTGTCTCTCCCTTCCAATTTCTTCTCATCCCATCAACCTGATCACCACCCAAATTCCAGTCAGCTTTTGTATTGTTGTTATAGAGACAATATTTGCTTGAATTAAGTGAACAATGGATATATTTATTTCACATACATTTTTCACACACAAAATGAAATATGTCCTTTCTTTACGCAGGGCAAACAAATTTTTTTTTTAATGTTCAAAAATATTAACCAGCAAAGTTAATAACATTCAAGTATCATATTTCTTACTGGATCCTGCATGATATCACACAGTTTACTATTAATTTTCTGCTTAGTTTTATGATTATTACAGAAATATAACCAGTAACATAATTCTCCATCCAACTTCCAAGCAAAAAAACACATTAATAAACAAATTTTTTTGTGTCTTATTGGATTTGAACAAAGGGGAAGCAGATATACTTACCGCTTGACTAATTCAGCATTTACAAATTGCTTCAATTTCTCTGAGATATCGAGATTATTTCTCTAAAAAAAATCCGATAATTCATGGCCTAGCATAAAATAGAAGAAATTCAGAAGCTGTAATCATCATTATTTTGACTATTGGAAGATTTTGGTAAGACTATATCAGAACAAACTGAATAAATAAAAGGAAGATAAAAATTAACCTGTAGGACCTACTCCATACAAATTCAGCATTTTACACATCAAGGTTGTACATGTACATGTATATCAAAACAGTTTTTCTAATAATAGATGGATAGTGTGGAAGAAATACAATGACCCTTTACCTGCCTGACCAAATAAATCCCTTTACAAAAACCAACAAACTGGACTATTCATTGCCAAAGCTGGGGAGAAAATGACAGCTTATGCCCATCCGTGTCTTTATAAAAGGAGGATTATATCGGTTGTTATTATGATGTCATCTATGATGTCATCTATCTGTGATGTCACTTTGTTTTTACCAAGATGAATCAAAGCAATATAAACTCAGAGAGAGACTGGTGACAGAAGGGCATGGTTGTGACTTCTACAACTGTAATTGTCACAAAAACTATCACATGAAAAAAGATGATAAAAGTCAACAGAACATGTACGAGACCATGGAAAACCTCAAGTGTTTCATAACATGCCAATTGTGGCTGTGCAGACCTTGTCGGAAACTGATGTGCTCCCAATAACCGTGTCATAGTAAAATTATCCACTCGATGAAAAACCCATTTCTTTTTCGCATTTGATAAAGAAGCTTGGCTAACGTTATGAATTGTTACACTCTTCTTTAATTATAATTTTACAGGTACCATGTTATTTTGTCCATAAGTTTTCTATTTAATGATAGGGACAAATATTCAACTTGGTGTAGTGTCAGAAAATGCAAATCAACCCCAACATTTTTAAGTGATTCTGTATTTCTTACACCTTAAATGTAACTAACAATAGCCATTTTTTAAACAGTAAAAACACTTCAACATTTCAGAAACAATTAATTTAAATAGTCTGTTGGGTGCTTCGGCGGGACAAGTTTTCTAATTATTAACCTTTATAGACTACACACATCTTAGGGCCCCTAGTGGCCGACTGGTCTAAAGCGCTCTCCGTTATGGATCACTACCATCTAACCTCTGTCTGCATGAGTTTGAGTCTCAGATTTGGCCAATGTGGGTATATTAGAGAGCTTAGCAGTAGCTTCACATGGGTCGGTTGTTCTTTCAAGGGGTTTTCCTCGGGTTCTACCTCCACCATTAATACCGGCCACCATGTATAGCATATCGTGTGCCGAAAAATTGAGATAAACCCTTCAACAACTACACACATATAAGTGCTGTCAATAGTTCAAATCTCAGATCAACTGTTTGTAAGACAGCATGCCTGTAGCTTCCCATGGCTACGTGGTTAACCCAGGGTCTTTCCTATTAAATATACTGGCCTTTATTTATAGCATGTTCAGGAAATTGGCATTAAAACCCACAAAATGAAATTGAAAAAATTACAGCTGTGACATTTTTTCCTGCCTATGGCAGTGAAAAGGCACTTGCTTGGTCAGTCATTTATTTGCCTTATTGTTTAGACAACCAAACCTATACCCTTCAAGTATGTAAAATATATCACTCACCCATCCTATCTTTAATATAACACTCCATTAAAACGGACCAATCCATGCAAATTCACTACTACCTCTCCAGCCCAAGGAACAACTTAATTTGAAGTGAATGCAAGTGGACTGGCTGGTTTCCTGTTTACACTGAAAGTATGGCCTTGAATTGTATAAAACTTGCCAGTTTGCAATTCTTTGAACACAAGTGGAGCAAATGCAGAACATTATGTGCTGACAAAAACTTAACTGGGGCAACTATTATTCCATAATCCTACCACTCACACACACATATGGTAAGCCAAATGCACAATAACAAGATACAACTTGGTCCTCTATTGTATACAATGATAAGCCAAAGGTAAAAAAAAAGAAAAAACCCTGGTCTTGTATTGCAACATATGATAACCCAAAAGAACAATAAGAAATACCTGGTCCTGTAGTGCAATACCAGGTAACAAAATGCACAATAATAAGAAAAACTTGGTCCTATATAGTAAAAAAAATGGTAACCCAAATGCACAGTGTGTGTGTGTTTGTGTGTGTGTGTGTGTGTGTGAGAGAGAGAGAGAGAGAGAGAGAGAGAGAGAGAGAGAGAGAGAGAGAGAGAGAGAGAGAGAGAGAGAGAGAGAGAGAGAGAGAGAGTTTGCTTGTTTGTTTGTTTTATTAGGATTTTTAACGTAGCTTTAAAAACAAATATCTGTCATATTGCTACGATGTCTGCAGTGAGGCAGTTGATAATGCTGTCTAGCACTGGGGCATCATGCCACAGACATGTAGCATGATGTCCCATCCAGTCACATTATCCTGACACCAGGCTGACCAGTCCTAACCTGCTCACATTATCCTGACACCAGGCCGACAAGTCCTAACATTAACCTCAATGCTGAGCGCCAAGCAAGACAGCTGTTGGTACAATTTTTGTAAGTCTTTGGTATGACTCAGCCGGGGATCGAACCCACAACCTCCCGCTTCCGCGGCGGATGCTCTAACCACTAGGCCACCGAAGCAGAGTGACAGAGTTGGATTTTTTTAACATAAATCTGATAAAGTATCATTATTGTGCATCAAGCATAAAATACACATAGACATAAAATACACAAACACTTTTTATTCTGAGTATATGGGGTAAATGTAAATCCCCAGAAAAACACAAGGTCTATCAGCGATCTGAAAATTTCCTCAACCTGACCATGAACCGTGACATTACCCTACAAACAGAGACATCTCCATACGATCCATAACATTAAGATGATTGCCTGTGCTAATGATACTAGCTGATAAAATCAAGTCCCTAAAAAAACTAGTAAAGAAAGTAAAGATAGGTGATCAAACTTTGACAAAATTAAAGAATATATAATTTATGTTACCCATGATTAAACTTTCTCTGGGGTTCATATTCTATTGACAGTACATGTACTTGCATTAAATTGTTTATAATGGTAGTGAATTTAAGGGCAATGGTGGTAGCTCCCCATCCAATTCACACTTTTCTTCTTTCAATCCAAATTTTGTAGGACTTGGTTATCCTTATTCTTGTACCAAGTATAATCACAGCTCCTGACAAGAATTTAATATATTTTTTTCTCCCAGACTCGTTGGCACCATCTTAGAGTATATGGACATAATAAAAAGTCTCCTGATGAATACACTACATCAATAAGTCTTTTAAATACCATCTGCACATCATACAACAGTTAAAATCTGATTGATATGACTGTCCATGTAGGATGACTAGTAAGTAAATAAGTTTCAAGATGGCCACTTATGTTGCCATCTTGGATGTTACATTGATATACTTTCATTTAAGACCACCTAGATATTATCAGAAGTCTATTAGTGAAAACCCCATGTTGATAAGACAATTCATTTAGAAGAGTAGTGATCAAATTTTCAAGATGGCTGCCCTTGCAGCAATTTTGGACATTAGATTAACACAATTTTTCTTCACAGCCATGCACACGTCAAAGCTCTCTACTGAAATGACCATCCATGTAGGATAAGTAGTGATAAGATTTTCGAAATGGCTGCCATGGTACCATAATGGCTGTCAGATCAGTGTTATTTTCTTTTAGGACCAACTGTGTCATAATAAGTCTTTTAAAAAAAATCACATGTTCATATGACCATCCATTCAGGAGAAGTAACAATAACAAGATTTTCAAGATGGCCACCATGGTGGCCATATTGAATGTCCAGGCAGTACCATTTTCATTTAGTTCTAACTTAAGACCAGGGGTCTCAAAAACACAGCCTGTAGCCCACATGATGCTCGCCAAGCTATATTGTGAGATCTGCAAAAAGATTGGCATCACAAGGTGTCAAGTGAGATGATAAAGATGGTGCGGCCCTTGGACCATCAAAAATGCCATCATGCGGCCCTCAGGGTGGTTAGCGTTTGAGACCACTGAACTAGGCCATGTATGTAAAGCGTTAGCATTTGAGACCACTGAACTAGGCCATGTATGTAAAGCGTTAGCATTTGAGACCACTGAACTAGGCCATGTATGTAAAGCGTTAGCGTTTGAGACCACTGAACTAGGCCATGTATGTAAAGCGTTAGCGTTTGAGACCACTGAACTAGGCCATGTATGTAAAGCGTTAGCGTTTGAGACCACTGAACTAGGCCATGTATGTAAAGCGTTAGCGTATTGAGACCACTGAACTAGGTCATGTATGTAAAGCGTTAGCGTTTGAGACCACTGAACTAGGCCATGTATGTAAAGCATTAGCGTTTGAGACCACTGAACTAGGCCATGTATGTAAAGCGTTAGCGTTTGAGACCACTGAACTAGGCCATGTATGTAAAGCTTAATAATAATCCTCCATTTAGTTTAGGTGAAGTAGAATCCCCCCGCTAACAAATATGATGGTCTGAGACTTGAGAATACAGACTCTGTAACTTTTCCTTGGGATGAACTTGGACGGGTATAGAGAACCTGTCAGCAGGTATAAAATTCCATCTTTTCTGCAGGATAAGCGTGTTAAGTTTTGTCAATACCACTTCTTATATACTGATACAGGGATTACATTCTCCACTCTTCACAAAATACACATATATTCAAGGGAAAATTTGACCAGAAAACAAATGACAACCTGTAACTTCCCACATCTATATCAGATGGTTTAGCAGCCACCAGTGTGGTCCCAAATACACAATAATGAAAAAAAAATTAACAAGTGTGAAACTTAATAATTACACTGAATGTCGAGAGGTCACAGGTCAGAACCTTGTGAAGGATGGTACAGTACAAATGCTTATTGATTTCACCCAAGAACAAATCTTTGTAGTGAACTATGAGATATATTCATTCATTTTGCAACATTTTCCATCAGAATTTGATCAATGTTCATGAGTTACAATTTTATTATGAAATAAAAAGAATATGCAAAGAAAAATTGTCATCTTTTCAATCCCCTTAAAATGTGTCAACTTTTTGTAAATATAAAACTTTACTAGTTAAAACTTTACAAGTTTTATAAGCTAATCATCTGATCAAATTTTCTGAATCTACTGGTCTGTTGTCCTGCAAATTTCACATGTTTAAAAAAGAAGCAGAATTGTCTACCTAAATATGCAAATATTCTGCTTATCTATACTGCAGTAGGGTTTCTGGAAATTAGGGATGGACAATTACCTGGCTGAGTTTTGTACTATCTGGAAATACTACACATCTCCCCAGACACCCACACACACAGCAGTAATAAATAAAAAAATATTTTTAAAAAATGTTTGATGGTTGACAAAAATGGGGTTGAGAGCAAGTGGTAGGGAAATAGATGAAAACAGGATTTGAGAAACCTGACCTATTAAAGGCAGACCTTACTGGGTACCTGACCTATTAAAGGCAGACCTTACTGGGTACCTGGACCCGGTATCTGGCAAAATTTCCCTACCTAAACATATAAACTACAGCTGGCATAATAGACTAAAATACAGTCATATTTACCTTACATTGTCTTGATAAGAGTCTTTCTAACAATGATGAAATCCTGATGATTTTTTTTCTAACACTGAAGAAATCCTGATGATTTTTTCTAACTGACGAAATCTTGATGATTTTTTTCTTACACCGAAGAAATCCTGATGAATTGTTTCAATCACATTAGGGTTTCAATGTACCCAATTTTAAAACCTAATTGTGACTGCGTCCTTTCCACTATCTCTACCTATGATGAATTTATTAAAACTAATAATTAATAAAATTAATAATTAAAGATAGGGCTGATAACTCTTGGAACTGCTGCAGTTCTGTTGGTAAAATGGTAAACAAATAACTCAAGAGTCACGGGTTCAGCACCTTCTCAGGCCAGCCACGGTCAACTGCCTCGGTGTCCTTGGGAAAGGCACTAACCAGTAGCTCCATTTCACAATACAGACAATAATGTGCTAAAAATGGCATTCAAATCAAACAACAAAATCAACCATTAACTGTGTTATTTTTTCTCTAAACTATTAACAATTGATGGAGTCTATACCTGATTGTTTTCATAGCCAGGCCCAGCACAAAACCAGATATAGCCATCCAATTACAAAATGACTATTACTACAAAATGTCCTACAGTCATATATGTTAGATTTATGTTCATTGTACTGGTATGGTGGAGTGTTGGTTAAAACTCAAAAAGATCAGACACACTGTGTTAGATATTTGAACAGTTATAATGGGATGTGTTTACATAATTGTCAAGATTTCTAACACAGGGTGAGAACTTTATGTGCCCAACTGCCATACTTGAAATGAGACTGGGTCATTAAAAATAACAAATGTTCACCCCGGATTTAAATATTTTAAAACAAACAAATGATATGGTGTCTGTAAAAGTACATATTTTTAAACCAACTCAGTTCATAGTGACAATGGAAATAAACTGAGACAAATCAATGCATTTATTTCATTATGCACTGCGAGCTGACAATACACATAGGGTCAAATTTGAAGCAGTATTACATGCATTATTGCACATCAACTATAAATGCCATTATATGTACAGACTCAGTTCATAGTGACAATGGAAATAAACAGAGACAAATCAATGCATTTATTTCAATATGCACTGCGAGCTGACAATACACATAGGGTCAAATTTAAAGCAGTATTACATGCATTATTGCACATCAACTATAAATGCCATTATATGTACAGACTCAGTATTACATGCATTATTGCACATCAACTATAAATGCCATTATATGTACAGACTCAGGTGGGCTATTAAATTAACTTAAATTTCAATGAACTTGCCAAAATGTTTTAAAAGTAATCAAATACAGATAAGAGATCAAAGTAATTTACAATATGGCATATATAATAAGTTACATTTCAGTTCCCAAGTTTCCAGTCTTTATTATTATTATTATTATTATTATTATTATTATTATTATTATTACTGAAGCCATGTTAGCAGTTTGTACAACACCAAATGAATAATACTTACTTTCACTTGTTAAAAATCTTTTTCTTGATTTTCACATTAATTTTAAAGAATTTATTTTTATTATTCTTGTTTTGTACACTATTACAAACATGAATTTTAATAGATATCCTTTAGCTACCATTGTGCTGAAATTATTATTATTATTATTATTATTATTATTATTATTATTATTATTAGTATTATTATTATTAGTATTATTAGCTATTTTCACTATATAAATAATTGATAAAGGGGAACAACTCCTCCTGGCTTGAATAAAAAGGCATGCAATAATCTTACCTGCCCTACAACAAATCAAGATAATCTAATACTGCAATGATGATAAGAGTTCTCTTCTTGTCATAATAAAAACAAATGACAAGTTTTTAAAAAGTAAAAGTACAAGTACATGTAGTATATACTGATGCTATAAAAAAACAAAGTCACAGATAATGAATGAACACTGTTGAATATTTACTCATAAAGCAAATATTTTATGAAACTATAGTGCATCAAATTAGGTGGTTAATTTACCAGTCAGATGATACTAACAATCAATTTCATTAAGTTTTTTGTATACAGAAAAATAAAACATGATAGTTATTGTATTTTTCTGGTAAATGTGTTATGACAGTATTTATTCATAATTTAAATCCAAATGTAAAAATCCTTGCAGATGACATTGGAGTCTAACACTTTGAAATCAAATAGCTGAATACAAATGTTTAGCAGGTTCAAGGAGGCAAAACAAGTCATGAGAGGTGACCAAAGAAGGCCAAAGATGTGATCAGGATGCTGGATGCTGGATGAATGACACCGAAAGAATCAAGGTTTGAATCAGCACAGATTGGCTATTACAGGACAGGTCACTTGATTTCAATTGCCAAGGCACTCTAAAACCAACTTTTTGTGTTACAGTGCAATAAAACACCTGGGCCTTTGCTGCACACCTTTTAGGTCCAGCCTGCCATGGCAGATATCTGAATTGGGGTGACTGCTATGAATGTCACTTTAAAGAATCTAGCAAATGAGCAGTCAGCATATCTGGCTTCATGGGTAGTTTCAGGGAACCAGAGGTGGATGTAAGGAACCAGTATTGATGGTCTCTCAGTTCCTGAGCTCTCAGAAGAAAGTCTTTGCCTCTAATAGGGCATCCCTCAGAGGGTGTTTACTGTGCATTAGTACAACTTTGTAGTGTCCATAGCAATATCCCTGCCAAGGTGGACAGTCTCCATTGATATGCCATGGACATGAACAACACACACCTTAAGGTTTTGGCTACTGCCTCTAACAAGCGATGGAGTGTCATTGGTGACAGATTCCTCCTTGAACCGCTTCAGCTTCCAAAGTAGGAGGTTTAGTGAGCTAAGAAAGGGCATGAACCATGTAGACAGAAGCAGCTACTAAAGGTTGTAGCATCAAGGTGGGGTGGACAAACCACCCAATACATTATCTAGCAAAAGCTTGGCTTTTGTTAAACCCCTAGATAGTAACTAAGTGAGGAAGGAGCAAGTGATCTGATTGAAAGATTGCCCTCAAAAGTTTTACTAAAATGGAAGGTTTGGGACACAGATAATGCTAGGCAATAGGCAGTAAAACTCATTTTCCACTTTTTCAAACAATCAAGATTCTTCCTTCTCCACAGCCTTAACAAAAGGGTGAGAAGGGGCAGGGGATATGAAGGGAGGGGCTACCACAACAGCCTGCCTTGTGTCAAACTTGTTGTCATCAATGTGGACAGAAAAGACAACCTCATCCTGCACTCTCTTGGGATTCATACTACAACATGTCACTGTTTTTGGGCAGACTTGGGGGAGGAGAAACTTGAACTGGTAACTCCTCTTGCAGTGTTAATACACTACAGAGGTTGACTATGCTGATGGTTTAAGGTGACTGCATTCACCTAGAGTATTTTTTTCAGACCAAACCTCATATGATGATGTAAGGATGACCTCACTATGATGTGGGTTATGTCCATAGGTCCATGGCTGCTTGTTGAAAAATGGCCAATTACTTTCCTGTGATGGAAGGTCCGAAATCCCAATGGGATTTAGAGAGGTAAAAGATATGGAGGGATGCCAATCCAATCCCCTGCCATATTCTGGTACTGCATCTGTAAGCCAGTTCCCATACCCATATGAGATGAATTAATAGTCTGGAGAGAGAGGAGGGTGGTTCAGTCCATTCAGTCTAATACCATAGGGACTCCAAAAACCTCTACCCTGTGATTGGCCATCAGGCATGGACTGAACAGGTGACTCAGATCTGTAGCACGATCCATACCCAAACAATAGATTTCAGAACTCTACAAAACAAAAGGCTTGATCTTGTCACTGACATGCCAGTGGGGCTGAAAGGATGCTTCTCACCCCCCTTACAAGAGGGAGGTGCATCTCACAATCAACCTTCATGGAGTTGTGCATCAATTGAGCAGTAGAGTGCGCTGCTCCCTCTTCATCGGGCTGGGGCATAGGATTCACCCTGTGTATCGACAAAAAATGTCTACAAACTGCTCAAGAAAGCTTTAAAATATAGTGATAAAAGTCAATCATCCCAACATTTAAGAAAGATCTAGCACACAAACAAAAATTCATTTATTGTCCAACAAAGTGAATCTTTTTATGAAAGTAATGTTGAACATTACAATATGGCAATCAAAAAATTACATTATGGCAATCAAAAAATTAATGAGTGCTGGCATGCATGCTCAAAATGATTGGGTTGCTCCCGAGTTCTAAAATTTCTTGTTCAACTGGCAGACAAAAGTTTCGTTCTTCAGTTTTTTTTTTTTTTTTATCTTCTGTAGTAAAATAATAAGGTATGCAAGAGTAACAGCTTGAGTATTACTGACAGTAAAATGCTGCTTAGTAACGAAGCAATTAAAGTAAAATGCCTTGCCCAAGGACACTTCACAGCAGCTGACCCTGGCTATTCCTATGGTTGGATTAGAAAACCCACAACCACTCAGTTGAGACATGAGACAAATCCCACAAAGAAACTAGGATTTAAGAAATGATATAATATGATAATTCATGTGCTTTAATTTTGTAAATAATGTCAATAGTAAACTAAACATTTCTTACAAAAATGGTTTACAAATGGCTTTTAAAAAAAGAAGGACAACTTGAATTTGTATATGATATGCTGTGGCAGATGGGTGGGAGTGGGGGGACAGTAAATAGACTATAATGATCTAGTAGCTACCAGCAGACCTGTATATAACAAGATGCCTTGCACATTTACCAGGTTTGTTTGTTTTGTTTGTATTTTGGGTTTAACGCCATTTTTCAGCACACGATAGGCTATACATGGCGGTCAGTATCTGAGACTCGAACCCATGTAAATAGAGGTGAGATGGCAGTGATCCGTAACAGAGAGCATTTTAGACCACTCTACCACTCGGGGGGAGGGGGGTGTCCGTATCAACAATAGGTGAAATATCACCCAAATGAAAGGTTCAGATAACCTTAAATGTGAAATACAATAGGTTATGTAACTAAAGGTTTTGATTACCCTTGAAATGACAGCCAGGGTGCTTTAGTCATAACAGGTGTTCAACATAATGACCAAATCCAAAGATACATCCCAGGAAGTAACAAAGGGTAATGGGAAGGGGAGTACAAAGAATATGTGATAACATTACATTCTAAATACAAAATGAATTGGGTAAGTGGACTACTAAACCTATAATGAAATGTGCCAAAACATGTACTTCATGAACTCTGGGAAATGATCCATTAGCTGTGTTGCAAAATTAAAGATTTGTGCATAATAATGTTATAGTCCAAACAATGAAAGAAAATGGTTTGTGTGTTAGAAAATATATATATAATATAAGCTCCAATAAAAACAAAAATGTGCCTCTAAAATCCTGACCCCATTGTGCAATGCCTTTAAAATCTTTACTCCATTGCCCCATGCCTGCAAAATATTGCCTCATTGCCCCATACCTCTAAAATCTTGACCCCATTGCCCAATGCCTCTAAAATCTTTACTCCATTGCCCCATGCCTCTAAAATATTGATCCCATTGCCCCATGCCTCAAAAATATTGACCCCATTGCCCCATCCTGGCGCAGAAGTGGTACTAAAAGAAAGTTTGATCATAAGTTTGATGAAATTGTATTCTTAACATGATATGAAATTAATTATGGCAATACACAAAATAAAATGTAAAAAAGCAAACTTTACTGGGCTCTCTCCAGGAATATGAAAGTTCAAATCCAGAACACCTTCCCTAAAAAAGTTGGAATTCCCAACCTAAAAATAGGATCCCCTTTATTGCAGTGCAGTAATTTTAGCATTATGCATGTAATAACAACTCCCAAATATACATGTCCTCTGACTAAACTTAAACAATGAAAATATAGGCCAAAATGAAGACAAGTGTTAGGTAATTTTGTGTAGCTGGAAGGGCAGAAGGAATAGATTAAAGTTTATTTTCTGCATTAACATATTTAATTATCTCCATTCAACTTTTTAATAAAAAAAAATATATTTGACACAATAATGCAAGAAATAAAATATCTTTTTTGTTTTATCTTTAAGCATATAATAATCTTTACATCTATTTTCTTATAATAATCTTTACATCTATTTTCTTATAATAATCTTTACATCTATTTTCTTATAATAATCTTTACATCTATTTTCTTATAATAATCTTTACATCTATTTTCTTATAATAATCTTTACATCTATTTTCTTATAATAATCTTTACATCTATTTTCTTATAATAATCTTTACATCTATTTTCTTATAATAATCTTTACATCTATTTTCTTATGGCCAGTCACACAATTTGATTCATTACCTACTTTCTGACAGCCAGTCACTGAAATACATTCATTACAAACTTTCAAACAGCCAGTCATATAATTAGATTTATTACCTACTCTATGACAATCAGTCACATAATTAGATTCATTACCTACTTTCTGACAACCAGTCACAGAATTAGATTCATTACCTACTTTATGACAGCCAGTCTCAGAATTAGATTTATTACCTACTTTCTGCTGACCAATCACAGAATTAGATTCATTACCTACTTTCTGATTGCCAGTCTCATAATTAGAATTATTACCTACTTTCTGCTGACCAGTCACATAATTACATTCATTACCTACTTTCTGCTGACCAGTCACAGAATTTGATTCATTACCTACTTTATGACAGCCTGTCACAGAATTAGACTCCTTACCTACTTTATGACAAGCAGTCACAGCATTAGATTCATTACCTACTTTCTGATGGCCTGTCTCAGAATTAGACTCCTTACCTACTTTATGACAGCCAGTCACTGAATTTGATTCATTACCTACTTTATGACAGCCTGTCACAGAATTCAATTCATTACCTACTTTATGACATCCTGTCACAGAATTCAATTCATTACCTACTTTATGACAGCCTGTCACAGAATTCGATTCATTACCTACTTTATGAAAGCCTGTCACAGAATTTGATTCATTACCTACTTTATGACAGCCTGTCACAGCATTAGATTCATTACCTACTTTCTGATGGCCAATCACATAATTAGATTTTTTACCTACTTTATGACAGCCTGTCACAGAATTTGATTCATTACCTATTTTATGACAGCCTGTCACAGAATTAGATTAATTACCTATTTCTGATGGTCAGTGACAGAATTATATTCATTACCAACATTCTGATGGCAGTTACAGAATTAGATTCATTACCTACTTTCTGATGGCTCAAATTTACCCACAATCCCACCCTCTACTATCAATTACAAAAAAAGTCATATTTCAAAAAGATTACCTGACTTACTTTTCCATCACTGACTTTGATTTTGTTAAATCAAACTATGAATTAAAGTCTAATTAAGCTTTCCAGAAGGAAAATGCTTTGTAAATATTAAATTTAGGGAATGCTCGTTAAAAATTAAATTTGGACAATATTTCCATTTTATCCTAAGTTTTGCCTGGTAATATTTTTAACCTTGGGACCCTTGGAAAATTCGCTATTCTGACAGGGAATGAAGGAGTAAATCACAGATATTGTTTTTTATCTGCAGTCCTATCTTTGAAAGATATCCTGAATGTTTAAACAGTAGACATCAATGAGACTGGAAGGTTCAATTACAAACAATATATCACCATATAGTTAGTTTTCTTCTCTTATGGGTCATTTCATCATAGATATATTGCAATACCACTATATACCTCTGTAAAAGCCCCTTGAAATAATATACAGCAGTAGTCAAATCAGCTACTAACTTATATATCCACATACAAGTCAGGATAAACTGCAAAGTCATGGACTACTGCTGTATAACAAAATATTATGATTTACTCCTGACAAAATGCATGGACTCAGATCTGCCAGTGCATAATACAAAAGCAATCTGAATCTATTTAGTTTGACCAGATTTATATGCTATATTTTTAGTGCATAAACCACGTTAACAATTTACTGTTTTATATTATCACACCCACAGACACTCATTTTATTAATGTTTTACATACTGTAATATACTGTAATTCTGTAAGAGGCCTCATATATCAAGCAAATGAGTTTTATCATTAAACAGTCTGTATTATTATCATATATATATCTTTGTGTACGGTAATTTTAGGAATACATAAATTGCGCTGGATGTCAATAACGCTGATATACCAACATAGACCAAAGATATTTGCTGATACTGAATTAATTATGTATAATTTTCATTGAGTGGGTCAAAATATCAGAGATACTAGTCTATGAGATGAATATGCTATTTACTTGAAACATGGCAAATTATTTTTTTATGATGTGCTCAAACATGTAACAAATTTTATCTTTTAATGTGTTATGTGTAATGTTTACACAGAAATATGAGCAGTACTTATCATTTTCCTAATCCAATGTAAATGTAAAAAAAAAGACATAAAAAGATATATTAAAAACAGTTGTGCCTTTCTAACCTTAACTCTTATATAACATGTTTCCATGCTTATACAACTGACAACAAGGAAACGAAACCCTCATATCAACATTGTCTACCAACTGCAGTCAATAAATAATTGTGATTATTCACTCCAGTAAATTAACACAGTAGTCTCTTTGAAAGCCCATTAATTCACAGACTAACATAAAATAAATCTAAATCCTGTAAACATTATAATACAGCACTCACCCCTTAAAAGACCTATAACAAACATTTTGTTTTTAAGAAAGAATAGTCATGACATAGAATTGTATACTTTAGTATAAAGCAGTCTCATTATAACTTATAAGGCAGTTTCATTACAAGGCAGTCTCATTATAACAGTCTCACTATTCACTATAATAAGGCAGTCTCACTACAAAGCAGTCCGACTATTTGGCAGTCTCATTATAAGTATCACTATTCACTATAATAAGGCAATATAATAAGGCAGTCTCACTACAAAGCAGTCAGATTATATGACAGTCTCATTTTGAGGCAGTCTTACTATATGGCAGTCCCACTACAAGGCAGTCTCATTATAAGTCTCACTATTCACTATAATAAGGCATTCTCACTACAAAGCAGTCCAACTATTTGGCAGTCTCATTATAACAGTCTGATTATTCACTATAATAAGGCTTTCGCACTACAAAGCAGTAAGGCTATATGGCAGTCTCATTTTGAGGCAGTCTTACATTATGGCAGTCCCACCACAAAGCAGTCAGACTATATGGCAGTCTCATTATAACAGTCTGACTATCACTATAAAAAGGCACTCTCACTACAAAGCAGTAAGGCTATATGGCAGTCTCATTTTGAGGCAGTCTTACATTATGGCAGTCCCACCACAAAGCAGTCCGACTATATGGCAGTCTCATTATAACAGTCTGACTATCACTATAAAAAGGCAGTCTCACTACAAAGCAGTGAGACTATATGGCAGTCTCATTTTTGAGGCAGTCTTACTCTATGGCTGTCCCACCTACAAGGCAGTCCGACAAAATGGCAGTCTCATTATAACAGTCTCATTATAATGTAGACTCACTATAAGGTTTTACACTATGGTTTTAATGGATATCATTTAGTGTGGGTATAGTCTTGTACAAATCCTCATGGACATGACGGTAAAAAAAAATTGTCTTCTTCTTTCAACCATCTCCTTTAAAACTTTGTTCAAAATTCACCTTTCCTACAAGGATGTACCAACAGTCAAGTACATATGCTGTACACTAAAATACTTTTTTTGTAAAATGCCTCAAGGAAGATAAGTTTGTCAACCAAATCACTCTTCACTGAGGATTACATTCCCTTGGCAGGATATATATATAAAAAAAAAGAACCGCCACATTACTGTAAATTTGGTGGTAAAATACCACTTGGTGAAAACCCTTTTAAAGCTATACTCAACTTAATACTGATTGTAAGTACTTGATCTTGGATGTTTTGTATTCTTTCTTTTTTATGGCAAAGAACCTAATTGTTTGCATAGCATGCCTGGTAAAACTATTCCTAGTATCATTACTTTTGTTGATGGAACAGGGCTGACAGTGTCATAAGGTAGCACATAAGCAAAGGTCATAATGTATCAATGACAACACAATGCAATACAACAGTGTCAACTCATTTGGTCTGGTTCCTTTACCATGATTCTAACTGGGCTTTTGACACATAAGGAATAATAGTAGGAACCAGTCAAGGTTATTATGCAGTAGATGGCAATGGATTAAAACATCATTATAGCGATATTATAAACTGAAAGATTAAGAACTGTAAGGTGCATGCATGCATGCATGTAAAAAAATTATTCTACAGGCACTAGAGTCAGGAACCATATCGAAAATGGTAACCTACATTTGATTGATGCATGTTTTGCTTACTACTCAAACATTACAATATCTTGGAAATACATCAGTATTAGCTAATTTTTAGTGTATGTATAGTGTTTTTTTCCTTTATTTTATTATTTGCACTCAGTGATATTTCCTGATAATGAATTTTCTTTGAAAAACAGTTATACTGTTAACACTGATAAAATATATCAATGGTTATTTCTGCAGCATACACCATCCCACCTGTGAACTGTGCATAACTTCATGCTATTATTTCTGTCTCACTCTTTTTATTGTTAGTGATTTTGCTGGATCCAATTTTCAAATTCAAATCTATAATGACAACCAAACATGAACCTTTTCTCTATATTCAAGACAAGTGTGAACAATGTGTTAAAAGTTGTTGTTACAGGGACAAGCATTTTGGCTAGTCGATTTGATTGTGTCTTTAACATATTCAATGCCTACTAAGAACAATAACAAAAGAGAGGAATAAAAAAGAACAGAGCAAAGTCAGTTTCCTTCATTTTATTATCAAAAAAGCATTTTTTCAAAATAAACCCTTTACTGTAACATGCAATGGGGTGGGGGCAGCAAATTTAATACAATGAGATAGTCCAGGTTTAAAAAGATTTACCCATAAGTTAAGGAAAATTCTGTAAATTAATAACAGCCTTATACCCCATTTTATACTTCATCATTGTGGTTAATCACACAATGTGATGGTCAAAAATAGCATTGCAAGCAGTTTTCCATTTTAAAAAAATAAAGCAAAGAGTAAATTTGGAAATCTTAGAATCTTACCCTGGAGGAATACTATCTTCAGAATCTTGTCGCACCAATTCCGAAGATCGCACTTTGTTTAAAATTTCTCTGAAATGAAAATGGGAAACAATTTAAATAAATTCCACAACAAACAGTGTTCTTCTACAGTTTCAAATATCTGGTGTTAACAAAAATAGCCCGTGCACAGTGTGTGTGTGTGTGTGTGTGTGTGTGTGTGTGTGTGTGTGTGTGTGTGTGTGTGTGTGCACAGAATAAACAGAAACCTTCTGCATTACAGATTTGTATTATATTATTTGAGCAAATCTGTTCTTTCTGCACTAATAGCAACCTCTTCTTATGGAGCCTCATGGCTTGAGGCTTAGCATCATGTCTGAATAGAGATACAGGTTAGCAATTAGCAATTACCATTAACTCAAGTTAATTACCATGATGAGTACATGGGGAAGTGCTTTACTCCAGTTACCTCAGTTCTCAATTTAATGTATAAACAAATCAAACAAAATCTCCTGTCTAAAAAAATGAAGGACCAATTTACTTCTGCGTAGGAACATTGAGACTGAATTAAATGCATCTTTGTATTTAGTCTCCAATGAGATTCACTGGTTTATTTTTTAAATTAAATGAATCTTTATGTTTAGTCTCCAATGAGATCCACTGGTTTATTTTTTAAAATCAAATGAATCTTTGTGTTTAGTCTCCAATGCGATCTGCTGGTTTATTTTTTTTAAATTAAATGCATCATTGTGTTTAGTTTCCAATGAAATCCAATGGTTCATTTTTTTTAATTAATGCATCTTTTTGTTTAGTCTCCAATGAGATCTGCTGGGTGTTTTTTAATAATTAAATGCATCTTTGTGTTTATTTAGTCTCCAAGGAGTTCTCCAGTTTATTTTTTTGTAATTAAATGCATCATAATCTCCAATGAGATCCGCTAGTTTATTTTTTATTTTGTCTTCATCGCAGCAGGTGAAGTCTGTATCAAAGGCAAATATATAAAATGAGATCAGACCCTTGCCATAACTCACATGTGCATCTGCAACTGATGGTTTCTAGAATGACATGTAAGCAAACAATACTGGTACCCAAAGCTAACTGTACCTATTTCATAAACGCAGATTATTATAAATGATAACAACATTCTTCAAGAACCAAGATGTGCATTTTCAAATCATGTCTCATCACTATCAACAAGAAATGCACATCATGTGGTACAGACCAATGCAAAGGAAGATCCCTACCTTCGCAAGTCGCACATGTAAAGAAAAATATATCTTGCCCAGCAGTACAAAACAGAAATAGAAATAAATGCTTGATCTGCAAGGCAATTTTTAGCTCTTGTTCCATTCTATCACATTTTTTTTATAGTCATGACTGTATGTTTTAATGCACAATTAGAATACAGATGTGGTCTACGGTAGAATTACATCTGTGTTTTCTTTTTTCGATATCTGACAATAAAAAAATTCTTTCTTCAAAGAATGATTTCCTAATTTTAACATACAGTATTACCGCTATATTTTTTAAAATAACAAATCAGTATTGTTTTCCTGCAGTAAACACATTCATTTGTTAAATAATTCTTTTGCAGTTATCTAATGATGGTTAGCCAAAAATATGTACATTCAGATGAACATCACTTTTTGTTTTTTCCTGAGCCAAGCAATATATCCATTTAAGGGATTTATTCTTTTGGAATTATAAAAAATTAGTATATATACTAATCATTATAATAATGTATATACAAAAAAAACCTTCTTTCCTACCTTAATTTTAAATCAGTGCATTCAGAAACTGTTTTACTTGGCTTTGTTTTTACAATAAATACTAAAATGTACTGTGGAAAAAATCTCTTAGCTGTACATTACAAATTCATTGCTTCATGTCCATCAATTACCCACACCATGCTGAAAAAAACTTCAAAATTTTAGTCTTCATTTATAGAATTCATTATTCCAATCCACTCTGTCCACAAACACACACCTTTCTTTAAAACAAATTCAAAAAGGATGTACTTTGTAAGAGTTCTGAGGTTCTAATACAAAAGGCCAACATCAAGATGGATTCTTCTTAGAAGGAAGGACTGTCATTATTTTTGGCAGCATGATGATAGTTGATGAAAGGCATTAAAAGTAACAGCATGGGATTCAATTCCTGATTGGAACCAATACCTCCCAAACAACCGCGTGTGTGTGTGTGTGTGTGTGTGTGTGTGTGTGTGTGTGTGCCCATCTTCAAACTGGTCTCACAAAAGGTACTGAATACAATTAATGATAACTTTTGTGAGAAATTATGTTAAACAAATAAATCAATTGATCAGTTTCAATCATCTGTAACTGTTACTGACCTAACTCCAAATTTTTAATGTAAATGAAATAATGTTTTAAACATTGACAATATCAAAGGCCAGTCTTATTTTGTCCCATAAATTAATTGGTTATCAGTTTACATTGACAATATCAAAGGCCAGTCTTATTTTGTCCCATAAATTAATTGGTTATCAGTTTACATTGACAATATCAAAGGCCAGTCTTATTTTGTCCCATAAATTAATTGGTTATCAGTTTACATTGACAATATCAAAGGCCAGTCTTATTTTGTCCCATAAATTAATTGGTTATCAGTTTACATTGACAATATCAAAGGCCAGTCTTATTTTGTCCCATAAATTAATTGGTTATCAGTTTACATTGACAATATCAAAGGCCAGTCTTATTTTGTCCCATAAATTAATTGGTTATCAGTTTACATTCGGACTGTAAATTACTTCAGGATGCTGGTAACAGTCACTCATTTTATTATGTTATAACTTGAATTATGTACTCAGCTGATGATAAATTAAATAGGACTTGAATCATGGAATTAGTTGATGATAAACTACAAAGGACATGAATCATGGAATTAGTTGATGATAAAGTACAGAGGATTTGAATCATGGAATTAGTTGATGATAAACTACATAGGACATGAATCATGGAATCAGTTGATGATAAAGTACAGAGGACTTGAATCATGGAATTACTTGATGATAAACTACATAGGACATGAATCATGGAATTAGTTGATGATAAAGTACAGAGGACTTGAATCATGGAATTACTTGATGATAAACTACATAGGACATGAATCATGGAATTAGTTGATGATAAAGTACAGAGGACTTGAATCATGGAATTACTTGATGATAAACTACATAGGACATGAATCATGGAATTAGTTGATGATAAAGTACAGAGGACTTGAATCATGGAATTAGTTGATGATAAGCTACATAGGACATGAATCATGGAATTAGTTGATGATAAAGTACATAGGACTTGAATCATGGAATTACTTGATGATAAGCTACATAGGACATGAATCATGGAATTAGTTGATGATAAAGTACAGAGGACTTGAATCATGGAATTAGTTGATGATAAGCTACATAGGACATGAATCATGGAATTAGTTGATGATAAAGTACATAGGACTTGAATCATGTAATTAGTTAATGATAAACTACATTAAAACTGTCGGCATATAGATGTAATGAAAAAAAACAATCCATAAGATTTCTGGAAGACAGTATTTAAAGGCAGTAATAAATAAATAGCAACCTTTAATCATGAACTTTCTGCTCAATAATTTTATAATTAACTTTTTAACCTTGTTATGACAAAATATACATAATTTGCTTGCAGAACAATTAAAAATTAATACAAAATATGAAATAAAACAAACACTCCACTAGACAATGTACAATAAATGTTGCATTTATTTAAAAATGCCAAAGTAATACAGTGATTTCAAAGTTAAAACATTGATGAAGCATTATTTTTGTAATCTCTTATTTTATATCTTCAGTTTAAAAAACCTGTGGTTAGTAGTTGATCTGTCATGTATTACAGTTCTGGTCCCAACTAAGCTGTTTCACGCTGGTTTCTGTAATGTGTGGATAGAACACATAAAACTATTTTTGATCTTTTTTGTAAAAAAAAAATGTCATTGTTAGATTTTAATGATAAAAAAATATTATGTTCAGAAAATGAACTTTAAAACTTTTTGTCCTACCACCATCAGAATCACATGTATGATCATATTTTTTGTCAACGTTGATGTTATTTGTGCAATAAAACAAAAAATCTGTTGTGCCTTACAAATTAAGGACCCTGTGCTTGGTGTTGGTTAGGTATCTTTAGCACCATGAAAATTTAGGTACTTTGACTCTTGTCATTGTTATTGGTTTAGTAGTCAATGGTACTTGTAAAATATTAGTAACTTAGTCAAGCCAAGAACATGGCATCCAAGTGTCTTTCCCATGGACATACTGACCCAGCCTGACCTTGGCAGATATTGAATCCATGACCCCTGGATTAAGAGTCCAATACTCAACCAACCCAACTACAGCAGTTAGTCTTGAATCAATTGTTGCATCCTATTTTCATATATAAGCAATGCAAGCTCATTCTTATGTTAAGCATCATCTATTTAATGCAAGCAGAAACAAATACTTTCACAACTTCAATTTAATTTTACTCGTCATGTTAGATGTGCATGACTATTCTCAATTTTTCTTTGATCAATGAAGCTCACCAAAAAATGATTACACCTGTCCTATCATTACCTTTACTAGCATTTAATAAATTGTCTACGTGCCAAGGAATTAATATTAAATCTCAGAAAAATAAAAGTATTAAATGTGTATCATGCAGATACACAAGTTTACCTCAAAACAAGCACCATCTGGGTTCACTTTTCTGATTTGTTTGTTTGATTAGGATTTTAAACGTAGCTTTAAAAAAAATCAGTCATATCGATAAGATGTCTGCAGTGAGGCAGTTTATAGTGATGTCTAGTAATGGGGTATAATGCCGCAGACATGTAGCATGATGTCCCACCCAGTCACATTATCCTCACACCAGGCTGACCAATTCTAACACTAACAATAAATCTGCTCAAATACCATAACTTTCCAATGTCAGTGACAAGTATTGACGGTGCTGAGGCTAATCCATGTAACATCCTACTCGATCCAAAAATATTTTTTTTAACATGATATGCATTTAAATTATTAGAATATAAAATGGGCAACTATCTTTAAAATAGATCATTGTTAAAATATAAAGATGAAATGTACTGGCAGATCTGAGACTGTGATTTGTGTTATGAGTAATCAGAAGAAAAAACAAATGAGACCTTCACCAACTGACACATGATGTTTTTGCACTTGTTGCAGTTGTGAGTGTACATGATAAATGTAAGTAAAATAGTGAAGTAATGTAAAGATCAGCAGCATGACAGAATGAACTATTTAATTCAACAACTGCATAACTTAAATATCTTTTTCAGTCTTGTGCATAAGCGCTATTAAATGTGCTTCGATTCATCCTGTTGTGCAGATTTTGAAATTAAAAGCATAGTACAATCATCATTAAAAAAAACAAGAAGAATCTACAAGAAAAAGATTAATTGGCAAAAGAAAATTCATAGCATTCAATAAAATTCTTCCTTTTGACTTCTGGATGTTGAAATTGTCTGATATTCTTCAGCAATAACAAGATTTTCAAATTATTTGCAGCAATGCAAACACTGCATGTCAGCTTGGCACCATTTCATTCAGGACAAACTATATATTATTAGAAGTAAACTATATATTATTAGAAGTAAACAGATGTCACTAGAAGTAAGTAGATATCATTAGAGGTAATTATCATTAGATGTAAATATCATTAAAAGTAGAAATCATTGGATGAAGATATCCTTCAAAATACAAATCATTAGAAATATACATCATTAAAAGTAGAAATCATTAGAAGTAGATATCAACTGAAGTAAAAATCATTCAAAGTAGATATCATTAGATGAAGATATTATTAGAAGTAGAAATCATCAGTAGTTGAAATCATTAGAAGTAGACATCATTAAAAGTAGAAATCATTAGAAGTAGAAATAATGAGAAGCAGATATCATTAGAAGTAGAAATCTTCAGTAGTTGAAATCATTAGAAGTAGAAATCATCAGTAGTTGAAATCATCTGAAGTAGATATCATTAGAAGTAGAAATCATTAGAAGTAGATATCATTATAAGAAGAAATCATTTGAAGTAGGAAGTAGAAATCAATAGAAATAAATATCATTAAAAGTAGAAACCATTTGATGAAGACATTAAAAGTAGAAATCATTAGAAGTTGATATTCGAAATAGAAATCAATAGAAGTACACATCATTAGAAGTAGACATCCTTTAAAGTAGAAATTATTAGAAGTAGATATCATTTGAAATAGAAATCATTAGTAGTAGAAATCATTTGAAGCAGACATTGGTAGAGGCAAGTAAACATCATTAAAAGAAGAATTCATTAGAAAAAATTCATTGGAAGTATATATCAGTAGAAGTTAATATCATTGGAAGTAGATATCATTAGAAGTCAATTTCATTGGACGTAGTTATCATTGGAAGTAGACATCATTAGAAGTAGATATTAGAAGTAAATATCATTAGAAGTAGATATCATTAGAAGTCAATTTCATTGGACGTAGATATCATTGGAAGTAGACATCATTAGAAGTAGATATTAGAAGTAAATATCATTAGAAGTAGATATCATTAGAAGCAGAAATCATTAGAAACTGATATCAGAAGATAACATTAGAAAACACCATGCGAATATAGCTATTTATTTGGAAGGAGTCAAGATAATTAGTTTCAAGACAGCTTTAATGAGGACAGGTCATTTTCATTAAGGACCAGCTAGGAACCATAAAACTCTTTTGATGAAACTCCATGTCATAAAAATTTCCATTTAGCAAAAACAAGAAATTTTATCATGTTCATATATTTGATCAGCACCATTTTAGTACTAGATCAACATAATATTATAAAAAGTCTTTCCATGTAAGACCAATTCTGATTTGAGCATTGTTTCAGCTGGAAACTGTGGTAGCCATATTAGACATCATATCAGCCTCATAAAGATTCTTCTAGTGAAAACACAATGTTAATATGACTTTATTCTGGAAAAGTAGTGACAACAAATTTTCAAGATGGCCACTTTAGCTGTCCTATTGGACTTCACACTGGCATCATTTTCTGTCATACTAAGCCTCATAATAGCATCGTTTTCTGTCATACTGGCATTATTTTCTGTCCTATTGGATCTCATATTGCCATCATTTTCTGTCATACTGGCATTATTTTCTGTCCTTTACGGCCTCATACTGGCATCATTTTCTGTCATACTGGCATTATTTTCTGTCCTATTGGGTCTCATACTGGCATCATTATCTGTCATAATGGGCCTCATACATCCATCATCTTCTGTCATACTGGGCCTCATACTGGCATCATTTTCTGTCATACTGGCATTATTTTCTGTCCTATTGGGCCTCATTTTCTGTCATACTGGCATTATTTTCTGTCCTATTGGGCCTCATACTGGCATCATTTTCTGTCATACTGGCATTATTTTCTGTCCTATTGGGCATCATTCTGGCTTCATCTTCTGGTAAAAATCCCATGTCAAGATGATTTTCTGTTTTGATGTTGTGATAACAATATTTTCGAGATGGCTGCAATGGTGGCCATATTAGATGTCTGACTGGCAATATTTTTAAGAACCAGCTAGACATCACAAAAAGTACTGCAGGTGAAAACTCCATGCTGGTTTGACCATCCTAATAGGAACATCAGCTATAAACAGGGTTTCAACACAGCTATCATTGTGGCCATATTGGATGCCATTTTTGCATCATTTCCAAAGAGGTTACAAAAATGCATACGCATAATCAGACTATTGATATGCATGGGTCCAGGGAATTATCAAACTCTTGACCATGAACGTCAGCATGTGAACTATCATCAAAGTCTATTCCGAAATATGGAATCACGAGTGGTAATAAGCTGGCCAATCAAACGCAAAATAACGTCATTAATATTTGTGGATCCCCCTAACTTTCAAGTTTGTTTAGAAATATTGTTTTCAGACTGGTAACAATCTCTGCTAATTAGATGCCAGATTACATAATTAACATGCATTCATCTTGCACATTTATCGAACTTGTACGAAATAATGATGGTATAAGCATCAGAACAGAAATATGGATTCACGAGTATTGCAAAATTCGGGTCGTGAGGTTCATAACAAAAAAAAAATAAGGATCACGGCACACACAAAAAAGTGAGCCACTGGTTTAATCAAAAGACACAAGACATCGGTTCCGCCACAAAAGCGAGAGGTCATGGCTTCGATCCCCGACCGAGTCATACCAAAGATTTACAAAAATTTACAAAAATGGTACTAACAGCTGCCTCATTTGGAGCTCAGCATTAAAAGGTTAGCGTTAGGACTGGTCGGCCTGGTGTCAGGATATTGTGATTGGGTTGGACATCATGCTACACGTCTGCGGCATGATGTCCCAGTGCTAGACATCACAACAATCTAAAATCCTAATTAAAAAAAAACAAACAAGACTTCGGTGATTACTTACAGGACTTGTGCACGCCTTAAACAATGTGTTCAGGTTGGTTTGAGACAGTGGCAGAAAGCTCTAACTTAATGATTCCTATTATACAGAACGGTTTTTTGTTTGATAAAACCTATATGATTTTATCTGGTTCATGATTGATACTTTATTTGTAATTTTGTTTTGAATTTTTTCTATTTGAATTGCCCATATTTTGAGCCACCGAACAGGATTGTGTCCTCTTTTCTAAACAATATAAGTTAAAAATGTTATATTTGGAAAGTTGCTTTTGTTGTTTTGGGCTTAACGTCACTTTTTAGCACACAATATGCTATAGATGGCGGCCAATATAACCTCTGCAGGAAGAACCCGGTAAAATCCCATCATGAATCACCAACGCACGCGTAACTATTGGCACTCTTTCTAAAATACTTAATTGGCCGAACAGAGGTGAAAAGGCAGTCGTCAGTAACGGCAAGTTCTTTAGACAACTTAGGAGACTGGGGATCCCATACTTACAAATAAATTACAAATGTGATAAATACAGGATCCCACTCAAATGCTAATTTCAAATTAGATTTATGAAACGAGCTGAATAACTTCAATCTTCAGTCTTTTATAACTACCCAGCTGAGCCTATGTAAAGAAATGTATTCGAATGCCTCGGTTGTTAGTTCTTTCCTTTGCATAACGTTATAGAGCTATCTGGTGTTCATACAAGGTTTACATAAGTGAAAATTATTTTATGGATGTATTACGTAAATAGCACAGCAGTCGTGTGATATGAGAGAAGAAAACAAAAGTTCGCGATGACGGCTAATTTCCAAAATATATCTCGTACCATTTCAATGTTAAAGATATAACATTTAACTCTTTACATTTTTTATTTATATTATCTAAATTTAATAACAAATAGGACTCGTAAAGAACCCAATGAATCTTAAGATTACCCAAAAATACAAATAACCACCTTGATACAATGAAATATATCTCGGTACAGACATCTTAATGCCAGAAACCTCAGACAAACTTGAAATGTCTAAGGACTGTAACTTCAGACAACCAATCACACAGACCCCAAATTTAATTGCCAGATGAACAACGACCTTATGTGAAAACAATATGCATTCTTCTCAAATCAACGAATTTAAATCGCTCGTTTTTATTTTTGTTATTTTTCATATCTAAAACAGGTGATAAAGAGTTATATATATATATATATATATATATATATATAACCTAACATCAATACTCCAATACTCACTCGTTTGGAGTTGACGGCTGGTTTTTATCAAGCTTTTGAACTGAAAGCAAGCTTGCTCCTTCAATAATTTTCGACACTATCCTTTTCTCTTGCAAATTTTCTTTTTCTTCGAGTTTTTTCCCCTGGTTATTATGTTGCAAAATCACATATCCCGTACTCGTATTTCCGACATCATTAATCTCTGCTGCTTCATCCTCGTGTATAATTCCCATCTTCTCAATTTTATGAACAATTTCCTTTTCTTTGAATTTATTCCCTTTGCTATTTCCATGTAAAATCACGCGTTCCACGGTCTTGCTCATCTCATTCTTTTCTTGGGTCATCCCTTTTTTGGCTTCTTCCTCGGGATTAATGTCTGCATTCTCCATTTCCTGCAAAATGTCATTTTCCTGGAGTTTATTTGCCTCGTTATTGTTCTGCAAAATCTCAATTTCTTCAGTTTTGTTCCCCGTATTACTTTTCTGGCTGATCTCCACTTCTTCGTGAGTTTTAATATCCACGTTACTTTTCAATGCCATTCCGGATTCCTCAAGTTCACTGCCATCATTAGAACCATCAGACATTTTGTAATTTTGTTCCCAACTCTTCTGTAATTATCTAAGGAACATGTTATCTGTGTACATTCAGTTCACGTTATAGACGAGCACTACCCATTACTAGTCCCCTGTGTTATATGACATACTGTTCAAAATAGGCCACGAAATCACACATCGAGGGCACAATACATTAAATTCACTGAGGGGCTTTACCTTGCTGCATGACCGTTTTGAAAAGCTGTCGTGCGCTATAGCTCTCAACTTAACGTGTAAGTTTCCACACTGGCATGCAAAAACGCATATCAATAAATTATTCGTATATTTCCCGTGAATTTATAATCAATCATTAAAGAATGTTTGATTTCCAGGCGATTTTTGCTTTCATCCTGATTTGTGCGATTTACACATATTTGAGCACAAAGGCATGTTCTATACTAGCATAAAATGTAACTATAACATGAAGATATAATGAAAATGCTGGCAATTCGATAAACAATCATAAATACCTCTTCTGTTAGATACAATGCTATCGAACAAAAGACAGCTGTAATTGAAGTCTTGGGACTGACATTATACAATTATCATTTTCTTGTCCTAAGACCTAAATGCACAAAAATATTTCGGTGTTTCAATCTTCCAGACCCCCAAAATTTAAATAAATCGAAATGTAATGGTTAATATATCCATACCTTACAAACGTAGTGACCAACTCTTATTCAATTATCAAGTTAAAAGAAGGTTTAGAATCTAAGATAGCTTTTTTTAAATTACAACTGTATGAGCATATTTTCTGATTTCTCCAACATGAAAATGAAATACCGTCTTGGTCAATGGTTCCATGGCAACGTGTACTATTCATCTTTTTTTACTTCTTCCTTTTACTTTAATTTATAACAACATCTTATTATTTTACTATTGATTTCTCTCACGTGATCAAGAGTTACATCTTGTTACAATTTTAATAATATAAGTGGTGGTAAAACGTCGTGTAAGCCATATTAACAAAATAACGAGAAATAAAAACTTACAAACCTATGAAGCAATAGCCCCATAAGAAATCAGACATTACATAATTACTGAAAGCTATAATATTGAACTGCGTTGGTTCGAGTCTCATATTCGGCCAATGTGGGTATCTGAAAAAGCTTGCCAGTAGCTTCTCGTGGGTAAATGGTTCTTTCCGGGGGTTTACCCGGGTTCTTCCTCCACAACTAATACTGGCCGCCCTGTATAGCCTATCGTGTGCTGAAAAAATGGCGTTAAACCCTACAACAACTATAATGTTGAATACAGATCAAACTGTTATCGTTTTCATCTTGGCACACACTTTCATTTCCGAACGGCAAGTTTATTCCACTCTTAATTTTGACAATCTAGCTGAGCAGATAAAGAACATGCTATTGTTAATAATAAAACGCCACATTGTGCAAATAGCAATACATATAATAACAAGTCAAATGTACGCGTCAGTGTGGGTCAGTGAGGAAGTATTTCCTACGCGATAATCTCCCTAATGCTGCGGGGCAATCGAATCTAGACAGTCTATAATAATAAATAGTATTTGCTATGTCATTTATACCTTACGAAATTCGTATAAACATCTTAATGTTCGTATTGGTTATCAGATCAGGTGCAATTTTCTAAGTTAGATAGAATAATTTGTTTGGCAAGTACCGAGAGTCAATGATTAAGGCGTTATTTTCCTTGCCGTAATAACGGTACCACATCTTGATGAGCTCGGGGCTTAAATGTTCCAGGCAGAAAGCATTGTAATTACGGTACATTTGCAACAGTTGCAATAGTCTATTGTGTAATACTACAACACTTCATTTGTGTGTAACAAAAATATTGAGAAGTCATTGTTGTCCTTTTGGACACAACATTGTAGTAACGCTACATATTTGCCATTTGACAACGAAATTACATTTAACTCGTTAAAATCATCATCATCAGTCTCTTGACCTAGTGTGGTCGTCGAGGCGCTGTGCTGCTGAACAGCTAACCAGTTCCCTCCACTTGTCTCGATTATGTGCCAATGCATGTGTGTCCGCAAAACATTTCCTGGTCCTTTCTGGAATTTTGTCAGTCCACATTTTCCTCCGTCTACCTCTCCTTCTGTCACCCTGTGCATTGCTCTGCAGTACTGTTGTTGATAGACTGTTGACTTTACTAACATGGCCATACTATTTTAGCTTTCTCTTTTTGACGGTGATGAGGTGTTCATATTAGCCTACTTTGCTCCAGATGGTGTTACGCACTTCTTCATTTGTGATGTGGTCCATGTAAGTGATGCCGAGGATGGTTCTGTAGCATCTCATTTCAAGTGCCTGGATTCTTCGTTGTAATTCTGCTCTCAGGGTCCAGTCCTCACATGAATATAACAAGACTTAGATGACTAGTGCCCTCAATAGTCTGATTTTAGTTTTCACACAGATATTACTGTCTCTCCTGATGGGTCTTAGTCTTGACATAGCTGCCGTTGTTTGTGCTGCTCGTGACAAAATTTCTGCTCTTAATCCCTCTTTGGTAATTATGGAACCAAGATGATATTTAAACTGGCGCACTGTTTCCAGTTCCTGTTCTCTGACTTTAATTTTTGCTGAGATTTGTTTGCCACTATTTGTCATCAGCTTTGTCTTCTCAGCGCTCAACTCCTTATCAATCTTGAAGATGTTTCATCCAGGTTCTTCACTAAGGTGGCAAGCTCCTTTTCACTGCCTGCCAGTCCATCAATGTCGTCTGCAACGCAAAATATGGTGATGTTACGCCCAACAATGCTGACTGTCCCAGTGGCTTCCCAGGGCTTCTCTCGTGATGCACTTTAAGTAGATGTTGAAAAGCGTGGGTGACAGCAGACAGCCTGGACGTAATCCGACTGTTGTCTGGAACCAGTGCCCCACAGAACCTTGTGCAATTACTGCACTGGTAGCCTTGGCATACAGCTGTTTGATGATATTGGTCAACGTTTGACCCATGTTGTATATCTTTATTGTGGCCCACAACGCCTCATGCCACACTCTTGTCAAATTCATTCTTGAAATCTATGAACACGTGATAGATATCTTGCTGATGTTGCCAGTACTTTTCACACAGGATACTGAAATAGAATATTTGTTCTGTTGTGCTTCTTTCATTCTAGAACCCGGCCCGTTCTTCAGCCATTGTTTCATCTGCTTGTAGTTTCAGTCTGTTCAAGATGATCTTCAGCATCACCTTACTAACATGGATGATCAAACTGATAAATCTGTAATTTTGGCACAGCTGGAGCTTGTCTTTTTTTTTGGGGGGGGGGGGGAGTGTTATAATCAGTGACTGGGTCCACTTTGTTGGCCATTCACCTGTCTCTCAGATATTGTTGCCGATTTTTTAGTAGCTCTATCACTGATACCCAATCCCCCCCCCCCCCATTCTTCAGTGCTCTTATTGCCGATTCCACCTCTTTGAGAATGGTGAAATCGTCATCATTTGCGGAGTTTGGAACTTTAAGCACCTCTGAGTCTCCTGTGGTAGTAGAGTTCTTTGCAATACTCAGTCCATCTCTATGCAGTGTCACTCGCTTCTGTGAGGCATTTTCCATGTTCGTCTTGAATGGTAGTTACTCTTGGTTGCTTCTGTCTGGTGGTGTCTTTGACAATTTGGAATGCATTCTTGCTGTTCTTCTTTAACTGAAGACTGACAAAACTTAAATATTTGTATGTTTTTTTAAAAAAACAAATCATTATCCAACCTAACTGATATCATTCAGTAATAATGTGGACCAGTCCTCCACAGTCGACTGCTAAGTTAAATAATATATACATATACACACACACATAATATACATACACACACACATACACACACACACACACATATATATATATATATATATATATATATATATATATATATATATATATATATATATATATATATATATATATATATATATATATATATATATATATATATATATATATATATATATATATGTGTATGTATGTATGTATGTATGTATGTATGTATGTATGTATGTATGTATGTATGTAGTTTTTATCCCAGCTTATTTGCAGCCGGAAAATATTTATAAAAATAACGAATGGTGTCACAATTATGTTTAAAGACTTGAATTCATTATGTGTATCTGAATTTTGGATTCATAAGAAAATGAAAACGAAATAATTCTGTTAGTCGAGCAAGTTCAAGATTGAAAAATGTATTGTTGCAAGTAAATAACGACAAGCACCATGTTTGTTTTCCCACTGCACGCGAGCTTCTCAGACATGATGTCATGTACATGCCGGCAGAAGTCACAACAACTGCATGCGAGTTTCTAAACCATAATGTGTTTATATACATGCTGTAAAAAAAAAAAAAAAACGACCACTGCATGAAAGCCATGTCATATACATGCTGACAAACGACTCAGCAATTTTATAAAGGAGACTTTGTACCAAGACAAAACGTAACAGGAAGTCCAGGCTAAGAAAGACCATTTGTCCTCTGGTCTTGATCCGATAAAAACTAATCTGCCGAGAACATCTTTACTACATACATGTCCTTGTGTAGAGCAGAATAAAACTGTTGCAATCTTACAAAATAGTAAACGTGACTCCGTACATTCCCACAAATTTCATACAATGATGACACCGTAATCTATTTATAAAACACATAAAACCAAGACAACCTTCGATTAGTCTAATTTGATTGGGGTCATGTCATAATAGCCTTTCAATTCTTTTGGCCAATCATAAATCTTTTCTGCAATTGGCGTGCGTCAATGGTTTTCTAGAAATGGAGGGTTTGATTGAACCGGAGTACATTGCAAGAAAGTTGGTTTAAACTGTAGACACGGTCTGAAAAATTCTTTAATTTAAATTAGCAACATTTTTTTGTGTGAAAGGTATTTGCATATTTATAAAAATATCTGCATGCGTTTCACTCTGGCTTGACAATATATCAAAGTAAATGCTGAGTTTTGGAAATAATGGGTCAAGACAAACTTAACTACTTGACCAGATGAAAGAAATTTAAGCAAGCAGGTTTTAAACTTCTTACGATCACTTGGAAGAAAACTTGCAACCTATTGAAACACCAGCACTACACACTTTCTGACAGGTGTCACATGTCTTGTTTGCAAGGAAATTAAAAAACACTTCATAAATTAGGTTAAATTAGGTGTATCACACACAAAAAAAATTTGACTAAAAATTGGCCAAAAAAAAAAAATTGGGCCTGTCATGAATGGCATCACATTTAGTAACTTCCAATTGAGCACAAACGAATGAAGTTCTAGTATCTTTTGAGAATAGTTTTCCTCTCATTTTGGTGGCGACAGAAGAGTTAAATTTACGCATTTTTGGTAGGTATTTAAAGATAATTGTTTATTCTTGAGAATATGTGCTCAGGGTGTGGTTGTCCGTGTGTATTTCGGCGACAGTGCACAGTGAGTAATAAGGCCTTGGTGATGATCCGGAAGTTAAATCTGTGTTCTGTTTAGATACTGCTCTGTTTACAGTGCAGCCTCTCAAAAAGATGCCGGCATACCTTTGACAAGAACTTCACCGTAATTTCATTTGTATTGATTATCACACAGTGGCATGGTAAGTACTGAGAAACAAAAGTAGAGAATATAAAGAAACATTGTGTTGTATGTCCATCTGTTGCCTACTCGTTTACCACATTCGTTTGGAACGAATTTCTCTAAGCCCTATAGGTTCATAAGTAAGCCAAATAGATAGCCACTCGTTATTAGTAGGAAAGTAGGTACGTAAGATGAAATGTGGGTTTTAATGGTAAATAAGTGTGTGTGTGTGTGTGTGTGATTTGGATTTTTATGGTAGACATCAATTTTTCCGTCATATCGCTACAATGTCCAAAGTGTGACAGAATATAGTGATGTCTAGAACTGGGACATCATGCTGCAGACATGTAGCACGATGCCCCCCTAGTCGCATTATCTTGACACCAGACCGACCAGTCCTAACACTAACCTTTTAATACTGAGCACCTAGCGAGGCAGCTGTCAGCACCATTTTTTTAATCTGGTTTAACTCGTCCGTGGTTCGAACCCACGACCTCCCGCACCCAAGTCTAACTACTAGGCGTCCGGCGCGGTCTAACGGTTTATAAGTACAATTCTGGAAATATAGTGTAGAGTAAATTTAGGTATAACCAACGAGGCATAAAAAAGGGGCCACTAGAGGAAATTTGAACAATCTGCTCGCTTAAATATAACCCAGCCTACCCCTCATACCACCCTTACCACCGTGATGAAAAGATGCAAACAAGTACTGAACTTTTCGCAAAATATTGTGACTATACTATATGGTGAGTCTTGATTGTAATACGTATTAAGTTTCAGATGAAACCTTCAAGTTAGGTAACATTCATAAAAGTCTGGCATATGGAAACCTTATAACATAATTGCACGCAAGTTACAAAAATGAATATTAAGAAATTTAAGATAAGACCGATCTTACATTTTAGCTGTCGAGCGCGGAAACCATCAAGTAAGAACAAGACTTTTGAGTCACTAGAATCCGTAAGAAATGACTCCATCCTGGTGTGTGTGTGTGTGTGTGTGTGTGTGTGTGTGTGTCCTTTCCAATTACTTCAGTATAATACGTTTTATATGATGCCAACTAACCGTATAGTTCGAAATATACAGTATATTTAAAAAAAAGAATTAAACAAAATTTAGCAAATAAATCCTTGCAAATATTAGCAAAACATTAAGTACAGGATAAAAGAGAAAACGTTACGATTTCTCAATTCTAGTCATTGTATACGACTTAAAATCAGTGCGGTAACACATGCGCAATCCATACATATGGTCCAAATTTGTCATGTAAACCGTATTTATTCAAAAATACCCCACTTTTCTCGGGAGGTACATCATGCATTATTTTCATGCCGTGCAGACTAAAATATTTCCGTGTGGAAGTCAGCATATTCTGCATTCGTTAGATCGCGTATAAGTAATTTTTTTTATTTTGTTCAATTTGTTTGAGAAATATTAAAACTACATTTGAATTTCAAGCAATTTGTGCAGACAATTTTTCTTTTAACCGGAAAGGGGCAGAGAGTAATCTCTTTAGCGACAGCTTTATTTGAAATGCAAACGATATTGCTGTGTTATTAAGATCCCTAATGGGGTAAGAATCATCATCATCATCAGGGTAAGTGAATGCTATAGTTATCAGGGTAAGTGAATGCTATAGTTATCAGGGTAAGTGAATGCTATAGTTATCAGGGTACATGAATGCTATAGTTGCGTTATGAACACCGTGACAAAAAAAAAAAAACACACGGATACGAGGATCCATATATCACCTTTACTAAGGCGGGTGCTATAAATAGGGTAAAATATTAAAATATTTCAAGGACAAAGTCATCTTTATTTTATGAACCCTTTCACCGCTTTTGTTCATAAAAGCGTATGACCTTCTGAACTGTTAAAAAGTACTAATATTGTAGCATATATACGTGTAACAAATTTTATAAATAGCAAAAATGAAACCAAAAATAGTAAAAGATAACATATCAAACAATACATTTGATATGGTGGAAAACTTAAATTTATGAACATTTCTCTAACGTGGCGTGTATGACGTCAATCTATCTGCTGGCTCATTATATTCATGACTTATAGCGTCTATGATATCAATATATCCAGCACGTTAACATAATTTGTTAACAAGAGTAGAAATTTCAAATGCTAAAGGAAAAGGAATTTGACTGTACAAATAAGTAGCGTATCCTTGAATGTCTGTCAAATACCTGATGATAACAGGCGTTGGACATAGTATATACAATGGTAAACTATTTTAAGTCGGGTACGTTACCACACAGAATGTGGCCTTCACAGCCTCTGTCACAACTCTAACGCTAAAAACCACATAAAACCGAAATATACAAATCGCACTATTACAAGACAGAATCTGGATATTTGAGAGACATTCAAATTCCGTCAGTAGCTAAAATAAAACTCATTGTAGACACACAAAAGTACACAAAGGTACTAAACCAGCAGAAGTGTACGTTGTAGTTAAAAACAAATTAAAAGTTTATACAAGCACATAAACACAAACGCACACACTCTTACTAGTATAAAACTATACCTTATACAGGTTTTATTACGAAAAATAATATTATTAAAGTGTTCGCAGTTTTTATTTGTTTACATGAAACGTGTTACTCAGCAGTTATTAAAACAGTTAGTAAAATTCCTTCAACATTTTCCAAACTTTCCAAAAAGAAGAGGTTCTTGTAAAATCTGAAGAGAAAAATAGTAACGATTCTTGTTGAAATGTCCAACCCTGACTATAAGAAAATAAGTCTTCGGAATAAAATCTCATCCACGTATGGATTACATATTAATCTACAGAATCAAAACCATTTTAAATAAGGCTAGATGCAGGCAGGGTTACATGCAGACAGAGACACGTTACATTAGACTATAGGCAAGAATGCAGAGTTAGATACAGACTGAAGTGTTACACTAGACTACAGGCAAACAGGCAGGGTTACATGCAGAGACGTGTTACATTAGACTACAGGCAAGTAGGCATGGTTAGATGCAGACAGACGTGTTACATTAGACTACAGGCAAATAGGCAGGGTTAGATGCAGAGACGTGTTACATTAGACTACATGCAAAACAGGCAGGGTTATATGCAGAGACGTGTTACATTAGACTACAGCCAAACAGGCAGAGTTATATGCATAGACTTGTTACATTAGACTACAGGCAAGTAGGCAGGGTTAGATGCAGACAGACGTGTTACATTAGACTACAGGCAAACAGGCAGGGTTATATGCAGACAGACGTGTTACATTAGACTACAGACAAACAGGCAGGGTTATATGCAGACAGAGATATGTTACATTAGACTACAGACAAGACTGCAGAGTAAGATAGACTGAAGTGTTACATTAGACTACAGGTAAGCAGGCAGGGTTAGATGCAGACAAAGACATGTTACATTAAACTACAGGCAAACAGGCAAGCCTAGATGCAGACTGAAATGTTACATCAGACTACAGGCAAGCTTAGATGCAGACTGAAGTGTTACATTAGACTACAGGTAAGCAGGCAGGGTTAGATGCAGACAAAGACATGTTACATTAGACTACAGGCAAGCCTAGATGCAGACTGAAATTTTACATCAGACTACAGGCAAGCTTAGATGCAGACTGAAGTGCTACATTAGACTACAGGCGAGCAGGCAGGGGGGTAGATGCAGACGAGTGGCCGAGTGGTCTAAAGCGCTCCATTACGGATCACTGCCATCTCACCTCTGCATCGGTTCGAGTCTCAGATTCGGCCAATGTGGGTATGTGAATAAGCTTGCCAGTAGCTTCTCGTGAGTCAGTGGTTGTTTTAGGGGATTTAGCCGGGTTCTTCCTCCGACATTAATACTGGCCGCTTTGTATAGCCTATAGTGTGCTGAAAAATGGATCTAAACCCTACAACAAAAACTGGGAAGCATGCTGAGTTTGATACAGACTGAAGTGTTACATTAAACAAAAGGAAAGCAGGCAGGGTTAGATACAGACAGAGACATGTTACATTAGACTACAGGCTATTAGGCAGGGTTAGATGCAGGCAGAGACGTGTTACATTAGACTACAGGCAAGCAGGCAAGGTTAGATGCAGGCAGAGACGTGTTACATAAGACTACTGACAAGCTAGCAGGCTTAGATGCAGACCGAGACGTGTTACATTAGACTAACGGCAAGCAGGCATGGCTAGATACAGACAGACACGTGTTACATTAGACTACAGTCAAACAGGCATGGTTATATGCTGACAGAAGTGTTAGACTACAGACATGCAGGCAGAGTTGCAATTGTTCTAAATGCATATCCTCGCTAAAGTAATTTAGTTTTTTTATTAGGATTTTTAACGTAGCTTTAACAATTTTTCAGTCACATCGCTGCCATGTCTGCAGTGAAGCAGTTTATAGTGATGTCTAGCACTGGGGCATCATGCCGCAGACATGTAGCATGATGTCCCACTCAGTCACATTATCCTGACACCAGGCGACCAGTCCTAACACTAACCTCTTAATGCGAAGCGTCAAGCGAGGCAGCTGTTAGTACCATTTTTGTAAGTCTTTTTACAATCGAGGTCTTTACCTGTCTTTTAATGTGCTTGGTTGTCTTGATGCTTTTTCGCAGATTTCAGATGTTTTTTTTTTTTAAAATTCATATCAGTTATAGGTATATTTAATTGCAGAAACATTTGTTAAATTCAGTTTAGATACATGTATATTTATTTTTATTTTAGTTACATGTCTATTTGATTTCATTTCAGAGACATGTATATTTAATTTCAATTGAGATAATGTGTATCTAAATATAGAGCACGTATGCCGTAATGTCATCCCGAACGAAACAAACGGAAATATACGGTGCAATTGCTCTAATAATAAAAGACTGCCTACTGCTATCGCCAAGGCAATGAAATAGTGTTAATTCAATGTGATATAATCGTCTAGAAATTGTTTTAAACGAAGTTTATGATCAATAAATAGATAAAGCCATTTTGTTCTAGAATTCGATGGGTGGGGATCGTATAAGTTATTAACAAGTGAAAGTTTATATTATTACCTCTCTCTCTCTCTCTCTCTCTCTCTCTCTCTCTCTCTCTCTCTCTCTCACACGCACACAACGAAGAAAATGTATCACTTTCTACATTAATAATGAAATACAGTTAAAGCTAAGTTAAACATCCAAATCGCACAAACACACACACACACACACACACACACATTAATACCACAGATCAAGAATAAATTTAGTTGTATCAGATTACGTTGGGTAACAAACTGTTCAAGATATATTACAGGTGTTCTTTATTTGCCTGAAGATGTGGAAGGAACACGCATTGGTGTATATATATATATATATATATATATATATATATATATATATATATATATATCTATATATATATATATATATTTTTAAGCTAGTTTTTTCTCCAACGTTTCGTCTCAAACCATTTTTGAAACGTTTGTGAGACAATAATATATTTTTAAAAAACATCCTTATGGAAATTTTGAAAGTTCTTAAGTTACCTAATTTCAATCCCTTGAAAAGTGTAAGCTTACCAAAAATGTAGAGGCTTGGTTAAACAAGACTTAAAAATCAGTACAAAGATCCGGGCCATGAGAACAATCTCATTTACACTGCTTTTTGAAATATGATAGATTTGTGTCAATATTATTTCTCTTGGTCAAAATACTAAGCATATTAAAATCTGTCGGTAGTTGTGAAACCTTAGGTTAATAGGGAAAGCAAAGGACACTACATTAAAAACTGTATGATAGTGATTCTTAACGTAGCTTTCAACAATTTTCAGTCATCACTACGACGTTTTCACTGTGTTCGTTTATATTGATGTCTAGCACAAGGGACATGCCGCAGACATGTAGCATTATGTCCCACCCAATACAACCAGACCTACTAGTCTTAGCGCTAACATATTGATGCTGAACGCCAAACTAGGCTGTGTTAGTACCATTTTACAAGTATTTGGTATGAATCCGCCAAGGTTCAACTCCGTGACTTCCCACATCCTAGGCGGACGCTCTAACCACTTAGCCACCGGAGTGGAACAGTTTAAACTCATTAGTTGTGGAATTTGAAAAGAGCTGTGTTTGCACAACACTATGGGGTTTAAACTCATTAATTTGATAGGACCTGCGCTAGCATTGGATAATAGCGTTTCAACCAAATAGTTATGAAATCTTGAGGTAACAGTGCTAGCAAAGGACTAAATGGAGTTTAAACACATTAGTTATGAAACACGAAGGGTACTGTGTTAACAAAAGGACACAACTAGGTTTAAACTCACTAATGTGATATATGAAAGAAACTGTGAATACTAAACAGCTTCGAATCATTAGTTGTGCCAGTTAGTTTTGTTGTTCACGCTTCTTTTTATCGTTGTACAAACTGAATGTGGTACAACAGCATGGGTGAAATTGCACCTGCTACCCATCCATGAGTTATCTTTATGTCTTACTCGTTAAAACTAGAAATGAACAAGCAAAATAAGTTATTAGCGAGCAAAGTTCACAAAATAACCCCAACTTATGTGAAATCAGTCGGTAGCTTTGAGAGTGGCCAATTAGCATACAATGTATGTCTCAACATCCCAGCTTTGGCGTGACATAATTGATTTCTCATACGCACCTGACATGCATGTTTAGTGATAAACAGGTAAACAGGTTTGAAAGGTATTATAAAGTAAACAGACATATACATTTCATACATTGTTCAAAACTCCTTGTAAATAGTTTGCAGTGACCCAATTTTAATGTGAAATGAGTTTTATTCTAGGACGCATTCTTAGTGCGATGGTTTAAGCTGAAAGGTGTTATATCTTCAGCAAAGGCATCATATTATTATCGTTCAGAATCCTGTATATTGCAGATATGAGTGTCCATTTAATTTGATCGTCCAGTAAACATTTCTAGAGTGTCAAGGCTTTTGGAATGCTCAATGTGAGTGTGCTTTGAACCTTATGAGAAAAGTCCAAGGTAAAACTTTACGAGACTTGTAATTTGTAGTAAAATACCTGAATAAGCATGCTTCAATGAAATTATTAAACAGCTACCACGCTGTATTAAGCCTTAGAGAAGGTGGATTTAAGCATCTTGAGATACGGTACGATACAAAACTGATTTTGTCTGTTATATTTCCTTAGACAGTTATATAATGATCTTGCAATGAACACTGATCGACAAGCTGCAAAATAAACAGAGTAATCACCTTTAATATGTAAATGCAGTCATATCAGTAAACAACACCTACTGATGAATTGGCATTGCACACCTTCATAATCAGTATGATGTGTGCTTAAAGTTATTAATACTTTTTAATATGGAAAATTTTGAACATGACATGGGTACAGAATATTTTTTCTATCGGATTCATCCCTCATCATTTCCCTAAGGAAGAGAATATTCTGATTGCCCTAACTGCCACTCTAATACCAATCGTTCATATTATTGCACAAAACCCTTGTACCTTTAGAATGTAGCTGTAAGCATCCTCTAACACTAATTAAATATTCATAACATCCTCTAACCCTAATTAAATATTCATAACATCCTCTAACCCTAATTAAATATTCATAACATCTTCTAACCCTAATTAAATATTCATAACATTCTCTAACCCTAATTAATTATTCATAATATCCTTTAACCCTAATTAAATATTCATAACATCCTCCTCCCTTTCTGATATAAGCTTGGCTCGAATAACTACAACAGCCTGCCTCTGGTCTCCTACCTCACCTCCTACCTTCAAAAGTATTTACCAAGAACAATTACAGTCTACCTTAAAAATATTTAATCTCTCGTACCTTAGAAATTTCAAACCAAACCATATCCTGTCAATGCAAACTTTTGTGATTGAAAAAAATATCATCAGCTGCAAATGCAAAACCATGCTATTTTTAGTTTGAAAGATGTGTAAGATTTAGTTTTAATGTAGCTTTGACAAAAATCAGTCATATCACTACTATGTCTGTAGCATGGAAGGTTATAGTGACGTCTAACACTGGGGTATCATGCCGCAGACATGTAGCATGATGTCCCACCCAGTCACATTATCCTGAAACCAGGCCAGCACTAACATCTTACTGCTAAGTGCATAGTGTGGCAGATGTTAGTACCAACTTATAAGACTTTGGTATGATTTGGCTGAGGTTCAAACAAGTGACCTCTCACAGCCAAGGAGGGCATTCTAAACACTAGGCTACAGGATGGTTATACCATGGTTGTTATCACTGGATATTTTTAAAACGGATTCAGTACATATATACTGCATACACTAGTGATGGGAATCAGTCAGAAATTCATAATCGATAATTGGTTCCCCTTAACCAACTGATCATCGATTATAATCGGTTAATAAGAGCAAATTTTAATTTTTGTTAAACAGTTATATCTTTGATCAAGAGTTCAATATGTTTATAAATGTACAGGAGTAATCTCTTTTAACGACACATATACTTTAACCTGACAATAATATTACATTGTGTGATACTTTTGTTCTACAACTTTGTTAAATTAATGCAACTTTTTATGGCTAATCAGTCATAAGTAACTGAAATACTGTTACAATCCCCCGAAATTCTTTCATTCACATGTGATGTGTCCATAATTTGAAGTATAGAAGGACACCTGGTTTTTCTTGTTTGTCATTGTTTATAAATACTATAAAAGATGTTGCAATTTAACTGAAACAAATCAACAATTTAACAACTTGACCATGTAATAATGACTATATGTTCCTAATTATGAATCATAAGGTTTCATATTTGTAGTTGTGAAGGGAATTAATAAATTTCAGGTTAACCTTAGTGTCTGGGAGTTTTACTAACCTTTGTGCTTTGCATACACCTAAAAAGTAGTCCCCCTTTACACACAATCAATTATGGAATTCATAATCGATTATCTTATCAACCAACTGATGATCGATTATAATCGATAATCAGAACAACACTAGCATACACTAATACCTACTGCTTTAACAACTACAAAACTACAGTACCAATATTCACTAAATAATAAGAATACATTATAAATTGTATCATTATACCAAGTGGTCTAAAGCGCTGTCCGTTATGGACCACTGCCATCTCACCTTTGTCTGGGTGTGTTCGAGTCTAAGATTCGGCTAATCTACTTATGTGAGAAAGCTTGCCAGTAGCTTCTCGCGGGTCGGTGGTTCTTTCCGGGGGTTGTCCGGGTTCCTCCTCCACCATTGATACTGGCCGCCATGTATGGCCTATATTGTGCTGAAAAATGGCGTTAAACCATAAAAAACAAACAAACTTTTCTTTGTTGGAAATGGCCTCTTTTGTGTCACACTAACAAATTGATGACTATGTGTGTGACATAATTTCTATGATTGTAAGCAACAGCAGCATTTCTTTATTTGACCTATTCACAACATTATGTCCACTCATTAACATTTTAACACTGAATCGATATGATTAAAGGAGTTATCTTCTTAACTGGAACTGTCATGTGAAACAAAAACAGTTGCATGATATAATTTCTAGCATCTATGCATAAGGGGAGGATATTGTAGTAGTGCCCCTTTGGTGTTTCTGCACAATGGGGAATTGGTCACAAGCAAGAGGGTTTTTATTTTCAATTTAATGGATATCTGACACCTCTAGTTCTTCCTACTGACTCCTCATTATGAATACCCCCTGCACTATGTTTTACCTGGCTTTTTTCTAAACAATACTAGCAGACTTCAAAGAGAGCATGCCCTGAATTTTATTCCTTGAGCCAAACCGCAAGTCCAACTGTGTTAGGTGCAGATCCTTTATCTAACTATAAGCTACATATAAAAATGCACTAAATCCAAATTATGTAATCTAAAATAAAGTCATGTATCTACTCTTGATACACAGTCTTTTCCCACTGATACTGTATGTTAGAATGTCCAAAATATTATATTAAATTGGAAATTACAAGCACTTTATACCTACTAAAAGAGATTCAAATGTCCTTACAAATGGTTCCTAATTTGAATGTTTAAGTAATAAGGCAAACTTGCTATAATTGATTTTAATTAGCTTTACAAACACTTCTTCTAAATGTCTTACTGACTTCTTGTTTCAGTTTCTCAGCTGAACTGTAACTTGACACCTTGTAGTTGAGTATGGTGCTGATAATACCATATTTACCCAAAATCTTAGTTTCTAAATTGAACAGTGACTAATGAAGAACTCCTATAATATAAACATACTATGTTTTATTGAGAGAATTTAGAAAATTTATACACAAATATACCTTTTCTTCTAAAATGTATACATATACCATAGCACCAGGAATAACTAAACTTTAGACCTATAATATTCCATGTGTCCACTCTTGTCTAGATAGTTTTTTTTGTTTATTTAAACTGCTCTTAGTGGTGTGTCCACTCAATCGACAGGATCATGAGTAGATAGGATTACAGGGATTGTATCTGCAACTTAAATGTTCTTTATTCCAAATTTCTCAATGATTATTGATCATACATCAGAATAGCTACAATGAACTGCAGCAAATTAAACATTTTAAATTTCTCAATGATTATTGATCATACATCAGAATAGCTACAATGAACTGCAGCAAATTAAACATTTTAAATTTCTCAATGATTATTGATCATACATCAGAATAGCTACAATGAACTGCAGCAAATTAAACATTTTAAATTTCTCAATGATTATTGATCATACATCAGAATAGCTACAATGAACTGCAGCAAATTAAACATTTTAAATTTCTCAATGATTATTGATCATACATCAGAATAGCTACAATGAACTGCAGCAAATTAAACATTTTAAATTTCTCAATGATTATTGATCATACATCAGAATAGCTACAATGAACTGCAGCAAATTAAACATTCAGCTTCTGTATGAATATCAAACTGAGTAAACATACTTTCACATTGATTTGCAACTTCATGGTATTTAATTATTTATATTATTATTACTTTTTGTTTTTTTGTTTTTTTATGGGTTAACGCCATTTTTCAGCATAATATAGGCTATACATGGTGCTAGTATTAATGGTGAAGGAAGAACCCGGAAAGAACCACTGATCCACGAGAGCTACTGGCTATTATTATTGCACGAATGAAGTGTAAATGTCTAGCACAAATGCACGTCAATGACTTTAAAACATGTATACATGTAAGTAGTTATTTGTCTATCTGTAATTTAGACCAAAAAGACTGGGTTACAACTAGACAACCATCCATGCTTATCATTACCGATCTTACAATTCTTTTGCCCTAAGGGTAATTTTTTTAAAAATTAAGTTTGTAAAAAAAAATATTTGTGCATCTAATTCTTTTTTGCACAGTATTTAAACCAAGTATAGTAATCTTTATAAAAAAAAAACATGTATGAATCGCTCATTAAAAAAAAACTACCTACCTCCCTAACTTTAAAACCAGTGCAATTGGAAACCAACATATCAGGTGAAGCCCTACATACATTTGCAACTCAAATCTTGTAAACATGTAATATGTCAATATTACAAAGTATTTTTTTCTATTTTACAACATATAAAGGTTGTCATTTGTCAAACTATATTAAGACAAGCTATCTGATGAGTTTTCTATTCGTATAAAAATTATAATCAAATGTGTGACTTACAATTATGCTATTTAGATACTTTAAAGAATTATAAATCTAGAAATCTATTTAGTATGCTAAAAGAATCCATTCAATTTAATGAAGGAATAATAATAATTAGGGCTGTCAATGGGTACCCGGGTACTCGGGTACCCGACCATAGCGAAATACCCAAGTATTGAAATATAATGATGAGTACCCGTTCACAAAATTAAGCTGTAGACAACACTATCAAAATATCATATATCAGCAGCAGCACACTTATCTGAGTAGTCCAAGTTTCCTTTTACCCTTGCCACCCCATTTTTGATAGTTGGACATTCATGTTGGGGTATAGGGTTAGAGCGCATTTCCTATCAAAAAGTTGGAATTTACCGACACCATTTGATGTTGGCATGAGTAGCAGCTTACATGCCAGCCCAACAAACTTGAACGATCTTTCATTGAGAAATACCAGCATGAAATCGATTGGAACATGATTTATTTTCTGAAAAATCATGAGCATAGCATTTGTTATGCCTTTAATCAGCTGACAGATGAGACGAAAGTACATCATTCCTGAAATTTGTCCCGGATCTGGCTATTTGCATTCCTAGTCACGTGACTACACAAATCTCGCAACCTAGGTCATACAGTCACGTGACATTGACAATAAGCAAATTTCCAAAAGTTGCTGTACGTATAATTTGAACACATTATATAGTAGCCACATAAATAAATATAGTCTGTTCTCTCCTCACTAAGCCATACAGATGCTATAAATGGAATTCGAAGGGAAAGTAGAACAAGGTTTGCTATAAATAGAACATGTTACTGTAGGAAAGTACAAGTCCACAGACAAGTGTATTCGTATATTGTAGTTATGTAAAGGGGTCTTTTCTAAAATACGGTATGTGGGATTAATGGAATGTTAATATAAACTAGATTTTTGGAAGGTGGATATACCGAAAAAGTGTAAACCATATATGTTTACGCGTAACGCGTAATCTTGTGGGGAAAAAAGTTGTTGCTCAAGGGTTGTACATGTCTTTCATGTTCTAATGAGTACCCGGGTACCCGTTAAACAGCACAACGGGTACCCGGGTAAGTTTTCCGTGGTTGTAAAGTGCCAAATTTTTCATCAGTAAAATCCATTAATTAATTCTTAGTCTAGCCAACAATTAACTGTTATCTTGTGGTAGAGTTTGCACGGAGAAATGTTTTTCTAAACTCTGGTCACACCATTAGTATGTTTATAGTAAAAACGAACTAGTTGTATGACAGGTTAGAAAAGGAGAAATTCACACGAAAACTGTCAAAAATGATTCGAGAGAGCCGACAGGGTGTTAAATGCAACCCCAGGTGGCATTTTTGGCACATTGATAAGCAGTTTTCCAAATGTCTGTAGGAATAGCATTTATTCCGATTGGTCAAATGTGGAATGAGGGGTGGGTCCATACCTGATCCTTAAAGGGAATATACACTCTGAACAAATGAATATTCGTCAGTCTAGGAAGTACCTCTGTAAGAGAGGTCAACATTATTAATTCCGACATAGTAGAGACTCCAGGCAGTACTTTAGGGAAAGACGTCCGTAAAATCGTGGTTCCAGGGAAAATCTATAATTTAGGAACGATTGTAAGACGCCAAAACACAAGGTATTTAACTCAAATTCACATTTATCATAGTAATTTATATGATGTTTCTTTGTTACAGATGCATGATGTGTTGATATTTTGTAGGAATCGGTCACATTTATCATGATGTAATTTATATGACGTTTCTTCGTTACAGATGCATGATGTGTTGATATTTTGTATGAATAGTTCGGTTATTACATTGATTTAGTAATGTACTTTTTAATTCTGAATTAGAATTTTCACCTTATATACGTAGGTAGGTTAATGGGTGTTGTAGAAAACCCGCTGTGTACATTTATAATTGGAAAGTGCTACATTAATTTTGAATATATCATATTTGAGAATATGGATTGTGTGCTATGATTTAGTGCCTCACTTTACGTAATGATTTACAGGAATATATGTGACTTCCCCAAATTCTGATGTCAATAATTAGCAATGTAGCTGTATTGATCTGAAGACTTGTGTAGTATTTGCTAGCCGTATAAAGATTATAACTGATAGTAAGATCTGATTGTTCGAACCAGAAAGATGGACGGACAATCTCAACTCTTAAAGCATGACAAGATACTTAGGGCGTTTTACCCTTTTCTTTTCAAAGGAAAATAGTTTGTTTGGAGAGAGAGAAATAGCGAAGAGGTCGAGATCTAAAGGAGGGAAAAGAACTTAGAAGTCAGAGTTGTGACAATCCCACGTTCATCCAGAGGGCAATTCAAAGTCGAGACGCAAGCAGAAAAGAAAACAGTCGACGAACAGGTCATGGGAATTTACCAAGCAGTCAAATGTTAATGAACACTCGATATCATGATGAAATTTGCTATCAGCCATTAACTGCTAAATTTGTCTATTTTATTAGTGTTTGAAATTCAGTTAATGTATCAATTATTTTTAAAAAATTCAGTTTTAGAGTGCTTCTGAACTAAGAGTAATCAGAAGGAAAGAAAATTGTAATTTACTGTGTCTTTTCTTCTCTTGATTCTTTTGATTAAATTCTTTATTTATCTTTACGGGGGCTTGTGTGTTGTCTTTGTTTAAGATATTGACTCAGATTGCCATATTCATGCTATAACCGGGCAAATCACACCGTGGAGGTCATCCTTTAGATAATGAGTATTAGCGGGAGACGGTTTCGGGTGTTGTTTTTCCAAGTTGCGCAATACCTCTGACCAGTGGGCTTGTGCAATATTGTACCAATAATGCTTGATACCGACTACCCCGTTACAGTGGTTTTTGACAGCCCTAATAATAATAATAATAATAATAATACACAGTTATTAGATGTTATAAACATAATCATAAGGCTTTAATATTGTGATAAAAAGAAAGCTGCCATTTGGAAGCTAAATGCATGATTACCATGCCATTTAAAGACTAATGGAAACACTGCATTATTGCATATGCATAATTCATATATGGATGACATTTAGCATGCTAGCAATTCAACTAACATGGTCAAAAAAATATGTAATGTATACATTATTATTATTCCAACTCAAATAATATTAAGTCTTATAAACATATACAGAGTTATTATTTCGGTTCTTGATTTCAAAGTCTTAAAAAAAATCTTAATTTTTAAATTCCTTTAAAAATGTTATTATTTTACAAAGTTATTTCTATTTTTACTTTTATTCATCCCAGATTTGTTTGTTTTTAAAAATTTGTCATCTGAATGTTTTCACTATTGTTACTGTATGATTAAGTGTAAAATTATTTCTTTATTCTATAATAATAATAATAATAATAATAATAATAATAATAATAATAATAAATAATTATGTATATCTTTTCTTCTTTAAATTGTTGTCAAAGCACTGACATTTTAAAGTATACCAAATTACAAATTTACAGACATACTATTATGCCATATTTAATTTTATTCAGACTGCATTGTTACTAAGTTTTTTTATATTAAAAAAAAAAACAATAAAAATGAAATATGATACGGTCTTTATTTTAAATACATGGCATTTTTTATAAATCTGATAAATCTTTGACGATAGTTTCGTCCCAGTTTTAATTTTACCTTGCACGTTGTAGGTGCGCCGGCTTGTAATTTTTTACCATTGCACGCGTCTGCGTCACAAACATACCTTTCAATGCATATTAGGCTACTCCCACTACTTGTACTAAAAATAGCATAACTTTAACAATGCAATCACTTCTAACAACTGTTCCTTTTCAAATGACAAATGTTTGCGCTGACGGTAAAATCTTTGGTTTTAAAATCCTAAGGTAGGATTGGATTAAAAGATCATCAGCTATATTGTAATTGTGATGAAACAGCTTTCGAATCAAAGACTAAGTACGATTTATAATAGACCTAAGACTAAAAAGGCCGAGGTTATTTCGAGAGTCTCTTTACCTTTCATCAGAAGGCGGTCGGTGTACGCGGTTAATTACAAAGGTTCTTGGGCTTCGGACAGTTTCCTCTTTCTTATTGATACTCAAACCTTCTTCGTTTATGAAGTTGTTGTCATGGTTGTTCGGTATTAAACTATCGCCTTGACCAAGCAAACTTTCTTTCTGTGCGTCCATCTTATTTAATGAGCGCCACCTTTAGCCTTGTACAACCGGGTTGCTTCGATATTTATCGTTTCATAATAGAATGTAATAAACCTGGAGAGGGATAGTCTCGTTTAATCGTACTCACGCGTTGTTTGAGAGAGCTTTGTATGCGTGAGTTTGATAACGTGCATCATTCATTCTGGTATCAGCAGTTGTAGCCGCGATCGCGTCAGACTTGTACTACGACTCAAGGTAGTAACTTGGCTCCTCAACAAACTTTTATGCAAATATCATTATATTAAAAATTATATCAATTTACATTATAAATGCCCTCGATCAAACTTATATTTAACAGTGTAGACTTGAGCTTGACTACAGCTTCTATTTAAACTTTAAAAAGAACATACAAGCCGCGGCATTTTCTAATGTTTCATGTCATTGAAACGTTTCTTTTTTCCTTCCAAATCATCAACAGAAAGTAAGGTGCTAGTTTTAGAAATTCGTTTTCCAAACTAAAGTCTGTAACTAAAGCGCAATCCGTTACGGATCACTGCCATCTCACCTGTCTGCATGGGTTTGTGAGATAGCTTCCCAGTAACTTCTCGTGGGTCGGTGGTTCTTTCCGGGGGTTTTCCCGGCTTCTCCCTCCACCATTAATACTGGCCGACATGCATAGCCTATCTTGTGCTGAAAAATGGCGTTAAACGTTACAACAACAGCAACAAGTCTGTACAATTACTAAAATTTCATCAGTAAAAATAATTTACTTTGATTATCAACCAAGCCTAGACACGTATATACTATATTTTATGTTCACGAATTTATAGATTTGTACCACATTCTTCCATATCTTTTGTAACGTGAGTTTTAATTAAAGCGTCGCAGGTTCGATACACAATCAAGCCAGCCTAATTCGACTGATTTGGCGCGTTATTGCGAAAAGTACTTAGCTGTCATTTTCTTAGCACGATAAAGCGAAAAATATGTTAAAAATGGTTAAAGCAGCAACAGCAAAACGAATATATATATGCTAGAAATCCAGCACACTATATACTTCTCCTCAACCCCACCCCTCCACGCTCACCTGGATTTCTAGCATATATATATATATATATAATTCAACAGCACCTCTTAGGGCGCAAAAAAATTAGTTAGCCTCGGTTGTTTTTTTTTTTTTTTTCGTTCTTCCCAAGGTCTAATTTCTATCAGCAAGACTTTTGCACTGCTTTTTGAGATATTGACTTATGCGGCTGGTGAACAACTTTGGTTTTTCGTAGGGTCTGCGATTTGATTCGCTGGCAAGATGTCCGTTTTTTGTTTCAACATATATGGTGCACTCTGCGGGCGACAAAGGACCAAACATCATCTTTTTGTGTATTTTTACAACTATATCCGATGTCATTTGTCGACTTCACGAAAATACCCAAGCATGCTTTCGACTGAAGTATGTTTATTTCCCAGACAATCAAAAAAGTTCTCTTTTCGTCAAATTGAGAAACAAATGTAGGATGAAAATCGCCGTCAGTGATAACTATATTTGGAGCTAAGTTTTGGAGTGTGACACTATACGGCGGCGGAGGGAGACCAAGTCACAAATGGAGCAGTATTGGCTTTTTATGTCGCAACGTATGTTCTGCACTGTGAGTCGAATCGACAAACCTATCATAATTCTGTGTATTCCTACAACTACTTCGGAGATCATTTCTCGACTTGAGTGAAATGGACAAACGATGCTACAATCGGTGTCTGATCATTACCACACCTGGAAAAAATTCATCATTTATGTCAAAAGTCGCCAAAGACACATCGGAATTAATTTGCTTCCATTAAGATCCAAATTGGAAACTACGTTTGTTCACGTGCACATCATGCCTGCTAAAGAAAACCGAGTCACACGCAAAACTTTGTCGGTCTTTTCTGTTACAATATACACTCTGCCAGAGGTGAGTTACCAAATCAAGCAAATATATATGTAATCATACAACTACATGGAAAACATGACGAAATGGGCAGAGCGATGTTCATACTAATAATTTCAGGGCAGGGTTAGTTCAGAAATGTTAATATTTAATAATTTGTAATAGGCGACATTCACTCCGATTTACAAGGGAGCACAGTTCCTGGTTGATCTTTTCTAAAAATGTCGATGTAATGCAACGTTGATTTTGTCCTGTAAAGAGCTTTACAATGTGCCAAACTTGCACATCCCGAAACTAAAGATTTGACAGCGGAAGTGCCCCATGAGCAATGTTCGCGCGCGCAGCTTGTTTGATGTCTTAGCGCAGCTAAATGTATTCTATGCGCAGAGATAATTCTTTTGATTTCTCATTTACACATTAAAAACATTCTCAGATGTAGTTAGCTATGGATTAGCAGAAATAAGTTTTCAAAACTTGCAACATTGCTTGATATCTGTGGCAAGTTTCAAGCCTCCAGTGCTGATGCAGAACGAGGATTCAGTTTGATGAACAATATCAAGACAAAATTACGCAACAGACTGGAAGCAGATCATTTTGGACATGTTGATGAGGATAAAGTTTTATTTAACAAGTGGACAGAACATTGATCTGGAAGCCGTTTATCTTTTTTGGAAAAGTGATAAGAACGGAAGACAAAAAAGGAGTGACATTATTATAAAGTCTTTTGCTTTCTATCAGTACATTATTGTCTAGGTCTAATATGAATTTAAAAAAATCTTGACTTATTTTATTTAAACTTTCAAAGTATTTTAGACTACTACTTTTTAAAAAGTTTTATTAAAATAATTGCAAGTTTTCTTGTAATGAAATAATACTTTTAGTTTAATTAAATAATTATAAATTAGTAATGGCATAATACTTTTAGTTTAATTAAATAATTATCAATTAGTAATGGCATAATACTTTTAGTTTAATTAAATAATTATCAATTAGTAATGGCATAATACTTTTAGTTTAATTAAATAATAATCAATTAGTAATGGCATAATACTTTTAGTTTAATTAAATAATTATCAGCGATGTTACCTCTACTACTGCTAGTCTACTACTACTGCTTGTATTACTCCCCGTACTACTTCTACTACTATTACTACTACCCGTTTAAAGTCTATCTGTAGGAATGTTAAGGTTATCTTGGTTAGACCCCCTTTCGGGGGGGGGGGTCGTAACTCGTGACCCTCGACCCACTTTGATGCACCCTGCCTGAAGATACAATTTCCGTTTAACAAAATTTGCTCAGTAGGTTTTGCAGTCTGCTCAGTGGCCTTTGCTCGGCGCTCACTAGTGTACATGCCTTGGGGGAAACGTTGTCCATGAGCATGAGTAATTTAACGTTTTGCAAAATATTAGACTGACCGTAGTATGTCGCCAGAACAAAACAAAAGGGGCCATGTATTTGTAACTATTCTGTTAGTTAGGTCAGTGTAGGGATAATATCGAAAACTGGGTAATACATTGCTGATAGTTGAAACAATTGCTACTAACTCAGCTGTACGTTCATGCCGTAAGTGACCGAAACTGTATATATTTTGTTTGCCGTAAATTTCAATGCGAAAAATGAACCCACTATCTATTTGGACCACTTAGATAAATATCTGTAGGAGCTATTAGATTCTTGAAGTTACTAGCATTGGATTTCAATAAAGCAAAAGCAGCAATGATTGGGATTGGCAATTTTCAACGTAGCTTTTTCAGTCATATCGCTACGATGTCTGCAGTGTGGCAGTTTATAGTGATGTGCCGCAGACATGTAGCATGATGTTCCACCCAGTCACATTAACCTAACACCAGGCCGACCAGTCCTAACACTAACCTCTTAATGCTGAACGCCAAGCGAGGTAGCTGTTAGTACCATTATTTAAGTCTTTAGTAGTGACTCGGCCGGGGCTCGAACCAACGCCCTCCCGCTTCCGAGGCGGACGCTCTAACCACTAGGCCACCGAAGCAAATAGATTCTTGAAGTTACTAGCATACGATTCCAATAAAGCAAGAGCATCAATGAAAAGACGATCGAACTAAGACTGCAGTTGCCGAAGACTACAGATTTAAATGAAAATGTGACACAAAGATTAGACTACACGAATGACATTTTGGAGACAAGAATATTTTAACTTAGTACTTACACAACATGTATGATGCATTCTATGCTTCTAAAGATCATGATACTTCTGGTGCTTAATTTTCCCCACCAAGCTCATCATCCCACTCCCAAGCATACGGGTATATATTTATTGCTCGTGGGAATGGTGCCTCTGAAGAGTTGGGTTTATAAGTAAATTTCTGTATATTTCAAACCTATTAAATAATAACATATGGAAACTTGAGACATCTTAATAAAAAAAAAAAAAAAAACGCAAAACGGTATACAAGGTTTTAATCCCACACATTAGATCACAAGACGCCTAGTGTTCTAAAGAGATCTCCGTTACGGATCACTGCCATCTCACCTCTCTGTGTGGCCAATGTGGGTATGTGAGAAAGCTTGCCTGTAGCTTCTCGTGGGTCGATGGTTCTTTCCCGGGTTCATCATCCACCATAAATACTGGCCGCCATGTATAGCCTATCGTGTGCTGAAAAATGAAGAACCCGCCCCCCCCCCCCCGGAAAGAACCACCGATCCGCGAGAAGCTATTGGCAAGCTTTCTCACATAAGTAGATTAGCCGAATCTTACACTCGAACCCACGCAGACAGAGGTGAGATGGCAGTGATCCGTAACGAACAGCGCTTTAGACCACTTGGCGCGAGAGAGAGAGAGAGAGAGAGAGAGAGAGAGAGAGAGAGAGAGAGAGAGAGAGAGAGAGATTTGATGTGACACTGAATTTCACAACTTTGGATAACGCATTACCTTGAGTGAGTAGTAATGGACCTTAACCGTGTAAGACAGGAAGCTGACCCCTATTAAAGTTTAAACTCTGTAATAAGTAAGATCACAATATCTACATGTTGTAACTCAAGCTACAATTTATTTTTAACAAATATACAAATGTACACAAGTTGTTTATGTGGGTTAATCACTCAGCACACGATAAGATACACATGGAAGAATCTGAAAAATGGCGTTAAACCCTAAAAAAAAAAAAAAAAAAAAAAAAAAACATATGGAAGAAGAATATGGGAAAATCTGGAAAGATATTGATCCATGGGAAGCTACTGCTTTCCCACATATCCGCACTGGTTTCGCATTTACATTAGTCACCTACAGTCTATATCTGAAAGCAATGTACCCTGCTTAGCTCAATTCATTTAATCACACACTGCATTAATACTCAGTCATTTTGATATATATTTATCGTCAATGAACTACCATCAGCGTCCTTGAACTCATTTCTTTCCATACATCCTGATAATAAGCAAAACGTTTGATCTGACAGGTTTATTTCCCTACTTGATAAATATGTTCTATTAAAATCCAAGAGTTAAGGGACACACACACACACACACACACACACACACACACACACACGCGGAATGGTACGCTGATGATAGTAACAACTTGTATATTGCATGATTTTTATAACTAAAATATTATTGACAAAATTATAAAACGGCGAAACACAACAATGGCTATTGTCTAGAAATTTAAAAGAAAATATTACTCTAATTAAGATTTTTGATGAAGCGGTCATAAAGCTCACCTGTAAGCATTTCAAAGACAATGCTATGTCAAGCTCTTCCTCTATCTCAGATAAAAATTACTGTAAATAATCAAACTTAGCATATTAAATACATCATTGCAAAGAGGATAAATAAATTTTTCAAATCGCCAGAACACGACTTTTCTTTATGTCCGATTTTGTAGCAGAACGAGTACCTGCTGATATTAAATTTGTTATACTTGGATCTATAGCTTGTAAAGATTTAACATTCTTCTCCGTCTTAATACGATTATCACCCAAATAAGTTTAGTGCCAAAATATTAAATCTTTCTTCACCTAGTACTACTCCATCTCTTCCTGGTCTTTTCTATAGTTATTGGTGTTTTACATAACATGATGCCTTGCGGCAATCTAATACCTATTTTTATATTCATAAAAGCGGACCAAAAATAACAAAGCATAGTATATACCTATTTCATTCATGGCCGTCATTTGAAAAGGAAACATTCCTAAAAATGTAACCACTCTTGCAGTAATTATAAATCGATCTCAGTAGGGATTCAGACAAAAAACTGTGCCCTGACCAAACTACTAGTAATAATGACTATCTGGTATTCAGGTAGGAAAACGCGACATGTTTGTCTTTCTAGATTTAGAAAAGGTTTTTAATATTGTTGCTCACATCCTTTTTTTAACTATTAGACACCTTTTACTCAAGTCTTACCTAAACAGGCGGGACTCGAAGTGTCTGCTACTGGAAACCACTCGTCAGCATCAGAACTACTACAATGCAGTGTCGCGCAGGGCTCCATATTTAGACGTGTCCTTTTTCAAATCTGTATATAAGTTCTTCTTCTATATCGTAAATGCGCTAAATATAAATATATACCCTTCGGGCAGCTCTGCATCGGTTGTCCATTATCATCGACCTACCGATATTCAGTCTGTTCAAAAGAGGTGTACGCATAATAAAATGCTCATAAATCAATTAAAAAGTACTTGTATGACAATTGGCTCTACTCTGAAACTGCTAACAATCCCTGCACTCAAACTTGTGCTCAACAACTTTGAACCCGCCTCTGTATACTCTCAACAATTGTTAAGTAACTGGGTTGATAACAATCTTCACTGCGAAAGCCAAGTTAATAACATTTGTATTTTACTTCATTGATTACAAGCTTCCTTGCGACACCAAAGTTAATCACATTTGTTTGTTTTGTACTAAGCAGATATTATTTATGAAAATTATTTCCAATTCCTTTTCTGAAGAAGAAAAGTAGCATTTTACAATCTCAGATTCTGGGTGTACTATATGGGGTAATTGCAATATCACAACGTTTTCGGCATTGATGTGGTTACCAATTTGTGAACGTGCTGCACTGGAAAAGGTTGCGTGATGCTCAAAACTGTCAATGGCTCTGTACTCGAGTATGTATCTTGCCTCAACAAACCGCTAATATATGAACATGATCTTCGTTTCCTCCCCCCCCCCCACACACAGCAGTATCGTTAGTAGTAATAGGCTATTATTAGTGTCGTTAGTAGTAAATATCTAGTACTAATATCGAGCAGTAAAACTAGTATCGTTAGTAGTTATATGCTATTATTAGTATCGTTAGTAGTAATAGGCTAGTACTAGTATCGTTAGTAGTAATAGGATATTATTAGTATCGTTAGTAGTAATAGGATATTATTAGTATCGTTAGTAGTAATAGGCTATTATTAGTATCTTTAGTAGTAATAGGCTATTATTAGTATCGTTAGTAGTAATAGGCTATTATTAATATCGCTAGTAGCAATAGGCTAGCACTAGAATCGTTAGTAGTAATAGGATATTATTAGTATCGTTAGTAGTAATAGGCTATTATTAATATCGCTAGTAGCAATAGGCTAGCACTAGAATCGTTAGTAGTAATAGGCTATTATTAGTATCGTTAGTAGTAATAGGCTATTATTAGTATCGTTAATAGTAAATATCTAGTACTAATATCGTTAGCAGTAAAACTAGTATCGTTAGTAGTTATATGCTATTATTAGTATCGTTAGTAGTAATAGGCTATTATTAGTATCGTTAGTAGTAATAGGCTATTATTAGTATCGTTAGTAGTAATAGGCTATTATTAGTATCGTTAGTAGTAATAGGCTATTATTAATATCGCTAGTAGCAATAGGCTAGCACTAGAATCGTTAGTAGTAATAGGATATTATTAGTATCGTTAGTAGTAATAGGCTGGTTCTAGTATCGTTTGTAGTAATATGCTATTATTATTATCGTTAGTAGTACTATGCTATGTTAGTATCGTTAGTAGTAATAGGCTATTATTAGTATCGTTAGTAGTAATAGGCTATTATTAGTATCGTTAGTAGTAATAGGCTAGTACTAGTGTCGTTAGTAGCCAAATGCTATTATTAGTATAGTTAGTAGTAATATGATATTATTAGTTTCGTTAGTAATAATAGGCTATTATTAGTATCGTTTTATTCCATATCTGGCTCTCCGTGTATTGGGTACAACGTTTAAGAATACATTTCTATTGAATTTGAAATTCAGCCTCTCTCTGAAATTAGGGACTATGTAATAACTACTACTTTTCGGTACACGCTAACGAAACACAGACTTTATACTCCGATTTCATTATGATACAATTCTTTATTATTTTACACGTCATTTTTCTCAGTGTTTATAGTTAGATTACTAGTCTAATATATTATCT